>JAWQUT010000381.1:33153-50653 GCA_033807755.1 Ellobium chinense
AGTTGTTGAGGAGGGGGGGGTGGCTAAGGTTGAGGAATAGAAGGCTGAGGGTGGGAGATCCAGTAGGGTACAGGGTGGGCATGGGTGCAGTGACATAGTGAACTGAAAGAAGAAGTTGGTTAATGAGTTATTTTGATTATATTTGTGCATTACATGTGGTATATCATACCATCAAATATTGGTAGGATCTAACATGAAAGGCATTGCGGAAGTAAAAAGAGGACAATTTATGGAAATCCTTGCCATTATGTCAAAAATGCGGAAAGCAGACTCGGTAGACTTCTGCGGAAACAAGAGGAGCCATGGTAATATACTTTTGTTGTTGTTGCTTTTTTTATTTTTGTTGCAGTCAGTCAGTCAGTCAGTCAGTCAGTCAGTCAGTCAGTCAGTCAGTCTCTCGGGGGCGAGCGGGCGAATAGGCAGGCAGGCAGGCAAGCAGGTTGGCAGGCAGGCAGGCAGGCAGGTAGGCGGGCAGGCAGTTACTCTCTCAGTAGTCTCCAGCTATTTTTCCTTTTCTCTTTACTTATACATTTGAGCTTGTGATTTTTGTTATGTAGACAGGAACACTGACCAAATAATCACCCCCACTCCCCTTTTTTTTTTTTTTAAAAANTTTTTTTTTTTTTTAATATCAGTTTCCCACCAGCAAGAACTGGTTTGCGGAATTGTTATTAGTATATTAGTATTATTTGCTACCCATAACACTCTTAAAGGGTAGCCAGATCACAGTCACACCATCACTGCACTTAGAGTTTATAGAGTCTACAATAAGGTGATGGAAAGGTCCTGGGTGCAGTACCCCTGTGGTGATCAAAGACCAGACAACTCAACTGAAGAGGGAAGAAGTCCACTCTACTAGTCTCCCCCTGGGAAAAAGCGTCTCCTGCGTTGCTAAGGTAAAAGTACTTAAAGTTGACCAAACACTACTTAGATACTGCGCCTGATTAGTCTAAGGTGGGAAATTTTTGATGACCTTTTAGGTAAAAAGACTCTTATCGTCACGTTCTTTCCACTTGCCTGTCATTGTGTTTGGATGATTTGAGGTGTTTATAATACTGTGACCTTCCATTTTTCTTCTTTTCCCAATTAAAAACAAATGCAGGGGTTTGATTCGATATTATATATCCCAAATTTACAAGCTAAAAAAACACACCTGCCTCACTGTTTTGCTTTGAGCAACAGGTTGAGGACGCTAAATTTCTCAAGACCTCAAAAGATGACTTAGGCAAATGTGGAATGAGCATAACGTTATTCATTTACTAAATTAGACAGACAAGAAGTACGCAGGAAGCAGATAATAACTTCTATATATATAAAAGCATTATCTTTAAAAGGAATATAACAACCCGTCGGCATGGTTAAATATATAAGGGAGTGGGGGTTTTACTTTCGTGAAGGAAGCAGTCTCGAGCATCGACCATCGCCACTCCCCAAAGAATCTGAATGGTTGATGATAGTTGAAACGTTAATTTTCATTTGCTGCAAAAAAATATCTGTTCTAGCTTTACATGCAATATTTTTTAACAGACACACACGAGCTCGCAATAATTATTACGTCTGATAAAGACAAGCATTTGGGGGCGGTTGAAGGGTGCATAAGATGGATTATCAAAAGGATAGCAAAAGAAAGAAAAAAAAATTGATGTAAAATTTATTTAATAAAGAATAGTTTCTTCATACTCTTCTCATCTGAAAAGCCATCGTTTAAAAGTTTCCTTTGTACTATATTTTGTTCTTTTGAGGTTTGCATATCCGATCACCTTATATTTTACAAGAATTTAGTGCATATTCGTTTTTAAAAAATGCTCACATTGCATCAGATGGACCCGCGCAGGTAGCAGTGATGAATTGTATCAACTACCGTCTTCACGTCTTGTTGCCAGTGGGTGGGAGGATGAACCCTCGCCGATTCTCACGTTACGGCGTCACGGTAACCAAGTGACGCTTAGCGACGCGCAAAGGGAAGTCACTGTCTGTGACTGCTACGGTGTTGAACGTAAAACTCCTTAGCTCTCAAAAACTTGAAGGCCTTGAAGTGGCAGCGGTAGTCAACGGAAAGTTTACGACTTCGATGGGGAAAATATGAGACGGGTATTGACGAATTTATGAAGACACGAAGCTGCATATGATGGCGAAACTGAGTGCTAAAGCAAGCCATTTTTCTTATGAAAATCTTTATAGAGATATCATGGTTTCTAAGAGCTGGGTTCAGCGTCGGGTTGCTTGCATGATGAGGTGGATCACCTGTCACAGACAGACGGTTGTCTGTGGGAAAAAGGGGAATGCACTAAGGGATGGTTCTGATCTCACTGGTGTCCTTAACGTTTTTACACGATGATGGGGAATACGGCCAAAAGGTCAGATGGTGGTGGTAATGGTGGTGATGATATGATGTGGTCGTGGTGAGATGATGGTGGCGATGTCATGGTAGTGGTGGTGAGATACTGGTGGTGGTGGCTATGGTGGTGGTGATGATGGTGATAGTCCCTGTTAGCGATTTCAAGGCTTAGCACCCTATGTTAACACCTTTAGTCCCTTTATTCCATTATTTTGGTAAAAGATCTGCAGTTTTATTTCGAATAAGAAACAATAACAGGACTCATACATAGACACGGGAAATTCTAAATAGTCTACGCGTACTGTTTGTGAAATTACTTTCCACTAATATTATTTTGCGAGAATGAAGGTGCCATATACTTGGTTGGTGTGAAGAAATTTTTTGGTTATTTTTCATTTGCTGAAGTGATGATGGTGATGGTGGTGGTTGTTGTGATGGTGATGGTGATGGTTGTGGTAGTGGTGGTGGTGGTGGCTGGTTATAACGGCGATGATGGCAATAATGGTAGTGGTGGTAACGTGATGGTGGTAGAGATAGTGGTGGTGATACTGGTGGCTCTAGTGGAGATGGTGGCGCTGGTGGTGGTATTGTTGGTAATGATCATGGTTGTTGTGGTGGTGGTCCTGGTGGTGATAGGGTGGTGGTCGTTTCAACGATGAGTCAGCGAAGCACAGTGAAAATCTGCAGATATGTGTATGTATGTATGTATGTATGTATGTATGTATGTATGTATGTATGTATGTATGTATAATTATTATGTATGTATGTATGGATGGATGGATTGAAGGATGGATGGATAATTGACTGGATTAGCTAGGTAACTGTCTAAATGAACAATATGTAAAAGGAAATGATCCCTGTTAAGTGCAACTTTCTCTTCTTCCTGTTTCCTATTTATCGTCTTTCACATCGCCCTCACAAATGTGTCCTCTTCCTATCCCTAAAAAAAACAAAACACAGGACAGTGAAAAGAATGAGGGCAAGGGAAAATACTGATAAGGGATGTAGGGTGGAAATGTTTACAGAGTTTGTATGTAAACTTTGTGTAACGGTTTGGCTAGGGTGTTTTGTCTTAATGGTTGGCTCTTTATCATTCAAGGTAAACGATATAAGAGCCTCAGATAAGGTGCTTGAGAGACGATGACGAGAGCGGAAGAGAGAAAAAGAAAGAGAGAGAGAAAGAGAGAGAGGGGGGAGGGGAGGTTGAGGACACGAAAGACAAAGCCTAATGTGTGTCTTTGGCAGTATGAATGTATAGCTATTCGCGGAGATTGGAGGGAAGCTCGCTCACTTTGAATTTGAAATCTGATGATTGAAATTTTTAAAAATTATTTTTTCCTCTCGAATACAGCCGTGTTTCATATGTTCGAGACCTCGGTCCTTTACACATAATAATTATCAGTTATCCCATCCTTTCAGTCCTGAATAACCTCTTTTGGACGGTTATATGGGGCCCCTGTGGAGTTTGTTTTCGGGCAGAGTTGGGCACATTAAGTAAACATACGGGAATTGGTACTGTGGGCTTTCTGGACGAAGGTGGACCGTGCAGTGGGAGCGTGTGTAAGCTATTCTCTCATCAGGCACTTTATAGTATAGGAATCTAGTACTAAAACACTTTAAAGTGAAATCCGTTCAGATATTGATATTGACCTGAAATGAAATCCGTTCAGATATTGAAATTGACCTGAAATGAAATCCGTTCAGATATTGAAACTGACCTAAAGTGAAGTCCGTTCAGACATTGAAATTGACCTGAAATGAAATCCGTTCAGATATTGAAATTGATCTATAATAAAATTATAATAAAGTAATGATACAGTGTAACAAAAAATGCGTTTCGCCTTTTTTAGTTATTGAGCCAGTGGGAAAAACAATATTCTTGTATATGTATTGATATTAAAGCTCGGTAGTATAATACAAGTTACTTATGGACATGTATCATATAAACAGGACCATAAAAGCCATAAACGGTGACATAAAAGTGTGTAATAAATTTTTGGTATGTCATACGTTACATACATTTGACCTTTGACCTACTTACGCATACTTTGATTGGAAGCCTGCGACTTCCTGTGGTTGTGGAAGTAAAACATTATTAATTTTCCACAACCTGTTTCCACCCATTCTTCTCCTGTAATATTGTGATTGTTTGAATTATCATGTATGCCTTGTGTATGATTGTTAGCACCATGAATTCCTGGATTTCTTTGTGTTGTTGTTGTTGCTGTTGTTTTTGTTTTTGTTGTTGTTGTTGTTGTTGTTGTTGTTGTTGCTAACAGAGCTAGGTCCTGCAGGACAATGCTGATGCGCCCTTGTTAGGATTTAAGGATACAACTTCTGGAATGTTTAATTAATCCTTTTCAGTAGTGGCAGCCATATCTATTCTTAGTGCAGATAAACTAAGATGATTTCGAAGAAGGTACTCTACGAAGAGCCACTTTTCTCTTCTGTTTGTTGGATTTTCCTTTTCTGCTCTAGAATACCTGTCTGAATTCCCTGTTCACGCAGCCAAGTGTCTCATTCCTCAATGTCCATCATACATTTAGTGGAAAGGTTCAATGCTGCACGCCTTCATGTCGCATCATTTGCCGACCTTTTGATCCTGCACGCAAATCTGCTGTCTAACAGTAGACTTGTGTTTATTGTGCGCCATGAGAAATTCTTTTTCGAAATAAGTCGAAATAAGAGAGGACGTATGGATCAGACGAGCGTGGCAGCGTGGCCGTGCGGTTTGTGAGTCGTATTCAAAACCTGAAGACTTGCAGTCTAAGGTTTATATTGTGTTTGACTCGCGAGCTGGGCGGTTTACGTTGTAGTGTCCTTGGAAAAGACACTACACTTCCATTCCCTCACTCGACTCAGGTGTAAAGTAGTACCTGGCTTTAGAGCTTGGGGGAAAGGAGGGGGGTGGGGGCGAGGACCAGGGTGCTCCACCGCTAGCGATCAGCAGTGACTTTGTTATGTATTTCATTTGTAATATTATGTATTTACATGTATGATATGTATTGTTGCATGTGTTTATATTATGAATGAGATGTATGACTATGTAAAAACATCGTGAAACAATTTCCGTACGGGGTAAATAAAGTCGTATACTCATATATTTTTAAAATTTTTCATACTAAGTATCAACCATAGATGGAAATGGATAAGAAAAAACGTATGGATCATACTAAGTATCGACCAAGGATGGAAATGGATAGACTATTTCTTTTTGGTCCTAATGAAAAAAAATGACTACAGTGAGAATCGAACGCCGACCTCTTGGTTCTCAAGCATAGTGCACTGATCACTGAGCAATAAGTTCAGGTGAGCTATCGAGCAGGTAAAGTTCAAGACACTAGCAAAGTAGCCTATACTGCGTGACGAGTAATTAGTAACGTCAGAGATGCTATAACTAGTTTAACAAGTTTATTTGACATAAACCCAGACTGCAACCGTGGTACATAGGCGGCCGATGCAATATTCGACGGGACATATAAAGATTATAAACCATTATAACAATTTAAATCACATTAGCTAACAGCTTAACAGAATGCATGTTACGTTTTACGTAGTACAATCTATATATGACATTCATTTATACAAGTCCCCATTCATTCCTAGCAGTTGTTCTCACTTCCATTCATAATGATATATTTACTCTCTACTGAAATTTTTGTAAAACAATTTCAAAAATACTTTGCTAACGTAACTATATTTACCCGTCTTTGCCACAAATGTACTGTAGATAGCAGATTCGGGTACTGCACGCTTGTTAAGTTGTTACCAGTCATGGCAGAGGTCAGCTGGCCGTGGAGAATGTCTTTCATTATGGGAAACTAAATTTCAATTTTTTTTTTTTGGGCGTGTCTTCGAATAGGGCAGCCAGTTCAAGAAGACTTTAAATATCGGTAAATAACTAACTAACCATGATTTAACCACCGTTTTTTTTTTTTAACCTTTAAAAATTCTCTAACGATCCAGACCTATGTTCCTTGCGAATAGGGCAACCTACTGGTGTAGACTAAAAATAGCATCAGATAAACCACTGACTCCACTAGCTACAGTTAAACAAGTCGGTTAGATATGAAAGTCTTCACCCATGGTTTTTATTGTTGACTTATTTTGAAAGCGAGGATTGTAATTATTATTACCACCGTTGAATTTCATTAACTTCACACATTCCTGGCACCCCAGAGGTCTTATTTTTATTTTGCTTTTCGTTTTTCAACTGAAATATATTATTTAATTCCAGTCTACCTCTCTAGCATTGTAGGGCTAAATGGAAACCACATTTGGTTCAGAAATATTTCCAAAGTCATAGGGCGCTAACCGTGCCTAAATATTGTAGCTAATGTTTCTTATCTTTCTGGAATGCTGTTCTTGGTCAAGCTTTTTCCAGCTTACGAAATAAACGCCTTTGTCTGTTAATGTTAATTTTATGCCAGAATGAATGAAAAGAAAGTAAAAATGGTTTCTCGTGAATGAATCTTGCGAAGAAAAAAAAATGCTTAAAAGAAGGAAGAAAAAATATAAGGGTAAAAACGTATCAAATAATAGGATCTTTACTGCACATAAATCCACCAACGGGTGGTAGATTGCGCATGCGTAGGGGTATGGCACGCGCTACGACCCGCAGACGTTAAGGAGGAGATAAGGGGGAAGATATGCGCGAGATAGACACTGCGCAGGAACCAACATGGCGTCCGCCATTACAGAAGGGGTAGGTATCCCTTTAAGAAATTAATGTCTTTTCTCCCCATGAAGCAGAAAAGCTGTTAAGATAGGGCTCGTCCTCGAAGAAGAATGAGGCGAAAGAGGAGGGAAAGAAATCTGCTGAAATTTGAAAACATCTCCCTCCTGCTTGTGTTAGCGAAACAAAATTAAAATGTTGAATTCTGGAAAATGCACTGAGGAGAGCAAGGATGACAGAGGAGTGTCATCTAACATATGAATTAAGACGCGACAATCCAATTTTGGACGAAACAAAATATGACCATTAAAATATGAATGAAAGGAAGTGATTTATCATTTTGATGTGGGATTTCATTTATTTGAGTTTGGATGTCCCAGGAGAGAAAAAATAGAGTGAGAAAAGACTTTAAAAATGTCAGCTCTAAATTTAACAAGACAGGAGGGTAGAATATTTATGAATGAGTGCAATCCATGCCTGGTGAGGGCGTGTGAAAGATAACAGTAGTGACGATGCAATATTTTATTCGTGTAATTAAATTTAGAATGACATCTCTGGAAATGTTTCTCCAAATTTTTATATGTGAACTGAAAAACCTCAGTTGTATCTTTAACACACGACAGGGACGGAAATTAATCATAGCCATTTCATAGGAAACCATAGACTGACATAGCTTCTCCAGATGCCAAACATGTGTACCAGGCTACCACAGCATGTAAAGAGAGGATTTCATCACAAAACAGTTATTTAAAATGAAGATTAAGGATAACCATTTTAATACTTACAGGTATTTCTTTTTGCAACTTGTTGTTATCACTATAATTATTATTATTAGTAGTAGTAGTAGTACGTTTTTCAAAATTCTGTTTTCAGTTCTTTTTTCATCAAAAACATGAAATCCAAATTTCACAAAACTGTTGGTCAAAAGTGCATTTCCAGAATGCTTTAGATCAAGTTCAGAGCTTTTTTTCTCTTTTCCATAGTTGAGTACCATCTCAGATAAAGACATGATAAAAGACTGACTGAACAAGCCCAAGTGTCCATTATTAGTGTTTACTTTGACGTAAACTAGACTGTATCAGTCAAATACTTAGCAACAAATCTTCTGATTACTTTATTTAAAATGATGTTGACATTAAAATCTGAAATTTCCCAAACACTTTAGCAAGTTCATTGTGACCAGGTACTAAAGCTTATTATATTTTAGACGAGGAAATTTGAACATTTAGATGCTAATTTTCGAGAGGTTTCTTCTGCAAAATGTATCTCTCGTGGTCTTATTTAATCATTATCGAAGATCAATTTTGAGCAGAAAGGCAGATAAATATCTTCTACTGGAAATTTCCTTTCCCTTCCCAGAGTTCATGACCCTCAGCTTGGGAGTTAAGCGTGCTACGTCTGAACTATAGCAACGGTAACTTGACAGCAATTTAACATACATTTATTTTCCTTTTGCCTCAGTAGTAATTTTGTGATAATTTCCATGTGTTAGCCTAGTGTTAACCCGTGACTCTCATACATGTCCCAACTGCTCACTAGACGGGTAGAATATTTGTTATGATACTGTGCTTTATATGTATGCATTAGTGTTTTGAATAAGATTTTGAAATTAATAAGCTATGGCTCTACCCCATTTCATGAACTGGCCAAACATTTTGCACTCTTCATTAAGTGAACAGATGGGATGCACACATTTTACAAACTGGACAGTGTTGTTGACCTGTTCATGAGATGGGCTGTTTAACAAATTTCACAACGTGCTAAAATAAATCCTGTTAAGCCTTATTAATAGCACCAACAACAACAAATACCTAAGAACATCTCCCTCACATCCACACAGCCACTCCCATCCATACATCCCTTCTCCATCTGCCACCTCTCCTTCAACACACACACCCAGAAAGATACAAAAAAAATCAACTCTTTTTTGGAGCAGATGAAGTCATGTTTAATGTTTTTCAAAATATTTCAGATGTGCAGCAACGCCTTGTGGCAAGGCACATAATGATACATGCAGACTATTTTAATTACTAGACTTACATAACACAGAGCCCACCAAGTGAGGATTTCAATAATGAACGTGCTTAATAATACTCTGAATTGTCAATAACCGGATTCATACAAAATTCAATGCAGAAGGAAACACTATAGCTCATTAAGGCTGCTATACAAAATCGTCATCTACTAGAATGGCTTGCGTACGTACATCTATTGTGCAAGGCATTCTTTTAGGCGAAGTGGAAGGACTTTGTTAACAAGCATCAGCTAATGGCATTTAAGCAAAAATAAAAAAAAAGATGAAAAATGGATAGATAATGTTATGACTATACATATTCAAAAATTACATTTCTGCAAACACACATGCTCTTGTCTCTAATTTTCAAACATACCAATTCTATCAGCTTTTCTCAGAGGAAAATCTATCTCTAGCCTTTATCTCTGCAATCCTGCACCATCTGATATTTCGCTGTAAACTAACGAACATGAAACAGGCAAGTATCTTTTAGACGGGAAAATTACAATTCACTGTTTCGCCTTTTCACCAGGTCTCTAGCTTGTTCTATTTCCAATTCTGTTGGTCTTTGAAACCCTGTCCACGTCTTTGTCTTTGGACATTATTTACTTTTATTTCTCGATCCTGGAGAAGAGTTTATACGCGAAACATTTGTTATTTTTAATTAATTTCATTCATTCTCTTTAAAAAGCTTTGTATAGGGCTTGGGAAGAACTACACAGAGTGATAAAGTATAGGAATTCTTAACATAGGACACTCTTAGCATAGGACAAACTTACCATAGGACATTCTTAGCACCGACAACTCTATATTTTACACTTTTTTTTCTTTAAAAAGGTCCTTTACGTTAATCTGCTTTGTCGTTACCGTCATGTAGCACAGCTACTGTTAAAGCGTTTTCAGTTTTTTTAAGAATCGTATTCCTGCAAATAGTCTTAAATGACTTTTGGCAAAAAAATAATTTCCGAAAGTCCCGCCTAACGGTTTTCTAATTAGTCTATGAACGCAGAAATCTAGAGTAATCCAGAATAACGCATTATGGCTGCCAATTTAGCAACCGGGCTCCCGTTTGATACATAAACATTAAAATCAATAATGCCCTATAACCAGAAATAGTAAGCAGGGTTACCACCCTCTAAGCAAATTATTTCCTAGTCTTAAACCATCTTATAATTTTTGGAAGGACTTTTTTTTTCCGCGGGAAGTAATTTTCCCGAGTCAAGCTCAGTCCTTGGACCGTCGAGAACAGCGAAAAAAATCATGTCTTCAGTATTCAGCGCGAGAAATTACTACTGATCGAAACCGACGGTGTAGTTCAACCATTACTAACGCCACGAAATAATAAAGCAAAGCCCTTGAAGAGAATCCTATGTTTGTTCTACCGCAACACCAACAATTCTTCTGTAGGTACGAAGATACCAATAGCACATGGCATAAAAATATGCGATTTTAATTAGTCCCTAGATAATCAGAAAACTGGCCATCAGGAGGGGGGAAAGGGGGGAATGGGGTTGGATTTGAATTTCAAAGGCTTCGATAGATGCAAATACAATATGTAGACTCAGAATAGGTGAAATTTAGCTACTCAAGTATAAACTTTGTGGTTGTTGCTAGGTGGGTAAGGTTTCCTGTTTACTGAGTGAAAAGGCCTAAAATATTAGATAGCCTGCTTCACTGCCTAAGTTTTCAAAATCTAATTGGGTTAGGGATATTTTCCTTTGTGTCAAACTTTGGAGGAAAAGCTGAACAACATGTGTGGAAAATATTGTGGCTTGGGACCCGTGAATAAATTGAAGAGATGTGTCTTATATGGCAAACAGTGAAAAAAACATTGCCATCTTCATACCTGCAACATCATAAACATTCTGGCATGCAGTAAGTCACCAGTTTACGTAGCACCCCGAAATTATTGAATAAGATTCAATTGATGTCAAAATATATATATACATAGACGCTAAGTAAGAAAATTTACAATTGATATATTTACATTTTAAAAAAAAATATTTAAAAGGCACTTGGAAGTCTGTGATAAAGAAATGAAATTACTTACGTGATCAGCTATAGCTAGCATATCAAAGAGGCTAACATCGGAAGACTGGAGCTTAATATTATTAATGCATACGTTCACAAATTACTGCACTAAAATGAACAGGTTGATATGCATTACTAGTTCTCCCCGCCCCTACCGTACCTCACCCCAAACCACAGGAATAACAGTAAACATGGTAGCAGTAAACCACAAACTACCTTCTGTCTTGTGCAAAATGTGCGACAGATCGTTAGAATATAACTCTGTATGTTATTTGGCACCGATGCCATAATGTAATTCTTACGACGTTAAGAGATCCCATCGTTAATGCACAAGTTTTAAAAAAAAAAATGAGGCAAAGCATTTTGTGGTCGCCCCTTAACTTAGTGATTGGGGATATAAGTGTTCTGAAAAACATAAATATGTTAACCATAATTTGACTAGTTGAAGCCTTCATGATTTGATTATTCTAAATCACAAAGTCCATCAAACAAGTTTTTTAACAAAGTGAAATAGAAAAGATGAACTTTATATTTGATGCTTGTTCTTTGTAAGCTCAGACCAAATGTTCCAAAGTGAAAAAAAATATAATGGGAAGTTAAAGGCAAACTTAACTTTCACTAGTTCTATTGAGACCACTTATTCTAAACATGTGAGAATGATAGCAAAACAACAGAAACCCTCCTCCCTTTGAGTATTTACCAAGCAAGATAATCAGCGCATGTTTACATATATTCATAAATGGTATGTTAGTGATAATGAAATCCATAATAATTTATTACAAAAACAAACAAAAAAAAATACTGTGGAAGACAATAAGGTATAATATGGTAAGACTAATTAAACTACACCCATTTTGATTTAGATGCTCAAGCTTGTGTGTGTGTGTGTGTGTGTGTAGGGGGTGGGGGTAATCAGTAAGACCTATCTCCCTTTGGTTGATGACGTCAAAACCGTGCCATGACGAGCCCGATTTGATGGGTTAAAGCCTCGTCCGACTTACAATTAGAAAAAAGAGAAAATGGCGCATTTCTCTGATGGCGAGACCTTTTATGTTTTCGAGCACACACGAGAAGATGTAAAAGGTCAAGCCCTTGGAAATATCCCTGGATTCCCTTACGCAAGAATAAGATTATGTTCTTCGATTCAGTTGTGAAGAAAAACCACTACACGAACCAAATTTATGTCCAAAACATGCCGAAAAAATCAAGTCTTGATTCGAAAATGGACCCCCNCACCCCAATCCTTTGCGACTTGACCTGCATTTTCTTTACAGGACAGAATAGTAATACTTCTCTCATCTGCTCACTGGACAGTTACGACCATGGAAGATCCGCAAACATTTGCTACCCAGGTGTTTGTTTCGAAACTATTAACAACCCTAAATCTATCTGGAATGATAGTTAATGTTTGCCTGCTGAAGTGAAGACAGTAATGGCTTGTGACAGTAATTCTTTATTTGTAGCTGTTGTCAGTTGTTTTTTAAACTATCACCCCCAGGGCAAAAAAAAAANGGGGGGGGGGGGGGGGCTTTTCCGTCAACCCAAACGATCGAGTAGTGTATTGATGGTCAAATTTTCTGCCATTCTCAGTCTCCTATTTTGTTGTCTGCGGAACTACGTCGTTAAGAAAATAATCCTTGTTGCGTTTCGGATGCATGTAAGATCCAAAGATTCCACATGGGTTTTTGCACTGTAGGTTAGCTTAAAATAATTAAAATTTGCTTATGGGAGAAACTAAATTAATGTCCCAGCGACGTGTTGTGTCTGCTCCATTACATACCTTTTGGATTCAGCTTGTGACTTTCTTTTACTAATTTTGATCTTTGCCCTGGCTTTTTAGAATAACGCAATATGTGTGCTTCGTTTAAGAGACATACATATACACACAATATATTTACATTATGTAAACACTCTCCTTTTCTCTTTCTCTCTCCCTCAACCCCACATATTCCATCTGTCATTGCCATCCTATCAAGTCTAGTTATCCACCAGGCCGCCAGGTGATCCACAACTGTGCTTCACAAATAAGCCTTCATTTTGCCCCTCCCTTCCACCCCCGCCCCTGTCTCACACCCACACGTATACTCCAGAAGAGGAAAAATATTGCATAGCATTTATGATAAAACAAGCAAACAGAGTAAAATGTACTGAAGACAAACAGAATCTTGAATTTACATTCACGCGGTGATAGTATTGCTAAATAATGTGCAAATGATATTTTTTTTTTTATACAATTTAAATTTTATGAAGCAGGAATAATTTTCTAACACTACGATGCGATGCTAGATTGCACTATTCATAACACTGTGCTACATTTTATGGTCAATGACAAACTGGATATTTCACCTCGAGATAGGTGTAGTGAAAGAAGACTGACTTAACATACAAGACGTGTAAAAAGTGCAGCACGGTTATGTCGTAAAATAGTGATTAAGCTGTCTTTAACTGGCAAGGCAAAGGTAAAAAAATGCCGAATACCTAAATAAGTGTATGTCTCAGACCGCTATACTGTACTCTTGTGGAAGCGTTGATGTAATTAACACTTTGAAGGTTGTACACAAAACTTTGTCATCTTCAGATCACGACTCATAGAAATGTTAATTGTTCATGTAGGATAACAAGACTATCTAATCACTGCTGATTGCTAGTAGGACTTCGTAATTAAAATTTATTCGTCTTGTTATGATTTTAGAGAATGGTTCTTAAAAATTTGACTTGCTTATGCAAAATATTGTGCAAAGAACTTGTCATCTGTTTGTTTTATCGTTAATTACGATCACGATTCAGAAGGAATTTACTTGCCCGTGCAAAGGGATTGTGTGAGGAATTTTTGATGTAGATCTACTTGTTTCATGATTTATTTACATGGCGATTCATAAAGACTTTTCATGTTCATGCAGGATTCCCAGAGTAATGATATGTATACTGTACTTTAATGAATCGGCAAAAAACGGTGTGATCTGAGTCGTCTATATTGTGTTATCGACTTCCAACGTAGAATTGAATTACCTGGTGCTCATTCATATGACCTCGAGGTCCGCCCATAGGTCCGTTAATACTGTAGCTGGCTAGATGTTTCTTGCATTCTATTCCTTTTACGTATAAATCAGACATTATAGGATCCGATTCTTCCACATAATGTAAGTGCAAATGACTTCTATGCATTCCCACTAAAAGAGAATATACTTTTGCAAAATCAGACGATCTCCCTGTTATTATCATAATACACTGTCTATGAAGTTCTACCCTGATACCCTCAATGTTATTCTCTGCTACTTCATCAAACTCTCCCCCAAGAGATGGACAAAGTAACCAGAGAATATGGAAGATTGTTGATTCAATCTTACATCGCTTGAATGGATCCCGACTCTGAGATGACTTAATGCAAAGTAAAGTAAATGGTCTGTGTTGATGTATATGGTCTTAAATTCCACTTTAGTGGAATATGATATCATGATTACTGCCAGGAGATGTTTGTAGGTTTATACTGAATAGTAACATTAAAGAAAACTTGCAGAACTTGACCTATACTCAGCAAAACACAAAATAATAGATATAGCGCTGATCACATTTGCAATATCTTAACTTTTTAGCTTTAAAAAATGGACTCGTCTTTTATTCTCAGATATAAGTAACTTCGCTGTCCTCGGCTCGCAAGAAAATAAAAGTTCTTTATATTTAAAGAGGGGGATATCATACTGTCCATGTTAATACATCATTTCATACTGACATTAAAGCGGGTTGATGGATGACTAGATTTGTTGATTACGATACAATGTCATATTGTACTTCACATCATGATAAAATACGTATGTGCTATACATGTATAGTAAGCTTCGATCAATTTACAGTATTGCAGGAGTAACGTTTGAGTTAACATCAACTGATATTTGTGCAATATATTTCAACACTCAGAAATCTATTGAAGGTTCGTAACGTTATGCATCTTAATTCTTGTCGATAGAAACAAACAAAGTCAAAGAACAGTTTAAAAGTCTAAAACTGCATTGGCACCACCTAATTAGTCTACTTTAACATGCATAGTTTGATGTCTCCATAGCGCATGTTCAATTTTTTAAAATAGCTGCAAAAGCTGCTGCGCTTCTACAAGCTATAAAATTTATTCCAATTTATTCAAGGACCATAAAGCACTAAAACAGTGGTCCTAATCAACATCGATAACCTGTTTCGGTTAATTCATATTGCAATAACACTGCCAGAGCTGCACTAGACAACATAAGGTAAGAGAAAGCTAATAAAATGAAGATCAGTTCTCGTAACATTTTTTTTTCTATTCTGTAGTAATCTCACGCGACTGCTGAAGTGTTGAGTGCGGAACTGTGGTTGCGTGACTCTGCAGGACTCAGACCGCGGAGCTGTCCCATCTCATCGAGCATTGGTTTCGTATCCAGCTGATCTTGACTTTGGCTAAGAACGTGACTGTTGGTTGAATGCTGGAGACAAAATAAGGATTTTATGACTTAGCAAGCCCAGAGACTGAAACAAATCATTAGCTGCATAATTGTGTGTGATTACATTGTTTGTAACTCGTATTGGTGGCACATCATAACATTGCGAGGGTGTCAGACAAATATAAGTGAACAACAACTGAAACAGCAATGGAGACAAATACAGTACAGAAGAATTTGGCTCCAGTAGTCCTGTCGACTACACTTACATGGTAAACGTATATTCCTATACATCTTTACAATACTAGTGATCACAGTCCTCAACTAATGGCCTAATTCAGACCTAGATCAGAGTTGAAGGTATGTCGTTATAAAGATATTAGGAAAATGACTTTGTCACAAGCCGTACGGTTATTTTGCCTCATGAAAGGAAAAGATGTAACCATCATGTTAGTAGTAATGACACTGCTATAAAGGTTGCAGGAACCTAATTGGTCGGAAGAAAAAAAACCCAACAAAACAACAACGGACTATCAGAGTCAATTAAAGGAGATAAATTAAATCTGTTCTTTGGACAGATTGAGTAGAAACATAATATATGACGTAAATCCAGACCACAAAAGTGGTAAAATTCGGTTATGAATTTGTGAAAACAATAATTGTTGCAGCCAATGTTTCCCAATGGCTTCAGCAAAAGAAGGCCAAACTTTTAATCCCTTTTCATCTTAATTAAAATTGTGAAAAATTTAAATGAAGGACCCCTACCGTGAACAGTATATTATATCTGAGCCCGGTGATAGCACCAGACCTGCCAACTAGCCTTGGTCATCTTGCAAATGACTCCAAGAGGACTTTCACAATTTGGCTCCTACAGTCTATATGGTTTACTGTCACTATTGTAATATTACCTGTTGCGGGGCTGGTGAGTGAGAGCTGGGGAGTTGTCCGTACAGTTGAGAAGGGGTCATCAGTCCGAGAGTAGATGACCTTCCCGAGCCCAGGGTCAAGGCCATAGAAGAGGTCATGCCAGGAAACGGTTCACCCAGATTTCCAATGTTGTTGGCATTGAGGAAATTATGATGCTGTTGTTGTTGCTGCTGCTGTTGCAGGTGGTGATGGTGAGAGAGGAGAGCTGTATCGCCCAGACCACTGCTGTTGTGCCCACTGGAGCTACTGGTGTTGATGCTGCTGCTGCCGTGATGTTGTTGACTTGGAGTATGGGGAGAGTTCGGCTGTGCAAGGGGTTTCCGGTCCTCTGTAAGGAGAAAAGGATTCGTCACGAGGGCTGGGCAGAGTCAAAGACGGGTTCAACTCCAGAGCTAAGATTCGATGATTTCGTTACAGGTAGAAAAATAAATCTGCCCATTTACCCATCTACCAATCCACCTATCTTTCTACTAATCTATCATACGTATCTGCCTGCCTGCCTGCCTGCCTGCCTGCCTGCTGCCTGCCTGCCTGCCTGCCTGCCTGCTTACCTGGCTGCCTACCAGTCTACCTGCATAACTATCTGCTTTTGTGGCTGACTACCCGTCCTACCTATCCATGTACCTATTTATCTTCCTAGCTGTCAGCCTTCCTGTTTGTTTATTTTCTATCTTCCTGTTTCTAGGTCTGTATATCTATGTGAAATCAGTCTGTTGTATTAGATGTATACATATATTTATATATCTTCTCTTTATGCGTAGCTGTATGTAATCTGGCACAAAGAAAAGAAGAATAAACCTCAACTTCGTTTACACAAAAAATCCTCTCACATAAACACTGATTAACAAAACGACTACGGCAATACAGTCGAATATTTAAAATCGCAAATCGAGTAACCTCGATTTCCTCTTAACCACATTTCTTCTTTGCTTCTGATTAGATACCAACATTCTTTATACTGTATATACAACTCACTCTATATTCACTGCTACTCTTTCAATGTTCTCCAAAAGTTGCAATTACGTGAATTCGACCGTAGTAACAAAAAAATCTATTAACCACATGCGTATTAATGTAGTCTTACCTAAATAAGGGTGAGACAAGGC
>JAWQUT010000381.1:53153-70621 GCA_033807755.1 Ellobium chinense
CTAGATCATTACGAACTGAAAAATGCTTCTTTTCTCCGTGTACCAAAAGCAAACCTGAGAAAATTTGGAGAATGACAGTCTGCGAAACCAATTTTTTTTTGTGCAGTATATGTGTACAGAGTGTAGTATGCTTGGGTGTGTGAGCTGAATATTATATAATCTTATTTACTTCTCTATGTAAAGCGCTCAGGGACGAGCGCTATATAAATGCTATGTATTATTATTATTATTATTATCATTGTTCCTCGTGATATTATTATTATTATTATTATCATTGTTCCTCGTGATATTAATGTTGTTACTATGGCTTTCCTTCACTTGTGTTCAAATTACAGAAGATAATATTAATATTTCGACATGTGGGACACTGGTTTGTGACATGAAGTTATCAATTTAGTTAGCCACTGCTTATGTTCCAATGTTTAAATAAAACTTCAGCATAACACTCTAGGCTCTCTCCCCCTTCCGCCCCCCTCCCCCACCCCTCTTTCTCTGCAATGCCATCTCTCTGCCAAACAAATAGCCCGTGAAATAGATTCAGCGTTTACTTGCCTGTTTTTAATCAGACTGATCTGAAAATGCAAACGTTCAGCTCAGTAAAACAAAAAAACCCGAAAATTTAAACGTGTATTTGTCCGGATATGTACTCATGAAATATGCAACTCTCAATGACATTGGAGAACGTCTCCTAACCTTCCCCAGCATACACAATACACTATAATGTTCCAGTATAAATTTTTAAGAAAGTTTTATGTCGCACCTGGGCAGAATCATAATAATATATAGTCTACATTTAATGAAATACACTCTAAAGTTTCTCTGAGCAGCTGCAGATAACTTTTCAATATCACTACAAGACAATGAGCCGAAGAGCAAAAGCTCAAGAACGGCTGGATCAGCAACACAACAACAACTACAACAACAACACTAACAACAACAACAACAACGACAGCAACAGCAACAATATTAATAAAATTACTATAAATAATAATGACATCTGCATTATCAAGAATATCGGTGCGACACACGAACATCCTTAGGCAGCACGTGTGGCACACATGCATCAGATTCTGCTCATTCAAACCTAGCATGATGTTTCAAAGCATCACAAGACAAAAAAACAAAAAAACCTGCCAAGACTACATCCCTAGGACGCACACAAAGAAAAAAGTCAAGGCACATGCATAATTTTTCTTCTTCTTCCTCTTCTTCCTCTTCTTCTCCTCTTCCTTCCTCCTTCTCTTCTCTCTCTCTCTCCTCTCTCTACTACGTATCATCATCTGGGAGACACCATTTCAAAATAAACACATAAAGGTGCACATTCAACCCTCTTGGTGTGTTTTCTGAGAGCAAGCACAACGTATCTACGGCGGGAACAATGGCTATCGATAGCCTATCAGATACGGCTATTATCCAATCATCCCTTGATCTGTATCGACATAAGCCGCCCCCTGCTGGCGGAAGAAGGGAGCAAGCGCCGATAACTCCATTCCTAACCGCGTCAGGGGTAGATAAGTGTGTTCCCATTACTGGTATCAGCTACGAGCAGATAAGCGACAAAAATCATACATACGATGCAGACGTTCGCCGTCTTTCTTTCTTTCTTTCCTTCTTTCTTTTCTTTCTTTCTTTCTTTCTTTCTTTCTTTCTTTCTCTCTTTCTTTCTTTCTTGTTCTTTCTTTCATTCTTTCTTTTTTTCTTTCTTTCATTATTCTATTACAATGACATGTTGCACAACCCCGCCTATTGCTCCAGACTTAGTGCAGGCTTTCTCTCATCAAACAAACAAAAATTTCTCAATGTACCTATTCGCACTCTTTTTTCCAACACATGGCCAACACATGTATGAATCTTATCAAACTGATAATAACATTTTTTTTTAACTGTGTATATAAGTAAAAACGAAACAGTGTATTTCACACCCTGACCCGAGCAGTTTGTAAATAGCATGCAGAATTATTTCTTAATTAGCCTTGTCGTTTTACCGATAAATTAAGCGTGTAATTAGACAGAGGTAGCAGAACTGTATCAAAACGTGTTAGTTATGACTAGTGAGTCATCTTGCAAAACAGTTTTTCTTTGTTCATTGCAAAAGCGTACATGCAGCGCCTTAATCTAGGGGAAGAGACCCCTCCTCCTCCTCCCATACCCTCACACACGTTCCATCCCTTCCATCCAACATCTAGGAAAATGTAAAACAATAGCAATGTAAAGAAGAGAATCAAGTACCTGAATGCAGAAAGTGCCCTTCTGATCAACAGGATCCCAAGGAAGATTTTAAACCTTCTATAAAAGTACGAAGTTGCCAGTAGTTTCTGGCATAAAAATATGCAATTTTTTAAAGGTCCCTATAAAAGCAGAAATCAGGGTCTGGGTTTGAAACAAAGGTTTAGGTTGATGCAAATAGTTTTGTGGAATAGGCGGGGTTTTGCCACTCAAGTATAAATTGTGTGGCTGTTGCTAAATGGGTAGGGTTATATTATTATTTTACTGTGTGAAAAGGCCTAAAATACAGTATTACATAGCTTGATTCACTGCCGAAGTTCGGCGCATTTTTGTATGTGTGAAAAATTGGAGGAAGAGATAAACAATATACGTGGAAAATAATTTGACTTAGGACCGCTCTATAGGCTAATAAGATGTGCAAAACCTTATAATATAGCAAACAATGAAAGAAACATTGGCATCTTCATTTACAGTGAAGTGTTATAATATGCAAGATAAGTTAGCTTCAAGTTAATAGCAGAAATTGAGTTTATGCTCTAGTCAGTCTCAGAAAGGAAAAGAGAGAGAGAGAGAGAGAGAGAGAGAGAGAGAGAGAGAGAGAGAGAGAAAGGGACATAATGCAAAGGAGTATGTGTATCAGTGAAAATCACCACAAATAGGCTAAAACACCAGAAGTAGGCGTGCTAGCAAATCCATCGCTCTTCCATCCATCCATCCATCCATCCATCCATCCATCCATCCGTCCATCCATTTTTTCGCTAACCTACACCTTTATGTTCCAACCTGCCCACCAACCCATCAACCTACCCATGTACTCCTCCCCCCCCCTCCCCTTTTTCAACAATCTACCTCGACTCGTCTTCAAAACCAAACGGATTATTAAAAACTTTAGGACACTGCATTGCAAAAATACGAACAAACAATCAAACAAACATAAACAAGCAAAGAGCACGCCTAACCTTCATAAACAAACAGAAATAGAAACAAACAAACAGGCAGCATCGTGCCACATGACAGGCAGACGCCCCCGCCCTGAGATATGTCCCAGAACTTAATCCAGGGGCGGAACAAGAGACCTTTACCCGCTAGGAGAGGTAATTAGTTTTCTGGCGCCAGAATACATCGTGCACGCGGACTGATACCGGAGACCGCACTATCTTTCCGTGGCGGAATGCGAGAAAGAAGCCATTTGGCAAATGTCCTGGCAAATGGGAGACCGGTGTTGCTGCAGTCCTGAAACTTTTTGCCTGCGATCGCTAGAATAGGTCTTAGTAGAGACCTTATTGTTATATATCGGTCGATGAAACAGTAGAATTTCTCATTACCACCTCAAAGGGATGACGTTAAATTTTCACATTTTAAGAAAATAATATTGGCAGCAGTGTGCTCTCTTTAGGCCATACAATACAGACGAAATCGCCATAGTTTCAGAGATATGCAATGAAGATCACTTTGCGTACGAATGGCCCGCATCTCATCATTCTCTTAGACTATCCCACCACAAAATCCTTCATCCTGTGGGCTGGTCATTGACTAGCTATCGGACCTTATGTGGTACGACAAAAAACAAGCGTCGACTGAGAAGGCATTGCTGCTCCGGTGTTTACACTGAGGTCAGCTAGAATATACCTGTTTTCTTTAAATGAAATGAGGACAAGTCTTAGTTCTTAGCAACACCAAACAACAAGAGCAACAACAGCAGCAGCAGCAGCAGCAGCAGCAGCAGCAACAACAATAACAACAGCAACAATAACAACAACAGGAGCACCAGCAAAAACAACAATGACAAAATCAACAACAACAACAACAACAACAATAACAACAAGAACGACAACATCAAAAGCAAGAAAACCCTGTTTCCATTTCGGTGCCTTCCAAACAAGCAAACAGTTCATAAAAATATTAATCCCTCCGCTAGGTATGACTTACATACGTCTTTACCAGTATCGGTAGTATCCAGGAACTCTCCTACCTAGTTTAGGCTTAAGGCCAGTACTAGGTGGGATAGTTCCCTGACATAGCTATACTTGTTGAAGAAACATGGCGTAGCGAAAGAGTTCATAGCCAACCAGTGGCCGTATGCATAATCCTTACGTTAGTTAACACATTTGCGCCATTGTGGTAACCACGGGAAACTCCCAAAACATTAGTAGTGTTCACCGCAATTACGTTAATAAACGTATGCATTATGCATACGGCCACAGATCTAATGGCAAAATCACCATATTCCTGGAGAAATGGAAATACTATAGGACCTCAAGACCTCGAATCTCATCTACTCAAAAATCCAGAATGTTTGTTATGGTCCTGTAATCTTGAGTGCCTTACCCTTTTCTTAACTTGAAAACCACTGTTTGATAACGGACATAAGAAAATGCTCGCCAAAGATACAAAAGGCACAACTACACGTCTTTTATGCTTTTTTATTGTACTCCCTGCTAATAATTTTTTATATAGATATAGACAAGCCCCAAAATCACGTTATTCGCTTAATAGCAGCATTTCCTGTGCTTCTTTGCAAATGCATCTAAGCGGATCCTTAATCTACTACCAATAAATTATTGTACATACAATGCCAGGGGGAAAAGGGAGGGGGGAGGGGGCGCCCATATGGTGATCTTACATCGCTCCATTCTTGCAGTGTCTTCGGTATCAATTCCCCATTTATCGGGAATTTCCCTTTTAACACTAACCCTTAAGCAGAACATGTACAAGACAAAAATGCCGCCCTAATCTCCCTTCTAAGTGCAGACTCGTAGCTAAATGGTGCTCTGAGTAATAAGTTAATTAACGTGGGCTCTAAGACACTGCCCTCGAGTATGCCAACTCTATGATTGCACTCGTTAGCTTCGATTAGGTCTGCGAGGTGCCGAGGCTGTGGCGGAGGGTGTAATTGAGTTTGTTAACACCGAGTGAACGGAAGGCAGAGGCGTGACTTGAAAAGGCTGGGGAAAGCTGATCCACCTTGCGTGGGAAAAAAGCGTCAATAATTTAACGCTTGTTATTCCGAAATCAATTGGTGATGTCATCACAAAAAAAAAAACAACACACAACCTAACTCCGCGGGGGAGGGGGAATGAAGGATAAAAGTGGAGGAGATAGGAGGGACGGCGGTATTGAAATATAACATTGCTTTAAATGCATTACAATTTACAATACTTTATGAATCAAGAATGTACACAAAAAAAAACAACAAACGTCAAACACAAGAAGAAGAAGAAGAAGAAGAAGAGGAAGAAGAAGAAGAAGAACAACAACAACAACAACAACAACAACAATAACAACAACAACAACAACAACAACAAAACAAAGAGAATAGCAACAACAGACAAAAACAACAACAATATCTACAACGACAATAGCAGCAGCAACAACAACAACAACAACAACAATTTTGCTGTTTTTAAAACAATAACATCAACAAACATTATTTGACAAAGAGTACTAGAAATGCACTGGCCGAGACTGAAAGTAGTGTGAGGAATAGACTGATGACACAAACTTTCACTTTCAGTGGCGTAAAGAATTTCACTGTCGGAAGGCATGGTATCCTTATGATATTGGAGACTGGCTAAGATAACCCGACGCTGCCGAGAAAGAAAAAAGAAAGGGGAGAAAAGGACACTAAACATTTTTTTTTCTTATTGCGTGTGTCTGTAGCTGTGGCAGTTTGTCCTGAAAAATGACACATGTGTTTCCAAACTGCTAAATACGAGCACATAATAGATGAATTACAGTACTCTGCTGCTCTATTTCTTCAAGGCAGAAAAGAATATTTACCAAAGAAATTTTTCAGACGGCCGAAAGGACCTTTTAAATATCAAAACATGTCAAACATCTACAGAAACTTTGTTCACTAATGAAATTAATCATGAATGAAATAAGAACACAACTAACTTCAGAAAGTGCCTTTTGATTCTTGTAATAATTGTCATAGATCTCCTTGTAAAGTCATGTCAATATAGCTCTTATGCCCGCCTGCACAAATCTATGAAAATTATATCGATGTATATTTACTTTTAGTAGTAATATGTATTCTTGCTCGGTATAATGTACTATGTAGTATGCTTGAGCTGGACAAAATTATTGTTATCATTGTTATTATTTTCAATGGAGGTGTTTGTTTGTTTGTTTGTTCATTTATTTGTTTGTTGCTTGCTTGCTTGGTTGGTTTGAATGTTTGTTGCTTGTTTGTTTGTTTGTTTGTTTGTTTATTGGTTGGTTGGTTGGTTGGTTGGTTGGTTGGTTGATTGGTTGGTTGGTTGCTTGCTTGCTTGGTTGCTTGGTTGTTTGTCGTTGATTGATATGGGAGGAAGAGCACCCATTTGGGAATTCCACATCAAGAATGGAAGGAGTTAAGACACCCACTCTTAATAAGAGAAGTGTCAGCCTCATCATCTTTTCTATGCAAGGAGTAGCACTCGATCTCGAGTACTGTAGACGTTTGTCGGGACAAACAGATTTGCAAAGACACTGTCCTGCTTACCTTGATCGACGGTCTGCTTGAAGCCTTGCAGGGCCATGTTACTGAAGTTGCTCCAGGCGTTGAAGTCCGCCCGCATGTAAGGGGAGTAAGGATTGAGAGCTGCCGGTGTTCTCTGAAGAGATGTTCCATAGGCGGCAGCAGCTGCAGCGGCGGCATCAGTAGGGCTCATGATCTGGCCGGATTGAGGGGAGGAGAAGCCGAATCTCGAGCCAGTTGTCTGGGACGAGTATGGCATCCCGAGATTATCCGTTTGCCACATGGCTGATCCGGTGGGCGTGCCCGTTAGAGAAGGCGGAGTTGGCTGCCCCGCCCCGTTGCCCATCCCATAAGCTGACATGTGAGAGCCGTGCATGGCTGGGCGGTTCGTCGGGACGTAGACTGGCGTGGAGGGCGTGTGCATGAAGGACGTGGCTAGAGTGTCGTGGTTGTACGGGGAGGAGCTTGATGAAGTAGGCGGTCCCATATTCAACCCAGTGGGTGGAGCCGTGAGGGAGGTGATTGACGGGTGAGTACCGCCGTTTTGATACATATCAAATTCTTCACGGAAATTATTTTTCCGGCCTAAATTTAGAATTCTTTCAAAATCTTTTCTTCCACTAGATTGTTGAGCACCAATCTGAACTGTATGTAGTGGTTTCTAAAAAGTTTGTTCTTGCATGAACTTCATCTCATGGTCATAGTGCTTCTTCTGTCGATGGATTGTACTGGTTGGCATGGAGTGGTCCAAGACCCTTCTTTGTCCGAGGCAAACTCCAGAACACTGTATCTGAGAGAACAATATAAGAACTGAGATTCAGCATGGAAAGGATAATATTTGAGGTGTCAGATAACGACATATAAATTCATTGTACTTATTATTCTGAACGCCAATAGAAAATATCCGGACAGCCAGACAGGCTCGCAATGACAATAGTAGTGCTGGGTAGCAGCCAAGGTGCTGATGTGGTGGTGATTATAGTAATAATGACAATGATGATGACGATAATGATAGATACGATAATCTGATGTTTATGCGGAAAATGATGGGATATGCCAGTGTGTCTTTTGTTAGTGAGTGGTCATCACATACGTAAACTGTCTGAACCAGTCGTCTCCTAACTGTCTGAGGTCACGTGGCACGCGTAATGACGGTCCGTGCTGAGTGAAAATTCTGACACTCCTGCTGTATTTTCTTAGGATTTGTCAAGCGAAAGGAAAAATATACCGTTTAAATATTCATGAAAAAAAAAAAAGGACACAAGGAGGATTCAGTAAAGACAGAAGGGTTGAGGACCAAATATTTACTCTGACAAGTATTGCGGCGCTTAAGAAGTTACCCGACAAAAATTATGTAGCCTTCATAGATGCATCTAAATGTTTAGACTGAGTGTGAAGAGATGGCATTTTTTTACCAGCTAGTCCAAATAGGAAAGAAAGCTTGGAGCGCGTTGTAAAACCTATACTGGTCCTTAGAGAATAATATTTAATATTGTTCAACACAAGCTGTTTGGGCAAATGCGATATGGATTTTTTGAACAGGAAGAAGGGTTAAAACAAGGATCTCCAGTATCTCCAAACCCTGTGCTCCATTCTCCTTAAAGACCTAACAGATATGCTACTGAAGCTACAGACTAGATAAACAAACCATTCCTGCACTACTGTTCACTGATGACATCGCCACTATAGCAAATTCGGAGGAAAAAGTACAAAAGATGTTAATGTTGCTGAAAAATAGGGTTGTAGTATTTAAAGCAGATAAATCGAAGGTAATGGTTTTTGGCAAACGAACTGATAAGCTAAAAGGATGGAAATTGGGTGACCTTTTACTGGAGGAATGTCAAGAATACAGATATTTGGGTGTTTATCTCTCACCATGTCTGAACTTGTCTTTCCATGTTTCATACCTTAATGATGTTGTAAATAAGAAAATAGGAGCGATGAAAAATATCTTATCCAGGAACAGTAACGTTAACCAGGATAATGTGGAATCAAATAGTGAAGCCAGCCATTTTGGATGCAAGCAGCCTACAGGTTCATACATCACAAACATCTATGAATATAATCAAAACTCTACAGTATAAGTGCGCAAAAGCTGTCTGAACAGCAGTCTAAATGAAAATAAAAGTGTGCATCTTAGTGACCTAGGATGGGAAGACATCGCTAAATCAACAGAAAAGGAAGTAATTAAGTATTATGACAGACTGACCCATTTACCTAGTTCGGGCCTACGTAAGTTGAAACTTGAACAAATCAGATGGGAAAAAAAAATATCTTTTTCATGTTAAAGGTGGAAAACAGTCTTGTAAAACGTGGTCTTGATTTTATGCTCTGGCCCGGTGAAATGTATGACGTTTATAATACAATCTTAAAGATGGACGACAATAACGACAGAGACATTATTACAAGTTCTGCTCTATACTATACGTTTAAGGATTGTAAAATTAAGTACCATAATGACTTTTTTAACTTTTTAGGTGTACAGATGAAGTTCATGGCGAGGACAACATGTATGGAATCTAGAAAGGAATTGAAAAGGAAGAATGTGAGTGATACTGATGAGACGGAGAAGTGTGACAGTAGAGCGAAAGAAACACATGGCATTTTATCTTTGAATGTGAGCAGTATAAAGAAGTAGTATGAAAAATTTTATGG
This sequence comes from Ellobium chinense, assembly GCA_033807755.1. Lineage (NCBI taxonomy): Eukaryota > Metazoa > Mollusca > Gastropoda > Ellobiida > Ellobiidae > Ellobium > Ellobium chinense. The sequence continues at coordinate 62,497 of JAWQUT010000381.1, forward strand.
ATACTTTTATAATCTATGTAAAGAATTTGATAAGAAGCATGTTTTCTCTAAATTTTTAAAGATGTCCAGTTTTAACAAAGCATCATTTTTTATTTGAGCGTGAATCTACCAACACTTTTATGTCCAGAACAGACCATTTATGTAAAAAGTTTCTTAAATTATCCTTTACTTTAAGATTTTCTAACCGCTACGCGCAAGCTATTTAACTTTTTAATTATTGTATTTGGATTTGTAATTAAGTTAGTTCTGTTTAAATTATGGACGCGCAGCCGAATCTCCCAGATCGGGTGCGCCCCCGCTGTAAAGAGGAAGTTCCAGTAAATATTCTATTATATTTCTATTCTATATATATTATGGACTTATTAGGATGTGAAGCAAGTAATTATCCCCGTCCCTCTAAACAGTGATTGTGTAAATGGAGCTTTAATGTACTGTACCATATTTGTTCATAATGAATAGATTAAAATTATACTGACAATGATAATACATGTAACACTATTTCAAAGAAATACAAACTCTAATTAAGCTTATAAGAAATGTTTGGATCTTCATGCTAATATGTGGCTAAACTGCTTTTACCACAAATCAAAATCGATGAGCCAAGTGTAAAACTATTTTCCGGATGTTAAATCTTGTCTGGCTTTCCAAGTACAATATGTCCCACAGAAATCTCATTCTCATGGAATGAAATTTATATCAGCCCATACTGTGGTAACAAAATTAGATAACAGACACGTTAACATATAGCAGTCTAGCTGGATTGTGTTAAGATAAATTATCACAAGAACTCAAACAAAAAACAAAAAACAAAAAATCAGATAATATCCTACCTGAACTGTAGAAGTAAAATCATTTACGTTTAACTTCGAGTCGCCGCTCAGATTTAAAACCAACGACTGTGAATCGCATATTAACTTAAGATAAAATGCTAAGAGAATATGAAGTTAATAATCTATCTCAGACCTGCAAATCAAAGCACTGGTCATTTCTCAGCTCACATCCCACAATGCAAACTTTGAAGCGTGCGTCCTCTGCCACAAGATATCGTGATTTTCTTCTGGTCCGTGTAATTTATACCCTTCCAAAGTGGAAGTTAAAAATATACATTAAAAAGAGACCTAAAGTACTTAGTGGTCTCGTGAAATCACTTGAAAAGTGAAAATCCCAGAGGAAAGTTATTGATGAAAATATCCGCCCTCCTAAATTTTATTTCTTTGACTGTGTCTTAAACTAACCTTTCCAATCGTCGACCAGGAAGTGACCATGATAAACCCTCACAAAAATCACATGTCTATCAAATTTCCGAAGTACTTTTTCCTGTTAAGCAATTGTTATCAGTTACTTTTCCTGTTAACGTTATCGAACCGGCAGGTATTATGCAATGTTTTGAGTATATCCTGCCTCCTGATGACTTCGTTCGATTACACTATAATAATATGCCTTTCATTTAACTCCCTTTTAATTGCAACACCTCATACGTATTGATATGGTTGCGATTAAAAGGAGTTACGACTACCCAATGATTTTTAAAAATGATAATATAGAAATATAGTGTTTGTTAATGTGAAAAGGGTTGCGAATAAGCGAAAACTATGGTTAACCAGATTGCGAATAAACGAAGTCGGCTGTGATAATATTACTTAATAGTGCTGATATGCATTGTTTGTTATAAAAAACGACCCAAGAACTATGGTTTCTATTTAGTTTGGGATGTTTTCCAATGCCGTAGAAGGTCAGGTGTGACTTTAAGGAAAGTTCATATTCTTGCCTCAGTGCGATAATGTTCTGAAAGTGGGACAAGACATTCTGTGAATCAGCCTATCTGATGGGCCATCCTAAACCCCGGACAAGGAACTACAAATTTCTTCCTTATTTTCCTACGCCCACTAGACTATTATTTTGTTGGGTTCTGTTGTTTTAAATGATATGACTTCCTTAACATCGGAAATCCTGAAACTTGCTCAGTCTATCCACCTCATAGACGTGGGTGAGTAGGAAGTTATGCAGTGGCTCAAAAATAGTTTGTTTTGTTTTTTTGATATTGTGGAGTCTATGCTATATGAATCGGGATTTGCAGCTTTAGCACCAGAAATTTTGTGCCCTATAGCAATATCACTCAGATAAGATATACACGGACAGCGCCAATAGCAGGGTCAAAATGTATGCTGATTTCTGTTGTTACAGAAATAGAGTGTGCAGTAATAGCGAAAAGAGACGGAGTCAAGAAACATACTCATGATACTGAATATCTGTTACTACACATTTTTGTCTCGTACATGTTTACTCTTCGCAAACCCTCTCGATAAATTCTGGTTCAATACAATCTAATGAATGTAATAATCTTGTTAGAAAGTGAAATATCTCTCTCTCTCTCTCTCTCTCTCTCTCTCTCTCTCTCTCTCTCTCTCTCCCTCCCCCCGCTCGTGTGTGTGTGCACACAAAGGTTAATTCACTTTTAATAAACCCAAGCTCCTCCCACTTCCGCTGAAACTGTGTCTTTGACGCTGTAAATGTTTATATTCTGTAAGCACCGCCCAATTTCGCAGAAACTGTATTTATGTTTTGGCGCTGCAAATTTTAATGTACATCTCTTTCGCTGTAAACATTAATTATCATTTCGCTGAAATTACAGATCCCGTATAAATACTGCACTGGATCAAGATCTAAAGGGCGTAGGTTCGATTTCTAGGTATCGTCGTACTGCAAATGACTTTAAAAAAAACAACATTTTGTTCAGTCTACCCGTCTGTAATGTGGTTACCTGGCTATAGGCAGTGAAAGATAATATTGTTAGAAGCTAATAAATGTAATCAATGCCTGTAAGTGGCATCGTCACCGTGTGCTCAGGAAGTTGATAAAGGTGCATGTGTCATATGACCTGCTAGGATAATAATGGTGTGAAGTTGCGTGACCGATCATTTGCCTGGAAAGGAGGCTTATAAACCTCAAAATTAAGATAACTGTTGTTGTTGTTGTTGTTGTTGCTGTTGCTGTTGTCGTTATTGTTGTTGTTGATGTTGTTGTTGTTGTTGTTGTTGTTCAAACAAATGCAAAGGTAGGGAGGTGCTAATAATGGCAATGGAAACGTTAAATGTTCTGGGAATTTACGATTTCAGATCTCTGATGCTGGAAAGCCTCATCTTTTCATTGTAATGCCGTGGTCCGGGGCATACCTTCTACTATATAACCTGTATGCACAAACTATGACCTCGCCAGCTTGAAATTATGGGCAGGTTTCCCCCGGGACTTGAGTTAATCAGATAAGTTAAATCAGATTCTTCTGTAGTTCAAATACACGATTACTTGATTATACAAACACCTTAAAATCCCACTTTGTTTAAGGCAGGCTTGGCACTGTAAATCTTTTGACTGGATCATAAAAATGAGGGTAGTTTTCAAAACGTTAACATAAAACTGGGAGAGTTGCTAATATTATGAAAAAAAACTGCGCAATGGTTGTTACTCACGCACTAATGACGCACAGCCATGGGCGGACCAGAACAGTCAAAAGGTTCCAAGATAAATTTTAATAGTAATATAAGAATTGGTTTTGAATATGAATATGAAATACAATTTAATATCCTTGATTACATTTTAATACGTAGACCAATTTTACGTTAAAGTCTTATGCCTTTTTTTTTCTCTTCAGTGAGGGAAGTCAGTCTGGAATTTTAATAGTTTTATATATTTTTTTGTTTATATTCGCACTAAATGTGACACTTTTGCCTTTACGTACACTTTTTACAAGCTCTATTTTGAAGNAAAGAAGCTTACCTATAAAATAAAAGCAGTATTAAACGCAGTTCATTGATTGTCCTGGGGGACGTATTTATATTAATTACTATTGCTTTAAGCACCCTAATGTGTGAGCTCTTCTAAAATCAGGCCAAAAATAAGTTTTACTGTAAGAAAAAATTTTGTGAACATGCGATTTTTGTCAACCTCGCGAGAAGTTAATTGCCCATCCACCAAAAATAGAATTTTGGTATGAAAAATGCACCAAAAGTTCAGGTGGGAAATTCCACTCGCAGGAAGAGAAAAGTGAGTCAAATTATTTTTTTTCTCCTTGATTACTAGACCTCTCAACGTTACTGCATCTAAATTAGTTCATTGTACCTAGCCTTACATCCTTTCTAGGAAACATCAAGTAGCTGTTGTTCGATTCCTATCCCGGAAGAAAACATCTCAACCTGTTTCTCACTCAAAAAAAAAAAATTAATTGCATCGTATTGGTTATTTTATCATAGCCTTTGGTCACTAACGGGGGTTTTCTCGTACAACTAGGCCATATAACTTTTAACAGATAACAGGATGTTCGTACGAGATAGCGCGGCTGACTTCGCTTGAGTGCAGTTCAAGTTGCTGTAAGGCGGAGACACTCTTTATATCTGTTTCCTTATTTAAAAAAACAAAATGTTCGGTTAAGCTGAAGTTGCTAGTGAGTTAAGTTAAGACTTTTTTTTTTTTTATCTGAGACAACAGCTGCCATAGCACAAAACATTGGCAGGGCTGCTTTGGTTTGGTCCCTGCAGCTTGATAAAAAGGGAAGCCACACCCCTTCCTTTGTATTCTGTGAGTAGTCCTTAGCAAAGGGTACGCTTTTGGCTGGTGCGCACCTGTAACAGTGAGGAAGGGTGCACACGTACCAGAGGTTTGTTAGAAATGAGTCACATTTTGTTCAAAACCGGAAGAAAAACTCGGCAACATGGCGGCAACCACCTATGGTTTCACTTTGTTAGTGGAACATCATATCAACTGCTTTGTGTCGGTGGAGGAAGTGGCAAGAAGCAACGCTGGACTGTATGCATTTGAACGGGACAAGGATGTAAGAATAGCAAACACCACTCATAAGACAGTGCACTGTTTCCTGCCACTTCCGCATTAGACGCAGCCACCTTGGCTCGCAATAAAGACTGATACTTCCTTTGTTAAGGAAGGAGAGTGGCTTCCATTTTGTCAGATTTGCAGGAACCAATAAAAACATAGCCCTGATGCATTTAATTCCGTTAAAGACACCAAAATGACGTAAGATGTTTCTGTATAATTTTGTCTTTCATTTTAATCTGCAAAGTTCAGCATATCGACACCCTACTTTACAAGGTTTAAACACGGTTTGAAAAAGGTTTATTGCGAAAAAGCTCAGATCGCAAAGTGATAATGTGGGCATCCATAATGACAAATGACCGTATGGACTAAACATCAAACAAAAATTCAATATTATATAAATCAATAAATCAATCTACCTATCAATCAGTTAATCAGTCCGTTCTAACTAGCACTCAAATGAAACGTCTACAGGTTTACAAGGCAGTGAGTGTCGTATGTCCATGTGGTATAAGCCTGGGACTTCTTCAAGGTGAGCTTGGATGGGATATGGGATGGGCTAGGGAAGAGGAAAAGCACACTCGGTGAAGTCCTTGGACAACTGCGCATTAACGATGGGATCTCTTACCATCGTAAGAATTACATTGACTCTGCATGCTGAACACTACTAAGGATGCATTCAACACCGATGCACTAATGTAATGCTTACGATGGTAAGAGATCCCATCGTCAGTACGCAAGCTCTCAAATAATTAGGGATCCTCTCTCTTTGCTCCCTAACACTGCCCTTAACCTTAAAGGGTCAGGGGTTGTGATTTGCTTCACAATCTAATAAGTCGACTTTGTTTTTCATAAAATTTAAAAGCGTATATTTTTCTTGCCGCCCGACGGTTTCTGAGAAAACTTGCTGGAAAGTCGGAATTTTCATCCTATGATCGTCGCCATTATCGTGCTGCATGACGTCAAAAAACAAAATAGGCTAACACATGATTGGTTTATGCATGTGTCCGCACCAATCAGTCGTTAGCTTTTCTCGCTTTATGACGTCACTCAACACGAGTAAATCACTGCGCATGCAGGAAGAAAATCCCGACATTCAAGTGGTGTATGCTCAGGCGGAAGGAAATTGTATCCCGCATAAAGTTTTTGAAAAATGTGTGGATTTTTTAAGACTGAAGCAAATAATAATAAAATATATCCCTGTCCCTTTAAGTACACGTTAAAAGAGTCACTGGATAAGATGAAATGGAAGAACATGTGGAAGGAGTGATGATATAGATATGTTCCATTATATCCTCACTACCTCTTTCTAAACATCTCTCTCTCTCTCTCTCTCTCTCTCTCTCTCTCTCTTTCTCTCTCTCCCCATCTCTCACAGTTTCAGTGTTTATGCTCATCGGTATTTCTCTAAAGACTCTTTAGAGATTTGAAGATTAAAACCGCAGAGCAATGGTCTTTCTTTCTTTCTCTCTCTCTCTCTCTCTCTCTCTCTCTCTCTCTCTCTCATCTCTCTCTCTCTCTCTCTCTCTCTCTCTCTCAACTTCCACTTACCTTTCCGTTTTGAAACAGAACAAGTTATCGTAACATGATGGCCAAGGGCTAAATATAGCGCTGATCACATGATGTCACCGGTCTTGAAGCTAGGGGTGGCTCCGGCTCTGGTTAAATATAGTCACATGATCTCCTTCAGATGTCAAGTGACGCGACCCACTAAATTTTTGCCCAGCTGCTGAACCTTTGTTATCAAGATGCCTTGTTCGGGTTGGTTTGGGAACTTTGTTTCTGTGGGATAGAAAGAAAAATAACATCAGATTATGATTTTAGATTGGGCCACACAGATGGATATCAGGAACCTGAATTTCAAGAGGCAAAATTGTTTTTCAGTTATTAATCGTTCATAGAGTCGGGTAGATTGGAATCCTACAATATTCAAATCCGTATTCGAATTCAGAGCTATGATTCGATGGATTCGAATCCAGATTCGAATCTCGAGGGCGGGGGTGAAGGGAAGCAAATAGCCAATATAGCAATATATCCTGAATATCACGTGTCAGAGAATTTCTTCACTTATTCACTCCCCTGACAAAATAGCACACATAAACTGCCATCATCATTTTGCATTCTTCCACCTATGATACCAGAAAATAGCGGATAAATGACTTTTGTTTTCATTTTGCTTGCCACTTACTCGCCTGAGAAAGTTGGAGCTCAATAAGTTCAATTTTCTTTCGTACTGTTTGAACGCCGCTGCTGCATGATACTGTACCTTAACACATTTCTATTGTTATACATTTTACTCCTAGACCTATCAGGCTAACCTCTCAGTTATCAATATTGCTGTTGTCTGTGACTTTCGAGAAAATTGTGTTTGTATTTTTGTTTCACCTTTGTTTAGCACAGATGCTGTATTCATTTCTGTTATCTTTGCCATTAGTGCAGTTGTTGCCAATGGTGTTTTTGCTGCCCTGTTATCCTACGGGAAATGACCCTTTAGGAAAAAATAGATAAATTAACCTTTTGGCACTTTTGTTTATGATTATCCTTTCATAACTATTTTTAGTCAACCCAAGCGAATGCTCAATTGGTTTAAAGTGAGTCGATACGCAAAAGTTTTCTAAACCTCTCAGGGAGTTGTGATTTTGGCGTAAGCGATCTTTTGACATAAGACACAGAACTGACGAAACATCTGTGGATGCTACGATGGGCACATGCTTGCGCCAAACGATATGTAAATGTGCCATAATGCGTATGCAGACTACTGCAAACTGCGCAACACATTTTTCAACGGAATGCTCCACACTGATGTGTAGATCGAGCTCGTATGCAACATTGTACTATTTCTTTCCAGGATTTACAGTATTGTTTTTAGTTTGTCTATTAATATTTTTTTATGTTAACTCTAGCTGTAGTCCAGCCACTCGGGTCCAGCCTCCTGCTGCTGCGTAACCCATTGTTACCGATAAAAATCGTGCTGTGTGTTGTTTGCAGACCGACCGGCTGACACCGGGCTGACAATTCGATTGCCTCATCACACCGTTGACGTTGACATGCGAGTTTATTCTACCGTCGGGGCCGCGTAGTGGAATGATGGTGAGACCTGGTTCTACCGAAGCATCACAAGGGTTAACATTTGTTTTTTAAGTTCAAGGCCGACAAAATATCCATGGTAAACATTTTCTTGTTCCGTATTTACGACTTTGTAATTTGACTGGTTTGCTGTACTTGCTGTTGCGCAAAATTTCGAATTCTTAAGATATCTTGTGAAAATTTGAGCGAGGTAACATATTCTCCCCTGCCCCCC
>JAWQUT010000381.1:74789-101816 GCA_033807755.1 Ellobium chinense
AGAGAGAGAGAGAGAGAGAGAGAGAGAGAGAGAGAGAGAGAGAGAGAAAGACCTTTACGTAGGACCTTAGAAATTAAACTACACTAGGACATCGGAAACGAGAAATCCAGAGCACCACTCCATATGTTCGTGAGTGGAAGTTTCAAAAAGAAAGAGAAAGAAAAAAAAAAACACGCAACTCTAGATCAGCACCAAGAGTATGTGCAATTTTCAAGTGGACCTGAGGCTGGATCTCTTTTAGTTTTAATGAATACGGTAGATTACACCACGCATGAGCAATTTTACTCGGGAATCCTGTAGTGCAGGGTGTTATCTGCTGAAAGCACACCACACCAAAAAAAAAAAAATCGGGCTAAGAAAGCTGCACATCACGAAATTCGCACCTTTTTCTCTCTAGCATTTAGTGTTACGCATCGGAAGTGTTTCCTCTTTACAAACCCACGCGACAAAATAAAATGGCGTCGTTTTGCTTTTGGTAGCCGCACTCTCTGCAAGGCACGCTGTTCTCGGGGGGAGGATTTCCATATGTGTGCCATCCTACAACATGTAGCGAAAAACTTGACTGTAAGATTTGACAACTACACTTTTCTTTCTTTTTATATCCCCACAAACAAAACAAAACCTCCTGTCTTTTATACCAACCCCAGTAAAAAAATCATCTCTCCTTAGTCTCTTTAGTCAAGAGCATGTTTGTTGTAGGATGGCACACATATGGAAATCTTTCCCTGTTCTCAGTTACTGAGCCACGCTATATCAAAACAATTATATCTCTAGAAGTTTTCAGTCCCATACAGTCCCCTATGTTTCCACGGACCAGGACGCCTTAGCTTTTTAGATTTTTGTGACAACGAGTAAGTGTTGGAGACAAAATTCATGGGGAGGAATTCCATATGTGTGCTTAAAAGATTTCCGCATGCAACATACCGACCCAACAACATACCCTAACCCTAACCCTAATTCTAATCTGGGTTAAGGTTACGGTTAGGGTTAGGGTATGTTGTTGGTTCGGTGTGTTGCATGCGGAAATCTTTTAAGCACACATATGGAATTTCTCCCAATTTTTGTGTAGGAGTTCTCTGTATAAACCTATATAATAGAAGGTATGCTGGTACCAGAAGGTTAACAAGAATAAATCTGCACGTGTCACACTCGCCACCCTGAGAAGACGTGATCTATGAACGAACCACAGACACTGTTGGAAACTGTCTTTAAACATTGTCAAACAAATAGCCCAAATCACTAATAGCTAATTTGCAGGCAATAACCGGCTGAATCCATAAACGAAACCCGCAAGGCCTTGATCGCTAAGCTGCCTCCAGCAAAGAGCGGAACAACGCTAAATAAACAATGTTTGTTTTGAGTCTAAACCTAGGGCCCGTCTTGAAGACACTGTGCTGCACGCCTAAGCTGTGAGCTGGCGTCGTAACGTCTTGGAAAATTAGCTCTTTCAGGAAGCGGCGTCCCAGAGCTGTTGACGTCGCTGGAAGAGTTGATTTTGGGTAAATAAATCATTGCGTGGGCTTTAAGATCAATATTTGTGGTAATCATTTAGTTTGCTGTCAATGTGTAAGTTAATTATGAACTGTTGGTTAGGTTTGTAAATTTTGTAGTGTTGATATGAAGGTGTTGAAGACTGTTTGAATGTAGATAGGGAACCATTTGCCAATTTTGAAAGAATTTGCAAATTCTTTCATGAAGTTTATAAAGTCTGTGGACACATCCTGTAGCCTGGCAATTTTTCCATAAGAACTCGATGAAAAGCTATAATAAAAGAAGCTGCATTAGTTTTCCTAATGACGCTTCAAACTTTCTCGTCCTCAAGCCTCACGGACGCCAATTCTTTAATGTGCAATAGACTTTATTTAATGTCCCCCAGGGTAGGGTGACCCTATTTGAAATTCTCTAATGTGTAAGAGGTGTGGGACGTATTCATAAATCTTTTCGAATACTTTTTTCTTTTTTTTTTAATGGACATGTCACTGGATAATAACACGTCCGCCTTATCACAAATTCTTCCCTGCCACAGGCAGGCGCTATTAAGCGGACTTAATAGTAACAATCTCCACTCTGGCAATCCAAGAAAAATGGCAAACTGACGACGTCATGCATGTTAGGCATTTAATGCTTTATGATTGAACAAGATAGTAACTAGCATACTTAGTGAGTACTTACCCAGTTGGCTGATGTGTTTAGTCCATGTTATTATTCTTTTGTTAACGCAGGCACTATAAAAGTCCTTAGGAAAGGCTATTATTTGACTAACTTTTCGCAAGGCACTGCCAGCTGTATGACTTTCTTTAATTCCATTGTCGAGAGAGAAACAGTATGAATCCTCTGGTAATAAAGAATGGCCAAATTCAGTATGTAGGTTTCATTCTTAAAACTGCCTCCTTTGTTGGAAGCGTTAAAATCATACAACAAAACTTCGGAAATAATTATAGCATTGTCTGTATGCTACACCCTATTAAAATCAGATATTATTCACTGCACACTTCAGAATGACATTGTTATGGTGATTTTTGTTTCAACTTCAATACGCACTGGGTATGTCTCTGTTTTTGTTGACATGTTCAGTGTTAGTAAAACGTGTTAGTGAAGTTCAGTAGTAAAAGTAAATATTTTCCCTCAGGACATGGTTTTTGTTTTGGGAGATGAAGTGTTGCTTTGTGATTATTGGGTCTGGGGATGGGATAGACTGAACCCACTGAAATCAGTTTAATGTATATTGCCTAAAATTAATAGTCTAGTAAAGATGGGGTTTATTAGTCTCACATACACACTAATTCTGCTTATGCGACGTCACATTATCATTATCCTACCAGGCCAGATCACTTCAATACTTTCTCAACTCAGTGAGGAATAGGCTCTCCTGCTAACTTTCATAATCGCTAATCGCTAGCATTCTGACAATATCTTTCGCTGCCTATTGTCAGTCCCTATTTTATACACGGATGAATACAATGTTTTGCAACGGCAGTTAAATTTACAACATGACCATGATCAGGAAGTCCTTGAGATCTTGAGTCCATTATTTTGCGCAAGCTTTCGGTCTTGTTTGAAAGTAATCTACATCTTAGATAGCTTTGGGAAGGGGGAGTGGAGCCGGGATATGATATTGATATTATACAGACCTACAAACTTCGAATATACCAAACGAAGTCGCTTAATGGCAGGGCTTTAATGACCTTTTTTTCCCCAGTACTTTAGGTTGTTAATAAACGATTATTGATAAACGTGTCAAACTTGTTGTTAAACTGGAATATTATATACCACCATACTTTGTAAAAAAATTGCCTCCAGAGACATTATGGTGAACCTAATTATGCCCTACTTGAGGGCGAAAGAATGACATTTTCTAATAGGCTCAATATTATATATTATGAAGATTGCTTCACACCAAATTATAATTTATTATAAGACTATAACTACTGTATTCAGTCGATATGGACTGCACGAGACCGCATGGTCACAAATATCAAGCTTCGGGTGCTGGAGTGTCTTGAAAGTCAGCTTAATTAACATCTAAACATGAAAGGATTAGACCAGATGGTATCTGTCCATGCACACATAATATTCAAATGCCTCAATGAAATAAACTTAATGCTAGATCTGAGAGGTAAATCAGATCATCACTTGATCTCATCTTTTTCCCTCTCTGCTTCGGAACATTTTGGGTATACGTACGGACTACAACTTGACCGTCGACTGAGGGATTATCATGCCCAGCCGTTCGGCGTAACCTTTGATCTACAGCGGCTCCTGGTGACATCTAAGGGTGTTACATATTTGTATTTGTTGTGCGGGGTTCGACGGTCACCTTTTTCTATCTTCGGTGTCGGTGGCTTTGGTAAAAGCCCCCCCCCCCCCAAAACTCATTTTTTTTCGCGATAAATAAAGCAAAGGGAGCTTTAAAGAGCGAAAAAAAAAAACAAGAAGCTAGCTGGAATGTATCATAATGAGTAGATAAGAATTACAAGTACAGTGAAAGAGTGCGGGGAGTGATACAGGAAGAGTGATAAAGAGAGAGAGAGAGAGAGAGAGAGAGAGAGAGAGAGAGAGAGAGAGTGAGTGAGAGNCACACACACACACACACACACACACACACACACACACACACACACATACAGAGGGAGAGACAGAGAGGAAAAGACAGAGAAAGAAACAGACGCCTTCTGTGGAACCCTGTGTCCATAAAATCTATAACGCCTAATCATTTTATCATTTTTGAGAGGGCATAGTTATTTGCAGCTGATTTGTTCGTCCTCTTTGTCACCATTACTCCCATTGTATTTGTATTTGCACAAATCACATTGTTTAGATCGTGACTATAACAGTCAATCTTTCTTCATTTTAAACTCGACCCTTGTAAACTTATGACTCCTGTCATGTGTACTATTATCAATATATTGTTTGTAAATAATAACAAATTTACATTTTTAAGGAGGCTTATGACGATCCCAAACCTGCCACCTTGTCTTTCTAAAGACTCAGACGCCACAGGTCTTTTGAGAGCAGAGAAACCGCCTCTGTGAAGACTCCGGAATCAGTATTGCCATAGACTATAATTATGAGTGTTTACCAGCATTTCACCAAATTTTGAAGTTCAGATATCGCACAATGCGGGCATCGCAATTTTTGGACTCACAAACTTGCATACATATATATAAACAGCGGCGTTTTGGACGATGGTAGTACTGCTTTAAACTGAATTGATAACCTTCTTTAATGGAAAACCAATGACAAATAACGAGGTCAGCCACCTTTCACGATTGCCTTTACGTTGAGAAAATGTGGTTCTGTTGGCTGCGTTTAATGTTGATGTCTCATATCTGTTGTAAACACTATGATTAATTTCCTGGTGACAATTGATCATCCTCATTTTCCTTTTCTTTATCATCGTCATTACTTTTACCAAAAAGCTACCTGTACGGCACTAGAATTAAAATACCTATCTTTACACAGAACCTTGGCTACCACGGGACCATAGGGACAAAAGGATTTTTGCTATACTAGCCGAATTCTCATTGAAAGCGATGTTCCTGTCCATTTTAAATATGAGAAAGGCGGAGGAGTTGGGGGTTGGGGTAAAAGAAGGAAAAATAAAAGGCGGTTTAAAACTTTCCGTGAGGTTTAAAACTTTCCGTTATAAGCAAAGTTCCATTGTATCCAACGCCGTTGTAAGTGAGGTTCTTTTATCGACATGTCCTGACACTAACATCAATGTAACTCGCATCTTTAACTTTAATCCAGCAGTCTGCACTGCGTGAGTACACCATCAACAAATCCCAATATACAGAAGGTGGACAGTTTCGATGTTCACCTTTTTTCTTTGTTTCTGCGATATCTAGTCTATAGCCATTGGCAAAATGACAGAATGTGCTTTTGATAGACTGTACCCTATTAGTCAACTTCAAGGAAGTTAATTTCTGGTTTCAGCAATATAGTTATGTGATTGCGTCATCAAGTCGCCGTTCTGAAAGTAAAAAGATGCATCAGCCAATAAAGCCAATGTAACAGACCATATTAGCCAAGCAGATTCCTGGACAACGGAAGAGTGGAAACCGAAAGTAATGATTACTGGAATTGTGGCTGGAGATGCCCGGATAGCCGTGCATATAAGATAATACCTGAAAGTGGTCCATAACCCACAGCAATAATAATTAATAATAATAATAACAATAATAATGAAATTAATAATAATAATAAACCGCTCATCTAAACTCAGTGTTACAGCATTTTAGTTTTGATCACCTACGATTACATCTCGGCAAACTTTGATACAATATACTGTATACCCTTTTGGAGAACTCATGATTAGGGTAGTAGTAATAATAATAGTAATAATAATAATAAAAGAAGAAGAGCAACAACAGCAGCAACAACAACATTAATAATAATATACTGTATAGGCGCAGAACACCAGTATTCGGACAACCATTTTTCAAAGGAGGGAACTAAGGAAAGTGTGAATAGATGCTATCTTAAGCCATTTACAACATTACCATGGAGGAATGGAATCACGACCTTCAGTTCTTAAGTCCAACGCCGTAACCTTTCGGCCACGCATGTATCCTCCAGAAATTGGAAACACACATCTAATGTTTTGAGAACGGGTGAATGTAGACGTTTTATCCTTAGAAAATACCTATAGCGCGGTCGAAAGGCCGTCATATCAGATGTTTCGACAAGAAGAAGAAGATAAAGATGCAAGAGGAAGAAGAAAAAGAATAATAATAAGACGAAGATGAAGAAGCAGAAGAAGAAGAAGAAGAAGAAAAAAAAAGGAGAAGCAGAAGAAAAAGAAGAAGTGTTACTCAGCCTGACTTATTGCTCAGAACTATAACACAATAGTCAATTAATAATGGCATGTTTACCTGTCAATGAAACCCGTGTGCTCAAAACTACAAGATGTTTCGAATATTGCAATATCGCTTTGTTAGATAAATAGCATGTTTCTTTGATATCTAGAGGCTTGACGAACTGAAACGAGAGTGGCGCTATCATGCGGCGCTGCAATGCAGCATGATAGTTAAGCGTTTGTGAGCATGACAAATGAATTCTGATAATTTTAAATACTTCAGAAAATGTTAGTTTAACAAATACATTCTTATCCAGCAAATAATTTGTATTACAAACGACGATGATGCAACTAATCCGAATCACTGGCGCGCAGGACCTGACCGAAAGTAACTGAAATATTTTTGCGTCGTATCGGGTCCATCTGCACATGCGGCTGAGAGGTGCTTATGTTTTATCAAAAAGAGGAACGATATTCAAAACCCCCAGAGGAAAACTTTTCGACAACGGAACACTTTTTTTTTCCACAAGTAGCAGATGAGTACTCATTTCTGCTCACTTCTTAGCTGATTGGCGGGCGTGCACATTTTCTGGCTCATGCACTATTAATATGTTATACCCATGGAAAATAGAAACGAAATAAATATTTTACTGTATTAATGATCTTGTATTCATACATGATGGGTTTGCCGTATTCAGCAAAGCATGTTCTTACTCTGACAGATGAGTCCCCATTTCTATTCACTTTTCAACCGACTGGCGGGCCTATACGTTTTATGGCTCATGTACCATTCATATGTTATGCGCACGGATAAAAAGAACCAATAGAAATATTTTCATTTCATAATATTAATTATTTCGTATTCAATCATGACGGGTTTGGTGTTTTCAATACAAAATGTAAATGGATTACCCCTGCTAATTGTTCGTTGTTTTTGTTGGTCTTTTTTTTAATAAGGCATGTCCTTTGCATTCAGCCATATTTAAAGGGTTCCTATCGCCAAACAGCAAATTCCTCTCAAATTATTGGTCGTGCATTACTATTTCTGATTGCAGAAATCAAAATTTCGGATGACAACACTGAAATGCGTGCATCCTGCCTTAGTGATCTCTCTGGAATTGCCAAATCATTGTAAAGTGGTGTACAGTACCAGTGTCTGCTCGTACAGGCCAAAGTGCGTTCTGTCCCTGAGCTTCGAACTGGTCACTGTCAGGCTAAGGCTATTTCTAAATAAAATCTAATCAGGAGATGTAAAAATTTTCTGCGTTTCGCCTTACTTTATCAGTAATTATCGGTGATGTTGATTGCCTCAGAAACTATAAATACTGTGAGAGAAAACCCAAGGCCTTTTTTGACACGTTAAAAAAGAATGTGCGAATATTTTCTCGCGTACATTGTAATTGCAAAAGATACACGCATATTCTTTTTTTGCCGTGCCCCCAAATATGTTTCCCTTGATGTTCTCTCAAAAGTGTAAAAAAAAAAATGACTGAGGTTATTTTCAGAGCACAGTGACGATGTACAATGTGATTTTATCACCGCGCACGCTCAGGACAATATGAGTCAGTGGTATTCAAATTATTGCAAGCCTAGATTACACAAGACGTAACAAGTGAGCTGTTTAAAATAATAATTGAAAACAGGTGACAAACAAGTCATCCTCGCCAGCTGTCTCACTATTGCACAATGGTAAAGCCAAAAACTGATATTTATCGTGTTTGGTCATCAGTTTTCAAACAAATGGCAGCAGTTGACATTTAAAGCTGTGCCATCCGATCGTTACCGTCGGAAGGTTAACCCCGCCTACAAATGGTCGTGGACACTACCTCGACTCAAATGGGTTTGCTTTTAACTTTCAGTACATTAACATTTCTTTTCTTAAATCTGAATTCCATTGATTGTAAAGTTTGTAGTAAGTTAGCGATATGTAAAGTAGCCGTGTTTTATTCGTGCAATTCGAAAAGTAGCGTTTCGACTTGTACTGTGCGATTGAAATCAAATTAGTGAAGTCTCCTTCATGCCTCTCTTCTCCTTTTATACCTCATGCGGGCCATTTAAATTTGCCGTACAGTAGATCCAAAAACAGAACTTTTGTTTTTAACCGGAAATTCGAACCTTCTAACACTATGGTGACGTAACATTTTGTAGTAATTTTTTTTCTTCCTATCCTTAAGATAAAATATGTTTATAGAGTAAGGACAGGTCTCTGCCCCAGGCGTCTGGTTGCAACAGAAGTCACTCATATTGCACTCTGTCAGCTTTACCAGCCTGATGATGATCGTTCTTGTGCATACAACCGTTGAATATTTTCCTTTGCTTTATCAGGCCATCAATAATGAAAAGAGTGACCTTAACTGCCGTTTTATAGACAAACAAAAAAAAAACCCACCAAAACAACAACCAATAATTAGCAAAGAAAAATATTGTACAGGCATGAATCACACTTGTACAGGAGTGAAAAAAAGGTTCCGCATTGCGTCTTAGCGCATCAGTAATTAATCAGTGGGTGGTTGGTTATCTCAGAAACTGTAAATAAATACTATGAGAGAAAACCTCAAGGGAGAAGCTAAACGGTACTATGCTTTATGAAAAAATGCCAAAGAGATAAATTTGACCATTATGATTTGGTTATAAACTTGGTCTGTTTTCGTGAAGCGGCTTCTATCGCAAGCAGAGGACAACTGAAACGCCATGCTGTATTGTAACGCTCGATCTCCAGCGTTGTGCACACTACCCACAACAACAGCAACAGACCAAAAAAAAAAACCGCTCATATGCTTTGTTGTCAGTAATGCACTATGGCAGTATGCATAATTTTCGTGCTATTTAACGCATTGGTAAACACAATCCCTAACACAACTGCGCATTAACGATGGGATCTCTTACCATCGTAAGAATTATACAATATTAATTCTGCATGTTGAAGGCTACTAACGATGCACTCAGCACAAAAGCACTAATGTAATTTTATCATGGTAAGAGACTCCATTGTTAATGCGCAAACTCTTGATTAGTAGTGTTTATCGTAGTCAGTATTGGCCATTGGTTTCGAGTGCCTGCCATTCTATATTAATTATTATCCATAACGCAAACATCTCATAAATTCGATATTATGGAATTTCATCATAAACCAATAAATCATGAAAGATAGTAAACTTTATGTCGATTGACAATCCGTCGGGAGCAAACCTCAGAAAGCGGTAATGATTGAAGTTTATTGAGATATATACTAAGCTAATCAAAGGACATCAACGTTTTCTGTTTTCGCTCAGTTTCGTCTAGCGGTATTTCACTAGAATAAGTCAACACTCTTATTTATTTCAACGGAGTGCGACCTTAGAATGAAAACATCTTCAGACGCACTAATGGCTCTTAACCGGATGTTGCGAGACGCCATGACCAGCAGGAGACAAACTCTCAGAAGGCACCCATTAGCATGCAGCTAGCAAGCACAGCTGACAATAGACACTCCCAGCAAATAATGTGGTCCACATTGAGACATTACGGCCCTCTGTCAGTGACGTCATTTCAGAGCTTCTGTAGATGTTTTATTCTGTTTGCCTGACTGCAAAAGCGTTCTCTAAGTTGAGAAATGTTTGATCCTGTTTTGTGTAGGTCTTTTTAAAACTAAGACATATTATTAGATCTACCTAATTATAGTGATATTATTTTTAAGTTGGTTGGAAGTGTCAAAAATAAGGTAACCACTCGAGGGGATTATACCGCCAAGTAGCTAACCAACCAGCCAACTAACAGCACTTACGGTAAATGTGTAGCAAATTTAGTTGGTGATGGTTATAGCCTTAGTAGGTTCTCAGTACCAAATTAAATTCCATATCCATTAAGCAACCCAAGGATTAAACGCACGAGTCTGTAATGATTCTATTATTCTGTAATAATAATAATAATAATGATAATAATAATATAAATTTTAAAAAAAAATCGTCTTTCCAAGATTTAGGGAAAGTGCAGTTGTCACTGAGCTATTCATCATGTCACGGGAGCGACATCTTTCCAAATGATCACTTGCGCACATATAGATTTGTTATATTTGGATCAATATATTTTGCAGACTGCGACCAAGGACAGAAAGCTTTGAGACCTTTATATCATTATATGACAAGCTTTCTTTCTTCATTATATACAATTTTAGTGTAGACTCGACGTTTACATATGATACTGTTTCTCCAGTCCAAATAGTCGCAAAATTAAAGACGGGCTTAGTTTAAAAAAAAAAAAAAATCGCTTTTTGAGAAGCTCAGAGACTGGAGGAAACATGGCCCAGACAGTGAAATTGAAGAGTTGAAATAATAAATGTATTGAATGACTCAAGATTTAAGAAGTGACCAGTCGAAGTTGAACGAGAAAATAATGTGTGTACATGCGGAACACGCCCAAATGATTCAGTTTGGGGTCTGCACATGGATGCGGAAAGCAAAAAATAAGTAAACACATAAGTAAACATAATTATAGATATGTAAACATAAGTAAACACATTGTTGCTTGTAAGCATAATAAGCAGCCCGGAGATGACTGTTAAATGTAATGGGAAATAATTCTTATATTAAATGAGACTAACCTAAAACTGTTTTTAGTTATATCACAAAGAAAAGCTTTTCGAAATCGACACAATAGCTTCAGAAAACATCAAGATTTAAATTAGTGGTATGAATATGCACAAAATATTTATAAGTGTTCGACTTTCATGGATAGGACCTGAATTTATGACACAGGACTGTTTATTAGATTAAGTAATGAAATACAGTTTTGTACTGATCGATTTCCTTTAAGTTCCCTGCTGTGAATGTTAAGATTCAATTCTAGAGTTTTGGACTCAGGCTGTCTTTTGAGTAAACTAGACACACTTACCGAGCTTGCTGGTGTGGATTGTCTTAATGAAGACAGAGTACGAAAATCCAAGTTCCATTTGGTTTAAAAATACATAAGTTCTGCACCTTTGAAATGTTGAAAATAATGCACAGTGGCTTCCACGACCGCCTTTTAATATAAACATATTTTAAGAATGCAATTTCTACTAAACAAACGAAAAACCGGGGGGAATTTTATCAACTTTGAGTGGCGTTTACTATCAATTCAGATAATCGCATGCTCCAACATTATTGTATTTCTCGTGAATCGTAAGGAAACACGGCCTTTATCGACAGACAACACCCCAGGCACACGCAGACAAAAATGCCTGGAGCGATGGTAGGCTGTGATCTGAAACAAAATATTCGTCCAAGAAATACAAATTCAGTCAGTCCAAAAGCAGAGTGTCCGAAGGACTAAGTAACAAAACTGTAAAATAAGGAATTGTAGAGAATGGACGGACAACTTACGAAATGGGACGCCGCTTTTCTTGAGGTCTTATACCTAGTCTCTCTATCTGCTAGTATCTTTCTGTGCTCGCTGTTTAGCCAGTTATCATACGGACGATTTGATAAGGCCCTCTATATGTAAAATGAAAATCCCGGGTCTGCCCCACTCCAGCGAGACTTGACGCTGATATTGCTTCGGGGACGTAGACTCCAGCATTGCAGTGGGGTAACACGGGGCGAACCCTCAACCCACCCACCCACCAGGCTCATCCCCCCAACCTGGGCATCTTCAAGAGAGGTGGTATCAAGAAATAGATAGTCGGGGGAAGGAAANGGGGGGGGGGGGGGGGGGAGGGATCAGAAATTTACGGTGATTCTGAACCCCCACCCACTTGTCTAGCTTGTCTTAAAACCCCTCTGAGCAAAGAGGAGTAACTCTCTTTTGTCTTAATGGGTTAGATAGATAGCGCCGCCTTATAGCGTAGTGAGCGATAAACACGGCATGGCGTTCGTCTCTTCCTTAGTCATACCATATCTGTTCTCTCCCTCCCCCCCCCTCTCTCTCTCTCTCTCTCTCTCTTTCTCATATTTAGCAGACAGTGATACTTTTGATATTTTGTTATTTTTGTAAGAATTTCCGAATAGACCCAAGGGCTTTAGACGATTACAATTATCGCGCGCTAATCAACCAACCCACCAACCAAGCAACCAAGCAACCAAGCAGCCAACCAACCAACCAACCAACCAACCAACCAACCAACCAACCAACCAACCAACCAACCCACCCACCAAAACCGATCGACCAACCAACCAACCAACCAACCAATCCATCCACCAACCAACCCACCAATCAACCCATCAATCAACCCACCAAAACTGATCGATCGACCAACCAACCAACCAACCAACCAACCAACCAACCAACCAACCAACCAACCAACTCACCTACCATCCCACCAACCAACCAACCGATCGATCAACCAACCCACCATCCCACCCACCAACCAACCAACCAACTGCAGATGGACCGCTTTGCCGATCAATCGACAGAGAGACAGACCGACCGACCGACCAGCTGGCCGGCCCTCGCCCCCGGCTTGCCCCAACGGACCAACTGACCAAGTCAGCTTGCCACACCCAGCCAGCCAGCCAGCCAGCCAGCCAGCCAGCCAGCCAGTCTTCCAGCCAGCCAGTCTTCCAGTAAGCCAGCCAGCCAACTAGCCAGCCAGATTTGTTTTCGTTTTTGCAAAAAAAAAAAAAAAAGGATATTAAGCTTTCAGTCATGGTTTTAATAGAATTTCATTTACCGCAGGGAAATTGTTTTACAATGCCATTCAATATTATACATCTCATTCCTAATGCAGTTAAACAAAGAACAATCTGCATTATACATAAGTGCATAAATACACAACATTACAAATGAAATCCATCACAAAGTCATCGCTAGTCGCCGCAGTGCAGCGACATGATGCCTCCTGCCACCTCTTAAACCAGGAACTAATTCGCACTCGAGTAGAGTGAGGAAACTGACATGTAGTATCTTTGCCAAGGACACCACAAACATACACAGCCCGGCCCAGGACTTGGCAGGCTTCAATTTATGAGAACCATTCATAAATACCCATGGCCATGCTGCCTCCTAGCGAGGAAAAAAAATATGGAGTTTGTATTCGCAATCTTACATAGGCTTATATATCTTAGGTATGCTCGTCCTGCCTTGACAGCTGGACTTCCGCACTGGTATACCCACTGTGGTTTTTCTCCTTTACAGCATAATCTTGCTATAAAGCATGCCTTGGTGCACGGAGAAGATATGCTTAATATGAAGATCCACATGAATAACAAAATGTCAGAGTAATGTGAATTCGTGCATGTGAAAATCGTACTTAGTAACAAGGTATACTTCATAAATGAATACCTTATATCGAGGTTCCACTGTATTCCACGTTTTCAGTCTATAGTTGGCTTCCTTCCTCTTCCACGGAGGTAAACGATGATGGGAGAAAAAGAAAAGCGTGGGAGTCTGGTTTGTGAGTGTTAGTTATAATCTGAAAACGTAAACTCTAACGTTTGTGGGTTATACTCCCTGGTCGGACTGTGCGCATTGTACCCTGGGGAAAGACACTTCACTCAGATGTAAATGAATATTTGGCAGTAGAATTGGTGGGGGAGGGGGGACTACGGTGCTGCACTGAGGTTAAGTAGCAATGACTTTGTTATGGGTTTCATTTGTTATAATATGTAAAATATATATTGTTCTATGTGTCTTTTTATTATGGAAGAGATATTGCTTTGAATGGCATTTAAAACAATTTCCCTTATAGCTAATGAAAAGATAATATATATTTTCACTTTTCATTTTAAGAGAAAGAGGACATTTAAAAATGGGCCAATATGATTAACTTTCAGGATTTACATTGATTAAGTATTCAGATCTTCCTCTTCTTCTTCTTCTTCTTCTTCTTCTTCTTCTCCTTCTTCTTCTTCCTTCCTTCCTCCCTTCCTCCCTTCCTTCCTTCCTTCCTTCCTTCCTTCCTTCCTTCCTTCCTTCTTTCCTTCCTTCCTTGTCATGCCCTCATGTTTACTCTGTTGGTCAATTTGATAGTCCACGATAGGTCCAAGAGAATCTCCGCGGCTTAGTACTGACTTCAGGTGCCTCTGGTCAAATCTCCTCTTGGAGAGTCAGGTACTCCGAACAGGTCTGCCGGACTTGCAGGTGTGTCTGTTGCTCCCGGCATCCAGATTTTTCAAGCGTCTCCAATTTCCCCATGCGGTGTAGATGGGACATGAGTCCTCAGTCTAAAGATAATTTTCTGTAGTCGTGCGATTAGTCCCTACGTTGGTAAAAGTATTGCGTTAACTATAGTGAACACAACTAATGCTTTGAGAGTTTCCCTTGGTTACCGCGATGTGTCAGCTGACGTAAGAATAATGCGTACGACCACTGTGGCCGTATGCATAATCCTTACATCAGTTAACGCACTGCGGTTACCACGGGAAACTCCTAAAACATTAGTAGTGCTCACTGAGGTTAACGCAATTTGTTAATTAACGTATGAATTATGGACACGGCCACTGGCCATCTTGAGGGCGTTGGTGGAGAGGTTCTCTCGTGAATCATCATGTTCCTCTCTCCGTTTCTGTTTCCATGTGGTTTTAATAATTGCAGTTTCATAGTTTCATAGGAAATGTGTGGTTAAAAGTCTTTGCTTGTGGTTTCATTTATTATTATTACAGCCAAGTGTCTCAGATTTTTTAAACCTTTAAATCTACTGAGTTATACATGGTTAGTTGGAAAGAGGGAAAAACATTCGAGAAATTACAGTGCTGGTTTCTCTCTCTTTATCTTAGTCTCTTGTCACTTTCATTTCTTGCATTCTTTCTCTGATATGCACAAAATGGTATTTTCCTGACTCCCTTTAATATATACGGTCAGCTCCGCCAATCGCCTCTTCGTTAGTGAGTTGTGATTAAAAGAAGTTGCGATTATCCCGTTACTACGATCAAAAATGCAGCGATTCGTTACAAGTTGCGATTATCCGTGTTCCGATTGAGCGGAGTGGACTGTCTTTACTTTATTTCTCATTTCACTCTTTGTCGACCATTGCCTTTCCTCAATGTACTACCCGCTTTCCTTTCTTTCTTTTCAATGACCCCTAAACATGAAGCCATTGCAAGCTGTCTTGTGATTTCTCTCTCCGACTTTCTCTCTCTCTGTCTCTCTGGTTCTCTCCAGGAGCATTATTAGCGACATTATACTCAGTACATGTGTCTCTCACTTTTGTATTTTCACGTTCTTTCTTAAAGCAAAGGCTGGGATGAGTATGCCTTTTGGATCTCCCTCTCCCATTCCACCCTTTGTGTCTTAGGTTTCACCTTCTCTCTCTGTCTCTCTCTCTCTCTTTCTTCCCCTCTCTGTCGTTGTACCTGCTACAGTCTGGGAATAAACGTTTGTTCTATTCTCTTCTCCCATCTCTCTCTCTCTTCCTCCCACTCATATACAACATCAAGGCCATCAAGCAATCTCTGTCCCATCTGTCTATGATTTTCTGCCACTTTCTATCTCTTACCTAAAAACAAAGCCACTTCAGCTTGAAACTTTCCATTTACATTTTGCCCTTATCACTACCCAGTCTCATGCCTTAATACTGGACTAAAAAATGATATGTCCTTGGGACAGACTCCCTTAAAATGCATACATAATGACTTTTTCACGAGCGATTTGAGGTACATATTATACTGGCCTCGTATTGTCCAGAAGTCTCAACAACAACAACAACAACAACATTAACAATAATTTATTCAGCTTGTGTACAACGCAATACATACAGCCAGACGTGCGTAATTAAAGTAAAGATGAATCAACACAGATTTGTGCAAGCGGTGCATGAAAGCTATGATGAAATGACTTTATAAGGGGATCAATCTATGATATTTATAACATGAGTCGAGGGCACTTCCTAAAGCTACTTATGTTCGTACTTCATTCACAATTAAGT
Source organism: Ellobium chinense (assembly GCA_033807755.1). Lineage (NCBI taxonomy): Eukaryota > Metazoa > Mollusca > Gastropoda > Ellobiida > Ellobiidae > Ellobium > Ellobium chinense. The sequence goes on from JAWQUT010000381.1 coordinate 90,905, forward strand.
TCATTAGTTTTACAGAGGTTTTGTAGAAGTCTGATACTCTTCGTATGTAAAAGGTCAAAGCCTGTAGAGTCTTTCCCAATGCGGTTGTTGCTCACCACATGTGGACTTATTGCCACTATCAATGACTTCCAGCCCATGTTCACTCATCTCGGCGTCATCTCAAAAGTTCAACTCTGACGCTGTATTGAAGGGAAAAGAATGAGTGTAAGGACTGAATGATTACTAGTAAAAGTGAGTGTTACATATTATTGTTAAATGTGAAATGTACGAGAACGTTGTGAGTGCACGTGAATGTAACAATGCATTGTGAACATGTGTGTGATGTTAGTAGCTGTAGTGCTTAAAATGCCCATGTGCTGTCTCGTTGCATACCGTAGTTTGCCCATGTGCCACGTCTGTGGTCTGGGCTTATTCCTAACAAACGTGTTAAACTTGTTTAAGCTGTATTTCATTTGAGCAGAGTGAATGCTGGGAGGTAATAAACAACCTTTGACCCATGCGGAATGTCTCCACAGCAAAGTTTGGGCGAGTTCACCAAAAGAGTCAGTTCAGATCAAGTTCAGTTCACTATGGGTAAAAACCCGAGGATCAGTTTTGGCTTAGTTCCATGAAAACTGAGTCGTTTTCAGTTCAGATCAGATCACTCCCCTTTAGCTTTAGAAATCGGCATTCGAGGTAAATGTGGACTGAACTGAAACCTAGGAAGAAAATCAAAGTTCAGATCAAGCACACAAAATAGCTGCAGTTCTTCCAGATCAGTTCGGTCAAAATAGCTATTAAGCTCAGATGAAGTTCACATGAACTTCGACTGAAAAGTGTTGGTTAAAACAAAAAGTATATTAAATGCCTCTCTGCTTCCTTCTATATTATATCTTTTGAAAGCAAAGAATGAAGAAAGTCTGCATGTTCTCAATGAATACTTCTCCATTCTCAGTCTCATTGTTTCTTTCTCTCTCGCAAAAGCAATGACCAGAGACTTGGTAAATGGTCTTTGTGGTCCCCTCTTCCCCCTTCTCTCTCTCTCTCCCTCCTCTCTGTCTCTCTGTATCTCCGTCTGAAAACAAAGGCTCAGAGACATTGAGTGTCTACGGTCCTTGCTCCTAGTCCTAGCGGTCTGGCTGATAACTCGTGATATGGCGATAGTGGTATCTCTTGGTGATTAGTATGTGTAACATACTCCTTGTAACTAGCGCGCCCAAACACACACACACACACACACACACACACACACACACACACACACACACACACACAGGGACAAACACACGCAAACACGGATGTACACACACACATACACACACACAAATTTATACTCACACACACACACACACACACACACACACACACACACACACACACACACACACAAAGCACCTACACACAACACACGCACCACAGATATACAAAGAATGTGTGCACATCTCCCACATACGAATGTCCAGATCCCGCACATAAATACAAACAGATCACATACATTCTCACATATCCTTTCATACAAAAACAAAGATACATAATCTATTTCCATTTAGAAAAACCATTTCACACAACAAATAACCAAAACGTGGATGACTATAAGAATGATAATTTCTTCGTGGGTAGTGTGTGTGTGTGTGTGTGTGTGTGTGTGTGTGTAAGGAAGGGGAAGGGTCGGAGGAGGAGGAGTGAGAAGGAACTAGGGATCACAAGAAAAAGAATGAAGCCACAGAGGCACAACAAAAGTAGCAAACAAATCAGATGTAATGTAGCATTTACTAATTTACTTGTTGCCAGAAACAGCATCATTGTTCTGCAGACAAATCCACGGTACTTCGAGCTCCAAACCAAAAGCAGACATTTGCTTAGCGTTATAGTTAGCATCAATCATTTCTCAGATCAATAACTAACATTTTAATTTTTGAATGACAACAAAAAGAAAACGTATTTGATTTCAACTTGACACAATGGCTCTTTTTATGCGCCTTGTGGTATAAAATTAAATTAAGAAGGTATGGCGTATCTTTCTTAATTTCAGATGGACACAGGAACCTTGTCTGCACCAGGATTAGTCACTGAGGATAGCTATGTACCTTCCTTCAGGCGGGTCTGCGATGTCTGATTGGTGTTCCCTTTCCTCTTTTTATGTGGGTTTGGGATCTATAGAAGTAAATTACTATTACTATTATTATTATTAGTAGTAGTAGTAGTACAAGTATTAGTAGTAGTAGTAATAGTAGTAGTAATAGTAGCAATAGAAGTAGTAATAGTCGAAGTATAAGTAGTAGTAGTTGTAGTAGTAACAAGAAACGTAGTAATAGTAGTAATAATAGTAGTTGTAATAGTAGTAATAGTAGTAGTAGCAGTAAATAGTAGTAGTAATAGTAATAATAGTAGAAGTAAAAGTCGAAGTATAAGTAGTAGTAGTTGTAGTAGTAACAACGAAAGAAGTTGTAGTCATGTAATGGTAGTAATAGTAGTAGTAGCAGTAAGTAGTAGTAGTAGTAGTAGTGGTAATAATATTAGTAATAGTAAAAATATTGTATTGTTGTTGTTGTTGTTGTTATTATTATTTCTTTCACTATCTCTCACCCTGCCCATTTCTTCATACCTCCATTGCAGTGTCATCCGTCTAAGTACCTGCGTACCGGGGAACAACAGAACCGGGCTCTTTCAAGGGACGGGTTGCAAAGAGTAATTTTAACTTATCCTCATCGAAAATACAAAGTATAGTAGAATCTTGATATTAAGTGTTCATCTAAAATGTGTACCTTGTTATTAAGTATGAATTTCACACACACGGATTCATTATCATCCTGTCATTTCATTATTGAGGTACACCCCGTTATTAAGTACATCTCATTGATAGGTATATTTTTTTTCATGGAGCAAGTACATACCATAAATCACGGTTCTACTGTAAAGTATAGATCTGGTGAGGCAGTGTCTCTAATGACTATGGTGTTTTGAATCAAAACATTAAATGAATACTGCGTGTACAGTGACCTGTTTAGAATACCATCTTGTAGTCTGCCAGCGGACTAGAATACATCAGTATAACTTTTCGCCCCAAAACAAAAGCAAACAACTCATCTATCAAGGAAAAGCTTAACTCTTTCCACCCTTGTCCCCACCCTTCTCTATCACAGACGATTTAACGAAACAAAGTCACTTCTTTGGCACCAAACACCTATTGTCACAATACCATTAAAAACAGTAATCAGTTCATGCACTGTTATCTCCCTTGCGGAAATACCAAACAGGTTGTTAGGGTATCAGTGTGTGACACACTTCACCTAAATAATTGGACTGAAGATAACAAAAGTGTAGTAGAGTAGAGTTTTAGTATAGTACTCTAGTTCCAGTTAGGGTCGTGGTGACTGATGAGACTTGACAAAAGCGATTCAGTGATGGTGATGAGCTCATGGGTAGCGATAAAGGGAGACCTAGTTAGAAGCGACGTCCTGAATTTCACTCTTCCCACCTTCCCAAGTACCATATTATTTTATATAGTCATGTAGTCCATCAGTCGGTCAATGGCTCAATAAATTATTCTAAAAATGAAAGAAGGGCGGGATGGAGACGAAGCTGACAATCTCCCTCTATCCCTTTGTATTCTTTGGGTCTTTTTCTATTCATTTACTTCGCTCTATACAATTACCACCTTTTTATTAGTAAACAAATTCTAATCTCAGTGTGACTTATTCCTCTAACCACCATGTTTGTAGCCCGGCACCCGTCCCAGATTTGGATCTATGCTATTCATATTCAATTTGATTGAAAGATGTTTTACACTACAGGCAAAATTTAGTTCAGTAGTGCAGCATATTGATCTAGTTTGCCATCTGTTTTCTTTGTGAACAATCTAATCCAACCAGAGAAAAGATAGAAGAAGGGATCAAACAGAAAGTAATGATGAGATAATCAGTAAACAAAAATGTTATTTACTGTTCATTCAAGTGTTTAAAATACAACTCTCCATTCTTAGATTCGCAGTGTCCGACGCCATCGCTGATTGGCATCACAATCTTCGTGGAAATTGAACTCTGTTGTGGTGATTTATGGGATGATACAATCCCTTTCTTTGCATGTGACAACTCTATCTCCAAATGTTTTGTATGTGACAACTCTATCTCCAAATGTTTACAGTTCGTTCAGAATTATATTTGAGTTCAAAATTTAAAAATAAACAAATAGATGTAATTCCTTTAATCCACTGTCCGATGCCATTTTGTTAATTCGTATCATCATCTTGATAGGAACACACATTATACTTTATGTGTATTGAGGTAATCGTGTTTGCTATCGCCTTGCACATATGATAACAACCTGTTTATAATTCTCTTAGAAATTAAATAAAACCCTGAAATTCATAAAAAAACGTGCGATCCCTTGAATCCACTGTCCGACGCCATTTGTTAATTTGCATCATCGTCTCCATAGAAACCCGAGTCACGTGTTATCAAAGGGCAAAGCTATTGGATGAGGGCGTGTGCACGGAAGACGTAGATAGATCGTCTTAGGTTTCCGCCTGGTGGGGATCTGCAACATTTTAACCCACTGGGTGTGGACCCAGGGGGCGTGGGGTGTATCCCCGCGATAATGACCTGTATGTCTGTTGGATAGGGAGGTGTGGCACGACGTGTGCCACATGTACCAGCACGCGTGCTGTGTTGTTGTGACCGATGGGTGTGGAGGTGAGCGATTGATCAATCTTCTCATGGAAATTGCGACCTTGATGTTGACAAGTATAGAGTCGTGTTCCACAGACACATTAACACCCACAACCACCTCCCCACCCACATTTCAAATTATTTATTTCCATAAAATACTTTATGGTGTGTTTGTACACTTAAGCGAGATTACACTACATTGTACAAAACTGGATAAACATGTAATGGCCACCCTCTGCCGGAACATTCAAACAGTACTAGAAAACTGACCTTTCAAACACATATTTTTTTTTTTTTAAATTGGATAATTGCTTGTAATAATGTCATAATATCGTTATCGCAACTTTATGCATACATATTTCGATGGATATTATTATTTCTCAAATTCAGCTTTAATAGGCTCTCTCTGTTCTGTCTTTTCGCTCGATCCTTCCACACTTTAAAGGTACCGATATCAACGCAGCATTTTGCTATACGTTTAGCATTGCCGTTGTTTCAACCAAATTTTTGGACTCCACTTTTAACTCATTTGTTAACATGTCATAAAGTCCCAAAGGTCAAGATTACTTTTATATACATTATATTATATTACATTACTATATTACACACACACACACACACACACACACACACACACACACACACACACACACACACACACACAAACACACACACATACGCACACAAACACACACACACACACACACACACACACACACACACACACACATGTACACACACATACATAAACTTAGGGCCGGAGAACATGCGGTAACATACAACCGTTTTGTTAGCATAGAAGGCCAAATTCCTCAAAAAAGACAAAAAAAGTGTTTAGGATCATACGTGATTTCCCATAGTGTCATGGGAACCGGCTGAAAATTCTTGTGAACGTGATATCAAAATATTCATTTCACTTAATATGTAAAGTACAACCTTATTCCGTGACACGGACGATTTCTGGGATCGATCTATTGTGTTTATTTTTTGGGATTGTCCAGCCATATCAAGCGGATATGTTTCAATATTTTTACTTTCCTGCACTGACTGAAGTGCATCCGGATTAGGGATGAAGTTGCCCACGCATGTTGTTACAAAGTACAGCCTACTCAAACCTGTGTTATATCCGGTATTACATAATTGAGAATGGGCCATCGTTCTTTGTCTGTCATTGTCTTTACACTATCTGAATATATTATATCTGTCTATGTCTGTCTGTCTGTCTGAGTATCCAGATCTTGAAGGAAGCAAATCTTACAAGAACAATACTTGTACTTATACAATGGAGAGAAGACGAGTTAATTTATCAGACTTGTAATAAAGAGACAACATTAAAAATATTTGGTAACAACTTTGAAAAGCTGCATGGTAAAGGTAACAAATTATGAATGCAAAGAGAGAAAAACAATCTGGATGGACTGGCAAGTGAATGGGAGCACATAGCAATGGTGAAATGTTGCGGTGGAGAGCAAATAGACTGTGGAGATACACGATCACCCACGCCAGCAGCAGGGTATTTGATGAATAAGACACCTATCCAGTCTTCCGGTTTGCCTCTCTATATGACTGTTCGATGGTCCTCTGACCTGCAGTATGAAAGAAACACACGATTTCCGTTTCTTGTTATTCATTCCAACTTTTTTTTTCATTCTGAGGAGGATAGTAGAGTAAGCGAAGTGCTCGGGATGTGAGATCGGGATAGAGATAATTACAAACAAATCTATAGTTTTGAATGGGATGTTCACATCTCTGCGATCATTCACTTGCCAGTCCATCCAGATTGTTTTTCTCTCTTTGTATTCAAAATTTATTACCTTCACCATGTAGCTTTTCAAAGTTGTTAGCAAATACTTTTAATGTTGTCTCTTTATTACTGTATCTTATGAATTAACTCGTCATTTCTCCATCATGGATGAACATCAGTTACATCATTATGAATGCCACACCAGCCATTGCTGGCACTTTTGTGACAAAATTCCAGCTGCGAGCCCGTTGCTGTTAATTCATTTATCGTGACTTAACTTCTTTCTGTTATTACTGAAAGCGATGTTGCTTTTTTTTTTTTAATATCATACGAGTATTTTGTGTCGGTGTGCATGAACACCAATCGCTAATATATAGACAGGCAACATTTCGGATAAAGCTCTAGCCAATTATTTTCTAAGGAAAGTACCACAGTTGACTGGAAACAAAAATCACCTTAAACCTCCTTAAACTATTGACTCAATCTATCCTTTTTGTTTTTTGTTTTTTGTAGAGCTTGATAGTGTAGTTGACATGATAATGTGAAGTAAGAATACTTCGCGTCATTTCGCGTTCATTGCCTAGGCTAAAACATCTTGATTATTTCCTAACTAAAAAGGAAAAAAAAATGATTACCACCACTTTAGACAGCTGTTATAAAATTGTTCTAATAAAAGAGGCTCGATGATTTAAAACCATAATAAGAAAAAGGCTTTGGATCCAAACCCAATGTCAGCTTTATACTTGTATATTTAGAGACATTGCACGATGAGGCAAGGATTCATAATTATTCTATCGTTTCATATTTCAGGTGAATCTTGATATTAAGTGTACCTTAGTAATAAGTATAATATTTTTTCCATGCACCAATGGCATCCTTCATATCGAGGCTATACTGTATCTGATGCTCTTCAGGGTTTACTTACGTGGCGATGTTTGTATAAGAAAAAAGAAAAGCCGTGCTATATAAGAAAGTCAGGAGTGGGCGGTTTATGGTTTGTGTAGTTCATATTTTGTATAAAAGAAAACAGCAAAAATTTCGGTACACACCTAGACACACTGCTGTGCACCAGAATGTTTATTAAACTCCACCAAGTTTTAAATTAGACCGCTTCATGAGCCCCTGCCGCTAGGTGGCCACAGATAAGGACCGAGGAAAATAAAACGATTTGGAGCCAGCGTTAAATGCAAGCTTGTGGTCGCCATGACTCGCTGCTTCCTTATCAACGGAAGTGACGTCGTACGCGCAGCACGTGGAGTACCTGATAAGATAACCAATGAGAAGGCTGCGTTATTGGAGCTCTTCTCTGAAAAAGATGATGATCGTTCTTAGATGGGGGGAGATAACTTTTGGTTATCGGGGTAAGCACAAAATAAAATTTTTGTTTAACACTGGGTGTAAACACTCTAATCGCTGGGGTTCTTATCTCAAAAGATGGGGAGGCAAGTTTATATTTTTCCTTCAGTCTGTGGCTCCACGACTGATGTTTAATGACATTGAGGCTGAACTTGAGGGCTGGAGCTGGGTTCAGATTTGGGGGAATGTAACGAGCAAGAAGATTGAGAAAATAGGAGGCATTGGTGGCAAAGGAAGGATGGTGGCTGATAAGTAATGAGGACATTTTGAAACATTGAAACAGACAAACGAGCAAACAAAAAGAACGATGGACGAAGGAAGGGAGTGATGACGAAAGAATAGCCGCTGGGCAAAGAGGTTTTAGCGCAATGGACAAGCAGGCAGACAGACAAAAAGCTATGCAAGGAGACGCTTTTTGTTGGAGAATATTTCGGCATTATTTGAACATGCTAGCATAACATAGTGTTCGGAGGAGGAAATGCATTTTTTTCTGTAATCTAGTCAGAACCAAGGCTTGTCTTATTATATTAACTAGTCCAAGATGTATGTGGTGATTCTGTGCTTATGGTAGCATGTTAAGAACAATATGTTACAAGAGCGTTTTCTCGGATTATTTTTTATTCGGAATTCCCAGACAATCTATTTGTAATGCATGTGAGCTTATTTTTCAGAAGGAAAGTTTTGGCAGCTGAAAGCAAGGCTCTCACTTTCCCGGCTCTTAACTTAAGGTGAAGAGATAGAGAACGTCATTTTTAAGTTAACATTCACATTGAAGAAAAAAATGGAGCAGATGAAATCGGAAAGCTGTGTTTTTATTAGTATTATGATTATTATGATTATTATTATTGTTATTACTTCTACTAATATTATTTAATTCTGGAATTACTGCTGAATTGGTGGAACACTTGCATAAGTCACTGTATAAAATTATCCATCGCATTTTGTTTTTTAGCACAACCAATCAAAGAAGAGTAGTTTATGCGATGTGTATCACCAACTCTATGTAAGGGTTAAAATTTCTAAGTCTATAATTCTATCCGATTTTTTTTTAAAGTTGCAACGTGTGCTGCGTTCTTTAAAATACATCATTATTTTTAATGAAAACCGGTTGTGAGCAAGCAGTCTTTAAAAAGGTGAAAAAAAACCCTTTCCATATGGCAAAACTAGGCCGAGGCCTCCATGTGGCTAAAATGGGCCACAGCCACCTATTTTTATTATTTACCCCCGCAACCCTTTTTTCCAATCAGATTATTTATCCCGGTTGGTTGATTCGGAAAGGTGGTAATTTTAATGTTTTGGTAATGTTATGCCCCTCATCTCGTCTCTTTTTTTGCAGTTTCTGAATAATGATTTTTGATGAGTATTTCACTGAGTTTGAATCAATGGTGCAGTCGATTAATACAAACTTTTGATATAACCAGGTAGCCAGAGTCACCTTTGTTGTATTATTTTTAAAAACAAAATTACCTTAGCTTCTCTTTGCTTTGTTACCTTTTCTTCCGGAAAAAAATGAGTTAAAGAAAAAAAATAGGAAGGCAATTTGACATGAAACATCCGCGAAACTTTTTGTTTTGTCTCTTTCGCCATCAACATGTTATCTGATAATTCCATGGAAACACAGGTGTTGAGGGCGAGACCCCGTATTAGGTTTCCAATGTCATAATAAAGTAAGTGCTGTAAACTGTTTCCAGAGTAATTGTAAACTCGGGTGTATCTATATGTCCATATGTCATCAACAAAATGACAACAGCAAGGTGAATATGACCCATGCGGACAAAGCTTTGCTTAGAGGGAGGTCATCCATTCGCGGATATTACGTTGCAGATAAGCTACCTGTTCCAACCAAATGAAATCAGTTTGTCGACAGTGCAAGATTCGATTACTATAGGTTTGGGTATCACTCTAGACGTACGATACTTATGAATTAAAAGATTGAACATTTTACAGCCACAGACGCTCAGATCTGCTTTTAAAATGTGTTAAATATGCAATTTCTAATTTTTGGTTCTCAAGAATACGAAATTCAAGAAATATGTCAAATAAATGAAAATTTTATGCAATTTTCCCACCTTCATGGTAACAACAATATTTATATTCGCTTTCATAACACAAACATAGGCCTTCATGTCAAGATCCGCATTTGAATATACTTTACTTCTCTGTTTGTTGTATACCTTAAAATCTGTTAAAAAATCATTTTTGTTCTAAACTGTGATACACAAGTACTGGACTAGGCAACAGGAAAAGATATTAAAATATTAATCTTTCAACACAATGTATTGGATTACTCATTCGCCGACGAACTGATGACTCGCATTCTGATGAAAAAAATAATCTCTTACGTCATGTCGGCGAACTACAGCGCATCCGGCTCAAAGACAACGCCTTGTTATATTTTGAAAATGAACTCGTTTACCTTTTGATGACAAGCTCAAGCACCGTAAATTCCAGTGGAGACCTTGTCATCATTTTGTAAGGTCACCGTGAGCTTGCAAGCAAAACCAGGATGTCTTTGTGACTTAACAGATGAGTGGGCATGAGATAACAAAAAAACAAAAAAAAATCAGTGACCTGAAGATAGCAATGACGTTTGTGTAAAATGACGCAGGTTGCACTTAATGTTTTTGTAGGACCACCCTTAACGCTTTCTTCTAGTTTCTTTTCGCAGTGAACGAGAGAAAAACCTTAGAATCTGGTGTTTATTGTCTGTTGTAATTTATAGTTACTTACGTTTCAGTGGTTCAACGCAGTATTGTTGTTATGTCACTCATAGGCTAAACAAATCGACATTTTGTGAAGTCACATAACACATGGAAATTAGAAATGATTTCAAAATTTTCTCTGACAGTGGTTGAAAATGGACCACAGAGTAATGCTTAGCGCATAAATCGGAACGAAGATTTAAAAAAGTCAAACATATTTTGTGCCTTAAATAAGTCAATATGGGACCTAAGTGAGGCAATGAATAGATGACGTAACTATCGGGCTGTGCAGCAGATGAGCATCGTACTCAAAGTGAGATAGACAAAGCTCTGCTGAATGAAAAGTCAAGGATTTTGGAATTTTACCATAATTTATTGATCCCATCTCATACTATTAAATCTCCTAATTTCATTATACAGTTGTTTTGATCAGCATCTGTAGAAGATCTCGTGATTTTTTTTTT
>JAWQUT010000381.1:101988-119503 GCA_033807755.1 Ellobium chinense
TTTTTTTTTTCCATTTATGTATGAGAACAGAAATATAGAGTAACCTGGAATGACGTTAAAGGATTGCCAAAATTGGCAAGCTGGTTCTTGCTGATCCAAAAATTATAATCGATAATGCTCAGGTCATGAAGGATAGAAACTAGAAATATTAAATACTATACCTGCATTTAGGTTTCCTTTGCGGGTTGCCGCCCCTATCAACATTATTTACTAGTAGGTAGTCCTTTGACAAATTTAAACGGAATATTTGGTTTGTGGGGAAAAGTTATAGCAAGTTAATCACATCTCGCGAAAATTCTTTTTTTTTATCTTTGTTTCCTTCTTTTTTCTCTCTCTTTCTCTCTCTCTCTCCCTCCCCCTCTCTCTCTCTCTCTCTCTCACACACACACACACACACACACACACACACACACACACACACACACACACACATGTCTACAATTGTCTTGTTTTTTGTTTCTCCACTTTCAGCCATATCAACCAATTCTCGCACCCTTCTCCTTTTTTTGTTTTTTTTTGTTTTAAAGCCCCCATCTCTCGTTTCTGTCAAGAGAATGAAAGGATCAAATTAAGTGATAATCTTCATTGCGCAGGTGTGCTCCCCTTTCACAATACGCTAGGCGTCACAAAGGATCCCTGTCATGTGTGAGTGAGGAAGTGCACGCCGATAGAGCTCATTCCTCTGTGTGCGTTTTATCGTGTCAAACTTCGCACGTGCCGGTGCCAGGTGAGTTTGTACTCGTGGTCTGAATCAAACACCGTTCATAGAACGAGACTTGAAAGCCAAACAGATCTCGGGTGTGTGGATCAAACGTAATGAATGTGCCAGCCAAAAAAAAAAAAAAAAAANNNCAAAAAAAAAAAAAAAGAAATAATAACAATAATTTTATTCAGCTTAAGTACATCGCATGGGGGAATAAAAACAGGAAAACAAAATCATTAACAAAAGTAAAGATATATTGATATAGGTTTAACAGTACGACATAATATAATATCATCATGCTCAATCCACATTTGCCTATGTAATTTGTTTTTTTGATGATTTGTGTTGTTTTTGTTACTATGGTTTTTCTATATGATCTTCTCTTTCTTACAATTCAGTGTAGAGTTTTGACTTGTAACTATGTTCCAGTTTTACTAGCTAAACCACAACTCCATGTTTTGCTCTGAGCAACAGATAGAGAGCGCTCAATTTCTCAAAATCTCCAAAAAAATGACTTAGACGTGACTACATATCTACTCTTTCATTAATGTAATGTTTGCTTGTAGTATAAAGAGTTTTTTGTGGTTTTTTTTTTGTCTGACTCAACCGTTGGGGGTCACGAACTGGCAGAACTGCTGATTGGGAATCACAAAGCCCAACAAAGTGAAAGATCAGCCATTCTTCTATTTTCCAGTAATATTGTGTAACATAGTTCATCGGCTCATCATCTTCCTCTACTTCTTTCTCTCCCTCTCTTTCTTTCTTTCTTTCTTTCTCTCTTTCTTCGATGCACCACGAGATCATATCTATAGTGCTCTTCTCTCGGTATGATCTCCGTCCGTGCGTCAACAAATTCTCTTGGGCTGCTGCAGATGCACTGTCTTGCCCTGAAGTCTCTCTCTCCATTGCCATCAGTTTAGGATTCAAAACACATTTACTTTCAAACTTTTACAGCAACAGCCGCGACAGCCGATATCTAAATGATAAGACTTTATTTTTTTTCTTTCATCATCGTTTTCCTTCACTCAAACATTTTAGTTTTTCTTGTGGTTTATAAATTCCAGATTTGTTTAGGTGCATGGTCCGCATTGACCCATCTTAAACTTGTTTCTTTATCATAGGCTAATTGAATCTAGAGTGATTTTCAATGTAAAAGTCGAAAAAGGTTTGAAAGAAATCAAAGCGAATGTCAGCTAACTGTAAAACCATAAACGAAGCAAGTATGGTAGTTTGACTATCAGCGGAAGATGGGGCGCACGAATAAAGAATGTGCCTTCAAAGACAAGTTCACGCGCCGTAAGCGAGATGGGGTGATTTTTATCTGAATGTTTACCACACATACTGAACTCATAATTGAGTGATTTAATTCCAAGTTTTGAAGTGTTTCAATATGAAAAGTGGAGAGGGTTTAGATCCACATCGCCGAGCTTTGAGGAGTTGGAGAGTAGCGCACGTTCATAAGATGTTTCGGATCACGGCGAAAAGTAGTGCAGCCATGCTTGGCGGTATTAAAAACTATAGAGTTTTATGGCGGGTGTTGAAAGATAAAGAAGTGGGGGTAAGTCGGTGTGGAGAGGATAAGACCGATGTTAAGGGGGACAGAGAAATAAAGTGAAAATGAAAGAAAGTGAGACTAAGACACAGATAAAGACGTAACGTTATGGAGGAGGGAGAGATGGGTGAAGAGGAAGGAGAAATAGATCAAGAAAAAGGACAGTGATAAAACTAAAGACGACAATAAATTTGACAAGAACAAAGCAAGAGAGATTACAAAAAGCACCAACGCAAATGTTGATCGCATTTAGGCGCGGCACCCTTTTGAAACTTAATTATCGTTTTTGTTATTCAAGTTCATTCTTTACTTTCCTTCCTTCTCTCTCTATTTCTCTCTCTCTTCTCTTCTCTCTCTCTCTCTCTCTCTTTCTTTCTTTCTTTCCTTCTCCTTTCCAGTCCGTATTCCTGCAATCTTCCATCAACAGGTACGTCAGCCAATGGCGCACGTGGAAGCCCATCACGTGATTTATGGCAGCAGACGATCGTCAGGCAGGGCGGAGACGGAAGATGACACCGCAAGGGGCATGTCGGGAAATGGCTCACCACGAGGTAAAAAGGTCGAAGGGCGGGGGTCAGGCTTTGTTGCAGGGGCGTAGGTGCGAATTCCCGTGGACGTGGAGATAAGGAAGGGTGGTTTATGATGCCGTCTGTGACGCTCTGGCTGTGGCGTATGGTTCATCTCATAGAAGACCGGCTATTCCTCCGGACAACAATCCTCGACGCTGAAGAACATGAGCAAAAATTAGAAATAAAAGGCAGATCTTTAGATAGAACTTAATGAACTCAAACTCGAGGGGACTGGCTCGGGAACTCGATATCTTGAGATTTTCCGGTTTATGAGGTTAAATCAATATAAAAACATAAAGCAAGGGACCAAGTTCAGAGAATAAAAAACATCTATAGGAGCACTTAACAACTACTGCCTGGACGTTGTGGAATACAATAATCGACAGGGAACTTATACTCTCAAAATGCAATGACTACTATATCGTTATATGAAATCATCAGCTATAAGTGATACAAATTTATATTAACTTTCCAGTATTTTATGTCGCATCTTGCTCATCTCAGGAAAGCTGAATAAACGGGCAACCTGAAACTACTTTTTTTTTTTTTATGGTTTGTTTTACCATTTTTAAGCAATATCAAGAATAAACTAACATTCACAACGTCTCATTAAAACGACATTTAAAAAATATTTTATACCTGTCAATAAATAGCTTACTTCCTTTTTTTATTTCAATTATTAGACAAGATACTAACGGGTACAAAAAAAAAACCAACCCAAAAACGTGACTGATAATTTTCGCGTTGTAGATAACAACATCGTTAGTGCAACGTTGGTAACATACAACTTATTGTGTTTTACTGTTCTGTTGTTCTTTCTTCACTACCAAATGATACCACTAGCATCATCACTAACATCATCATCGAGACCAGTACAACCACCACTATATCGTTAACCACGTGATTATCTTCAGCACTGCATACCAAAATGGCACTGAAAAACTCACTTTGTACGGGCGAAAAGCCAATCAAAGGTTACTAAGGGAAAGGTCAAATGGCAAGGCAAGAACAAATGGTTTGTTTCGCTTATCTGCGACATGTTGTAGTTCTACTAATGAGCGGATTCTGACTTTTATGAACTTTCCATCCCATTTCTAAGCTGGTGTTCAAGTTTCCACTTCAGGAGAAGCACGAAATAACCGAGATTCTTTTGCCCCTCCTTGTTCTTTCTTTTCATTTGTTAATCCTTCTAACTTTCACACTCTCTTCACTTAATGTAGTAGCATCTTATTATGAGATGGTTAACTTGTTGGTTGTTTTTTCCACCTTTGACCTTATGTCATCATGTCTTTATGTACTTTTTTACAATGCGTATCTACTTTCTATCCTTTGTTCAATATCAGAGGTCTGTCGAGGAAAAATATCATTATATGTCGTGATTAATGTTTCATTCGACATTTTCTCCTTCTCTTATTTCCCCCTCTCTCTCTCTCTCTCTTGCTCTCTCTCTCTCTCTCTCTCTCTCTCTCTCTCTCTCCTCTCTCTTTCTCTCTCTGACTCATTTTTGTTAAACATATGTGTTAAACTTCTTTATTTTAATAAGACAATGTGAAGAGAATTACATATCAAAACAATCAAACATCGCGCACTGGAACAACTTAAAAGGAATCAAAAAGAATCCAATAGAATTGGCAGTCCCAGTGGATTTTAAACAGATGATCAATATGACCATTTCCCATTCAGTATTACAAAACACGCTACGATTGAGGTTGCAGGAGCCAAATTGTAAAAGCTTCTTTGAGCCATTTAATAAAAATTTCTTCTCTTACCACAGGAATTTTCCGAGATGGCCAAGACTAGTCTGCAGATCTGGTGCCATCACTGTGCTCAAAATATATACTGTTTACGGTGGGGATCCTTCGGTTAGATTCTTTACAATTTTAAATTACATGAAAAGGGGTTAAAAATTTGGCCTTCTTTTGCAGATCACAGGTCCGCACAAATGAAATCCGCTGAAGCCGTTGGGAAACACTGCCTGCAACAATTATTTTTTTACAAATTCAAAACTTTTGCGGTGTGGTTTTATGTTATATGATTATTTCTACTCAATCTGTCCAAAGGACAGATTTTATACTCTGCTACTATCGACTCGGATAGTCCAATTTTTTTGACCAATTAGGCTCCTGCAACCACAATGTCTGCCCATAAGCTTTTGCAAGTCTCCAAAGCCTGTCTTTCAAAGATAATAAATGCTATGATTGAAGATAAGACCGTAGAACAGCACAAGAAAAAAAAACAAAAAACTGAGAAATTGCTCTGGTCCACAGATACCAGTCGTGGCGTTACTTATTAATTTCATTGATATTATTTTAGACGCCCATATAGTTTATGCGCTTAGAAAATAAAGTTTCTTGTATCTTTTGTATCTTTCTTGTATCTTGTCCAGACACAGAACTCTTGACTGCACTAGCAGACCGTGCCATTTACAAACACTTGCACAAAGAAAACAAATGATGTATAGATCTATATTTCTAATCAGTACTTTGTCTTTGTGTTTCTTTACCTTCCGGTCAACGTCCAAACACTACGCTTAGGTCACCTAATAAACAGCCTTGCGTCAAATCAAACACGATGACGTCACACATGTCGTCCCCGATCGCCGCAGCGTGTGTTGACATACACACACGGCTGGTCCTTGAGGGACAATGACATCGGGAAAATCCGATTACGATTATCTTGAGACGCTTGCTCTAAGTTGCAACGCCTTACTAATACTAGACAGGAGATGTGTAACTGAAAGCGATTTCTTCAATGTTTATGCCTGTAGGCGGCGTTATCATTTTCGGTTATGTATTTTGAGTAGTACTATCTACTCTGTCCCCAACTATTACACCACCGCCACCATCGTCATCACCACCACCACCATCACCAATAACAATACCGAGACCACCAACAACAACTGCTACTACTACTATTGTAACTACTATTATTACTTCAAAAGCGACAACAACAACAACAATAAGAAGAAGAAAACCAACAACAACAACAACAACGACAACAGCAGCAACAACAACAATAGCAGCAACAACAATGACGACGACGACAACGAGGACGACAACAGTCGCAATAAAAACGACAACAACGATGACGACAACACCAACAAGGAGAATCACAGAAGTATAAAAAGTGCTGCTCTACCAGAAAACATTAAGCCCTAGCGGAACAAAAAACTATTATCAGCTATATGATACGGAATCTCTTGTAGCAGACAGGGTGTGTCTACACTTGGAGGCAGGAAATGCGGATGCGCTTCTCCTAGTTCCACAGGACTCTGATGAGCCAGGCTGAGAGAAGCAACATCAGATGCGGACCTTGTCCACTGATACAATCACCTTTTATCTCTAGGTTACAGACACCTAACTGGATGACAATAGGGTTTGATCATATGCCTTCGGAAGACAGTAAAAAAATGTCCTTTGGACAGGTTATGCAAACTGGGCCCTAGATGTGTAAACCTGCCTGCATTCTCTCTTCATTTTGTAAACTAAACCTGAAGTTTGGGTCGTTTACTTCGGTTTCGTTGTGGCCTTCTGTGCGGAGCATTTGTTAAAGAAACTAGTCAGTTTGCGATGTATCGGCTCTTGCTTGAAAACGAAATGAAAGACCTATATTTTTAAATATCATTTTTAATAAGTTTATTGAATACTGCAAACTTTTGAAAAAGAGTTCATGGAATTTCTTGTAAGTGACTGTAGAGAAGACAAGATATTGACTCAGAGAGGCAGATCAGATTAGGCGTCTTTAACAATTACCATCAGATACTGGCAGACTATTACTGATGGGCTCAACACTCAGAGAAGATGCTATTGACTACAGTGACACTCAGCAGCATAGCCTCATCATAGTCCCTCGGGACTGATGATTGCTTACAGATACTGAAGGTTACATTGGTATGACTGATTGGTATTTTTACACAATAAACAACTTAATTTATCTCTGATGGCATCCATGTGCCGAAATTATTTTTGAGTTTTTTTGGAAGACTCAAAATAGGGCAGCTGTTCTTGGAGACTATAAATATTGCCTCAATAACCAACTAAGCAACAGACCAGCTTTGAGCATATACAGCTGAATTTAACATAGGCTACAGATGTAACTACTTGATTAGGCGGTAATAATTATAATAGACTTTTGCGTATCGTTGCATTCTACAGTAATCACGCCTCTTATTGTGACAACTCTAAAGTGAACATAAATGAAAACACTAAGAAAAGCTTAATCATTTCCATTAACGACAACAACAACAAGAACAACAACAACAACAGTAGCAGCAGCAGCAGCAACAACAACAACAACAACAACAATAACAATACAACAAAAATAACAGCAGTAGTAATGTCATGATAAACCACCATCAAGAAAGAAAAACAAAACACTGCCAACTGTTGCACCACAACACAACATCAACTACAATGTCAAAGAGCAATACCTCTGCCATCCTCATCAACAACAGCAACAACGAGGACAACTGCAATAACAGCACCAGCTAACAAGAAAAAACAGCAAAAAGGAAACCTTTCCTCAGCATGAAGACAGCACCAACAATAAAATCAAACAGCACTACTTACACCACCACAATCACTACAACAACAACACCGACATCAACATCAACATCAACATCAGCAAAGAGGACAACTACAACAGATTCAAGAGTAAAACAAGCGCCAAACACAGAAAGGAAGAGCCTTGACCAGTTGAAAGAGTGCTTAAGAGCAAAACGAATGAATGCCTTAAGTTTTGAGTGGTCTTAATCTAGCCTGGGAGATAGGCTATCAGACGTGTAAATGTTCCTCTTGATAAAACCGTTTCATGAGAGGAACAAGAACGACACAGGGTGCTTCTTGCTCTCTCTCCTCTCTCTTTCCCCCTCTTTCTCTCCTTCTATATTTTGCTGTCTCTGTTTTCTCCTTTTACCTCATTCACTTTTCTTGACTATACCATCTCTTCTTTCCACTTCACTTTTTTAAAAAAAATTCTGTCGTTGTTAAATTGATGCTCTTATCAAACCAGGTATGACGTTGCCATCCCCTTTCACATCATCGATGTCTTTTTCCTCTTCATCCTCCTCATCATCAGTATTATACACAGTGCTACCATTTTAAAACGGTATTTTAACCAAATATATAGTAAAAATTTTAATAAAAACTTTACAGTAGCTAAGATGTATAATCACGTTCTAAATGTTTGGCAGAAGTCTTCCTATAAAAGAGAATATATCACCACCACCATCATCATTATCAACATCATCTTCATTATCATTAGATGTACATCGTCTACATCATTTATGAATTTAAAGATAAGAAACAAACGAGAGGTACGGAGTTTCGCATACTGTGTATTATATATAATTATACAATAGAATGAAAGCCTCAACTGTTTCAACAGCTTCATTATCATAATCATCATCGCTATGACTGTCATCCTCAGCATTATACTTAGTACCACCGCAGTGGGAAGGCAGGCGTGCAGGATGTACTTGTTTTTTATTTTTATTTATTTATTTCCTGTCTTTGTTGTTGTTGTTATTATTATTGTTGTTGTTGTTTTTCTTCATGTTTTTGTTGATGTTGCTGATGTTGTTGTTGATGTTGTTGTTGTTGTTGTTGTCGTCGTTGTTCTTGTGCTTGTTTTTGTTGATGTTGGTGGTGATGTTGATGATGTTCATGTTGAATATTATTGTCTTTGTTGTTGTTGTTGTTGTTGTTGTTGTTGATATTCTTATTTTTCTTCTTCTTTTTCTTCTTCTTCTTCTTCTTGTTTTTCTTGATGTTATTATTGTTGTTGCTCTTGACCTTGTTGTTGTTAATATTGTTGCTGTTGTCCTCTTCTTGTTTGCTGTTGTTGTTCTTCCTATTGTTGCTGTTTTTGCTCTTGTCCTTGATGTTGTTGCTTTTGTTGTTGCTCTCGTTATTGTTGTTGTTGTTGTTGTTGTTGTTGTTGTTGTTGTTGTTGTTGTTGTTGTTGTTGTTGTTGTTGTTTATAGGAGAGGGGCTCATTATTGTGGGTTGGAGAGAGGCTTCAAAACAATAGTGAAACACCAAAGGTACCCATTAGCTGGGCATATGCGAACACGATCACACCTCCCCCTCCTCTCCTCAGATTCCAGCACCTTAATAACCATCAACAACAACAACAACACTTCATCGTTCGTTGCACAAAATCCAGTACACTGCTTTGACCCCATCCACTGTACAAAAATAAAATCATATCGCCATAATATCTGAACAGCGCGACACGATCTCGCAATTTTTGGATAATAATGGGAGTTGAAACCCACTCGATTCTCAATTACAGATAACAAGGGAAAGATTACAGGGGTCTTGGGTAGGCCTCTACGCCACCCGCTGAGTAGCACAGACAAGACAACACAGTGTATCATCGCACATCACAATACGTGGACTTCCATTTCAAAATGCGTTATCCACCATGACTTGATTTCGCTGTAAGGGAGTCAGGAAAGTATGAAATTGGTAAAATACGGGCTAAGACTGTTTGCAGAGGACATTCCTTTCTTTAAACCGATTCTAATTTTGTTTTAAGTGGATTAAATGTCCTTTGAAACCAAGACAGACCCGCAGAGTTAGTTACAGTAGGACCTCAATATTAAGTACTTATTTAATAAGTATACCTTATTATTGAGTATGAACGTCACATACGTGCATTCATTGTTATTCTATCATTTCATAATTCAGGTGGACCTTAATATTACGTGTACAGGAATAATAAGTGTATTTTTTTGTGCATTATGGCATAATTTTTATTGAGGTTCCACTATAATTGTTTTGGGGCCAGAAGGTTTTCAACACAATAAAAAAACATCCCAGATCTGGCAACCATCTCTTGCAGCTTGGATATGAAAGAAAACGCCTCATGTGTGTTCACTTTTAATATATTGTAGTCTCACAGTGTAACGGAACGTTAAAGTGACGGAGTAGAGCAATAAAATTTCTACACCTTTAAGCAAAATAATTGTGGACATAACTAAATGGTTACTGTGAGCATTGACACTTTGTGCATTCTTAGGGATTAGCGCAGTGACACTAAAAATGACTGCCACTATCACAAAATTCCTACCTACATTAACTCAAGTGCCATTTGTAACACAGCTCAGATTCTGTATTTAACCCATTCAATCCCAGACCAAGGGAAATGATAAAATTATGAGGAGCATTGAAAGCCATAGTCTGTGACTATCAATGAACAGTTTCTGGTAAAATTTGGCAGCAACCACCCCTAACTGTCTAATGTCTTCTTGGGAACAGCTGAACATCATTTTAAAAAGTACAGTATATCTTGGTGCATGGAAAAGTATACTTATTATTGAGNGACGGAGTAGAGCAATACAATTTCTGCAGCTTTAAGCAAAATAATTGTGGACATAACCAGAATGGTTACTGTGAGCATTGACACTTTGTGCGTTTTTAGGGATTAGCGCAGTGACACTAAAAATGACTGCCACTATCACAAGATTCCTACCTACATTAACTCAACTAAGTGCCACTTGTAACACAGCTCAGATTCTGTATTTAATCCGAAGACCGCCATGTTGAATTTTGCTGGTCATCGTGAGTGGGACCAGAGGAAGAGTTACGTCTATTTTCCTGCTTCATCTCAAGATCGGTCCAATGGAACAATATAAAGTATAGACTTCAGCACATTTTGTTCTCATTTCCAATCTGATGCTGGTACGCCACTGTTTACTGCTACCGTAAAGTCTTTATGGGAGAAAAGACCTGTCCTGGCATGAACTTAACCAGCTTTCTCTGTTCTTGTTATTTAA
Source organism: Ellobium chinense (assembly GCA_033807755.1). Lineage (NCBI taxonomy): Eukaryota > Metazoa > Mollusca > Gastropoda > Ellobiida > Ellobiidae > Ellobium > Ellobium chinense. The sequence goes on from JAWQUT010000381.1 coordinate 112,593, forward strand.
TTTTGCTTTTCTTTCTTAGAAGCCTATTTCCATACAGCAGATCTTCAACTTCAGGCCGTCAGGAAGTCGAAGGCCGAAACACTTGCTAGACGGGGGTATCATCTTCTGAAGATCTTCTGTTGCCTCGCTCTCCTAGTGTGGGAGTTTTCAGTCTAGAAACACCCAATCATCTGAAACTGGATTTGCCGCGTTTTGTTATGACTCTCATCATATCAAACGTCTCGTAAATGACAGTGTGCTGGGTGGGCCGAAGGAGATGAGATGTGTAGTCACAGGGAACACATGTTTAGGAGAGTGCAAACTCTCAAGATCAGAAAGGTGTATCGCGTTACGATGGGTGGTCACAATGATAATGCGTTTTTATTGTTGTCGTTTTTGATGAGGTCTTGTCAGAGGTTAACACATTTTGTGCAGGATACAAAATGTTTTGATGTTAGAGAATGAGAATGGATGATAATGTGAGGTTTGGAAAACAAACACACATACATACAAAAAAAACAACAAACACTAACAACATGAATATCGTCCTTCTTGACATTGTCGTGTTCTACAAATTACGTCGAATGTTGAGATTGATGACTTTTCGTCTCGAACCTTAAGCTGGTTCCGATGGCTTTATCTGAGTTCATGCATGTATCAGCTCACTAACGTAAAGCTCTGAACTTTTATTTATTATGAGGAATCTTGACTCTTCAAGATAACTGTACACTTGTAGACTCTAGAAGCTGGCAAGGGAAGGGCTATGAAATTGGGAAGAGGCCTACCGCTCAAACTCAGTTCTTGCGGAAGCGAAGTTTTATAATGTCAACAACAAGGGAAATGTTTAGAAACTGAAAATGATAAGCTATAATAACGAGGTCGAAATAATACATTTACACTTTCAATCTGATTCTGATCTACTTGAAACCAGTATGTCTGCAAGGTCAAGGCAATAATTGTTATCTGTATAAAAAATGACAGTTGAATGAACTAGTCGAGAAAAGTACTTGTAACACTTTTATGTCATTCTGTAGCTTTATTTTAAGTGTTCCCTCTTCAAGTATCTTGACGTATCGTAACAAGATAACATTTTCAGGGACACATTTTGTGATTCAGAGTGACGAACATGTAGCATAATTGTAAACTAAAGACACTTGGTTTTCCATGTGCGTAGGCGTCCTCAGTTTCATTACCATTGGCTCTCAATGTTCATTTATTTTCGAAATACATATGTAATTACTGGGTATATGGAAGTTTACATATGCACACTTTAATCAAGGGCCACCTCGGAATTATATAAAGATAGAGAAGACACACTTACATAAGGAAATCAGAACCATTCAGAGCCGCACTGAATCCAGCTTAACCGAAGGGACAAAGCACAAGTCTCCAGTCTAAGTGCTTGCTATAGTAAATTAATGTCGATGCCAGTGAAAGTGTCAGACAGAAAATCTTCTACATGTCTATGTACGTAATGGGGTGGGGATAAAGTGGAGGGGGACGTTTCATTGGAAATATCTTTATTGTCGTAATCATCCCCACTGCTGTAGACACATATTAGATGCTTTAATTCTCCACTCGTGAGTTTGGCTTGACTTGCGAAAATTACTTCCCAGGAAAAGTTTCGTTCAAAATGTTCAAAAGGGCTTATAACTAATGCAGTCCGCAAGGAAAACGCAAACCCTGTTATTTCTAGTAGATACTCTACTACTCTGTCATTATTTGGATATTATCGATTACAATATGATTTTCCATCAAAACGAAGCAGGGTAGCCAGTTTGGCGATAAATTGTTTTGCTAAATTTTGTCACTCTACATTTCTTTAGACTGCTGCGCTAATACACATAAAAGAAAATTATCACGTGGGGCTCGCGAAAATTAGATACTAGCAAAAAGCTCTTTTCGACTTTTCGCGAAAATTAGACCTTCGAGGAATTACAATGTTTACAGTAGCTCTTTTTTGTTGCCAATGCGATGTTATGTTTTTGTGGCTTTCCAAAACTCACTATAGGTTTGCTGACAGCTATGTCTGGAAATAAACACAAATTCAATAGAAACATATCCTAAAAAATGTGCGTTGTAACAATCCTCCAAATCCGTGAATTTCCATTCTAAAATTTCACTCACAAACTCGAATGCTCTATACGTTCCATGCAATTCGAGTTAGCGAAGACCTGCTACATTATTTAATTATAGCGTTCAAACTCTTCTTTCTTCCTATGCCAATTTTTCTGCCAGATTAGCTACCTTCTCTTCTTCCTCTCTCTCTCCCTCACTCAGTCCTTTCCTCTCAAAGAGACCTGTCTCCTCTCTAACCCCTGTGTTATAATTTGTCGCTCCTCTCAACGTCTCATTGTTCAAACCCGTATTCAAAATTTCTGCCTTCTAGGCTCGCCTTCATTTTTCATTGGACCCTGACCAACGTGGCCATGTGTTTACTGGGGCCCAAAACAAAGGGGTCCAAACAAGTCAATCAGAGTCCAAAAGATCCGGTCCTATCCTTCTTTGATCCATAGGTCAATAGGCTTGACCACCGGTCAGCCTGGGCACAGGCCAGTCCAGGCATAGTAAGGTTGCTGGGATACCCAAATATGGGGCGTTGTTGGGGTTGGTTGGGAACTGGGGGAATCGAATGGGTTGGGGGTGAGGGAGTGGTGGGGTGGCGCTGGTGAAGGTTGGGTTGGATAGAGGGCAAGAGGTGTTAGGTGTCATAGCTGAGGGTTAGGTGTGAAAGGAAAGAGAGAAGGAGAGAATGAAAGAATAAATGGACGAATGTGTGAACTTTAATATTAATGACAAAATGATACTTTAGCTTAACCCAGACATTGGTGCTGAATACAAACATGATTATTTTTTACACAACCATTCGTCTTTTGTTCCTTCGGGGATTCTCAAGACAAAACAAAAACTGCACTACTACCACCACCACCACCATCACCACCACCGTGGTTACTACCAACAACAACAACAACAACAACAACAGCAACATCAACATCAACAACAATAATAACAAAAACTATAGAAGCACCTCATGATGTCGAATTTTATGTATACAAGAAATCCATGTAGTATAGTTGATCTAGGGCATAGGAAGAGACTAAAGGGGAGAAGTAGAATCTATCATTTAAAGCAACAAAAAAAAAAAAAACCGTACTGTTATTGAAGAGCCACAACTTGTGGCTAAATGCTTTTTGACCTGAACTTGCATAGGTAGGTTCTTTTTGTTTAAAAAAAAACATAAAGGGCAGTACATTTAAGAAAAAAAAGAAACAAAACAAACAAGTATGTTTCACAATGCATTAGGGTTCATTGTATGCAGGTTTAAACAAGATGTATCACAGATAATGATTATAAGGGCTGGTTCTGAGCAGACTAAACTTCAGTGATATAGACTGTGTCTGGTAAACCATAATGAGTGGCGATGGTTGTCGTGAATTTAATTTTGTGGAAGCTCCTCTCTCTATACTGATGAACTGATTATGTTGATCCTGGTGTCGATACTACTGTGATATCTTTGATTATTCTTTGATGTTACTTTTTATAATTTGCAGGTTAGTCCCGAAAAGGTGTCCAAGAGGTACAATTCGTCTCGGGTTCAAATCTTGTTAGACTTGTGTTTCTCCCTAAATATTTTTTCGTGGGGTCCCAACGAGGATTTAAGCCTTATCTCTGAAAATGGACGTTAAGATACAAGCAAACAAAAATAGCCGATGTAGCTAACGGCTGCGTTAATCAAAACTGCACAATAAAAAACTTGATCGTTTGGGTAGGTTAAAAACATGCTCGCTGTGTAGACTGTTCAGAGCGGGTGTGAATTGCAAGTTTTTGTGTATGGTATATGTCTCTGTACAACAAATATTCAGTTTCAGTTCTCATGCAGTAGAGTGTTTGTGTGTGTGCATGTGTGTGTGCGTGTGTGTGTGTGGTGCGTGTGTGTGTGTGTGGTGCGTGCGTGTGTGTGTGTGTGTGTGTGTGTGTGTGTGTGTGTGTGTGTGTGTGTGTGTGTGTGTNTGTGTGTGTGTGTGTGTGTGTGTGTGTGTGTGTGTGTGTGTTGAAATCAAGAATTTGTCCTTTCAGCCTTTTATCAGTCAACTCATTTTTGATTCATAAGTAAATAGCAACTTCATCGTTTTTCAACAATTTCTAGAGCTTCGGAGGATACTTATAATCACTAAATCACGACAAATTGAATTTTATTAGTGGCTATGTGATGATGATAAATGATGATAGTGGTGATGTCGGTAATGGTGACTGTGGTGGTGATAGTGATGATGATGAAAATGAAATATACCCAGTGCCTTAAGAAAGATCACAGCTGATGCAAAATTCTGTTTATATTTTACTGACTTTGATTTATGTGGTGTAATCGAAAAGTTTATTAAAAAATTCCGAAATTCTTTACCAGCGCTGATGTGACATAACTTCTTTCTCCTTATTGTTTCAAATAAAAATGATGATGATGATGGTGAGGATGGTGATGATGAATTATTATTTTATGTTCCCTGAGGAAGGACACTGGTCCGAAAATTTGGAATTTTTATTACATTTTTATCATGCCACAGTCTTGAGAGTGCTTTATATTTTTTGAAAAGGATGATATTGATGATAATGATGATGATGATGATTTTCTAATGGTCCCTGAAGAAGGACAACTTGTTCAAAAATTGGGAACTATCTATTAATTTTTTTTTTCGATGTTACAGTCTGAAAGTTTCTATTATTTTGAAAATGATGACGGTGATCATGATAATGATAATGATGATGATGATGATAGTGTTCTTTATGGTATTTAATGGTGAAAACTGGTTCATCTGATGAATTAAGTCGCTTAAGTTCTGTGGGCAAATATCGAAAATGCGAGCACAAAAGTTTCTTTTTTTAAAATCCACATCAGGCGTGAAGGCTGTATACTCTATACTTCAGTGACTCGATGTGACCAATTTCCAACGTTTTTGACCCATGTAACAGAATAGTGACCTTTGACAAATAAACTAAGGCTCATAGTACCAAAAATTAAGCCAGCAGCTATGATGTCTTCATCCCAGCTCCGAATGGATCTTCCAGTTTTGTTTAGACGTAGAAAGACTTCTCCCAACAGATAGTATCCGAAGTATAATAAATGCGCATTATCTTGTGAGGTGATCTGTATATGCGAATATTGTTGGAGTTTATGATACTGGCATAGCCCTGGGTGTTACGTTTGGGATCTCTCAGTGTTGACACTAGGGATCACTGCAGTAGTAGACGGAGATAGTGAGAATTGGGCGTGGGTTACATGGAGCGACGGGTGCCAAGGCATGGCAGTGGACAGTCAGGGGCGGATCTGTGCCCCCACCCCTTACACACATTTGCATTCATCGCGGCCATTTTGAGAATTGATCAGTGGCGGATTTAGGTGTGGGTTGAATGGACTGGGACCCCGAGCTATTACTTTAGGGAAGGAGGTGCCCGAGAAAGGACACTTGGAGAGGAAAAGAAGGGAATGAAGAGACTCTTTTCTAGCTCTTCCACATATGTTGCAGCCATCTTGGCTTGCTTAGAGACCGATACTTCCGTTGCTTAGAATCTCCAAGAGACACCCCGCAGAATAAGAGGAATGCCCCTTTCTCGAACCCGAGGAGACCAAAATGTAACCCGGGATGTGACCGGTTGGAGTTAATGAGTACGTTTTGATACAGACAGTTGCGGGTTTTAGAACGGGTCGTTGATTGGATTTTGGTTGCATATAATATAGTCTCCTAGAGCGTTTGTCCTCTTTGGAGATTTCCATGAACCCAAACATTAATTTCCCTAGATGAAGAACATCATGGGTGAGACGTTATTTTTATTAGAAAGAGTTTAGGAATTATTCGAACAGATAAATTTTTAACTCTTGTATTTCCACTGTATTTCAAGCCCTTGTCGCTCTTTCTGGCTGTGCTATGAAGTGCATGTATCCTGGGATAGCAGTTCCTTTGGGGTTACTTAGTTTCTCCCATAGGATGGCAACTTTTAAGACGTAATGATGGCTACATGATAAGCATAATCAAAAGCTGTGATAGGCCGACTGCAGGGAGTTGAAGATTATGGAGGAAAGGGAAAGAACTTGAGATAACTTTCAAAGGGCAACAACTCTCATTTAGTTACACCTGTTGTCAGGGACGCTGGGGGCACAAACGAGAGTGATCACCCATTATTCCTTAGAACCGAAGGGGGATACTGACGCAGGGTTTTCCCTAAAACCAAGGGAAATAATCACGCCTTTTCTCCGATAGTTATCTGCACTTTCCTAATTAATACAGATGATAAAGCTAAACGTTGGGGAAGTCCCTTGGTGTTGGCTTTCCATGGGGTGAAGAGAATTTCTCTTAAGTGTGTTGTAACACATTTATCTCCTGTGTTAGCCAAGTGTAGTTAGCGTTAATTGCACGTGTTACCTTTGATCTTGCAGTTTTAACATGGGGAGTGCGATAAGATGGGATGTGTAAAGACGCAAGGGGGCCATAGCAAGGCAAAGCAACGGTGTACTAAGATGCATGAAAAAGCACTTACGTTATGAGAGTTATTGTAGAAATCGGGCGGGGATTTCACATACCAACCCTCAGGCTCTCAACTCTTAAATACAAACTTCAGTATCGCTGTTATAACTTTCTCTAGGGAAAACTATCAAACATCAAAGTTACGTCGTTAATCCAGTTTCTGTGCATGAAATATTGTAGGAAGTGATGAATTTAAACATTGAAAAAAAAATAAAGGTTAGCCAGATTGATAATAATTGATGGGTCTGGCTACTTTTTGAAAAAGCGAAATGCAGCAATTTTTCGGTGCATACGTCTGTACATGCCAAGATATCTAACGCATTGATTTAAACCTACAGCATAATATATTAGTCTAGTCTGTTAAGCAGACATTTCTCATTTTGAAAAGTTCACACAAATCTAAAGCAAAAAAAA
>JAWQUT010000381.1:127654-138085 GCA_033807755.1 Ellobium chinense
GAGAGGGGGGGAGAGAGAGAGAGAGAGAGAAGAGAGAGAGAGAGAGAGAGAGAGAGAGAGAGAGAGAGAGAGAGAGAGAGAGGAAGGGCAGAATGTGAAGTGCTTGTTGAAAATATTGTTATTTTTGTTATTTTGCTCATTTACAACCGCTAGTTGTCTAAGCTTAATAAACATTATTATTATTATTGTTATTGTTATTGAAACTGACGTCATTCTAGTTCAGCCTCATTCTTCTTGCCCGATTGGATCTAAGGATCCTATGCGCGGTCTGCACACGTTGAACCACGCTCCCATTCATACATTACACAGACAAATTAATGCTATCTGTGAGAAACACCACAAACGAGTTATCATTTTCAGTTCATTAATTTTTATTTCATGAGTGATGGAGGACATTATCTCAACTGTAGGAGGTAAAAGAAAATAACTCTGATTATAACATAACAGATCTTAAATTCAACATTTACTCTATCTTATACTGTGTATTGAATACTCAATATTTTTCATTATTTATCTAACCTATTACATCACATAAGTCGACAAGATTAAAAAAAAAGTTAAATCTGAGAAAACTTAATAAACAGTCTCCTGATTATACAACAAATATACATTTGTCACTCTGTCGATACTTTATATGTAACATTATATTTTATTGTTCTTTATCAAATGTATATAACCGTCTTCTTCCGTTGATTACTTTCCACCGCCGCATAATGAATAGTCTTAGTGTTGAAAAAACAAGTTCGATTTCAGTGAACTTGTATGTTTTAATTTCTTTTAGCTTGGTATTCCACACAGAACAAAAGGAAAGGCTCAATCTAGTTTCATGCCTGTGACATGCTAGGTTAGGATAAACAAATAAACAAAGCAAAAAAAAAATATTCACCATTGAAACTTTTCTCACATTCGTTTGAACGGCGAAACCAGTGACAGAAAAGTAACGTTTTATTTTTTTTATACCAATAAGAGCAAAATAATATTAATAAGATGAAAGAAGATCTGGAAGAAGTACGGAGTTGGGGTCAGGGGCGGAGATAGTTAGGCAAAATAATCAAAGAGCAGTTGGGAGCGTAAACAAATCGACCGTATGTAGTCTAAGTCTTGTTCTTAATTTCAGACCCTGGATTTTGGTTTCGGGGATAACTAGAATTTAAACTGGTCTGTAGGTGGAGGGAAGATGGGCTCTAAGGTGGTGAAGAGGAAGGGGGATGAAAATGGATGAAATCTAAGATATAAAATTAACAAGAAATAAGAAACACAAGTGATGAAAGCAAATAATTCACATTTAGATTGATAAATATAACGAGAATATGTTACCATCATGGTATTTTAAAACTGATGCATTAACCCCATCACGCATGCACACATGGTGTTTTTCTATTTCTTGATCTCTAACCCGGCTCATCCCGCGGCGAATAAAGACGTAGAACCGTAAAGCATGGTGAGAACATAATCTCTTTAATGTCTATTTAAGTGATAAACAAACGCAAGAATATATTGGACTATTTAACGAAAACTACACAACCCATACGCAGAAGCGCTCTAATAAACAGCCAGACACCCTTTCTATATAATGAAACAGATGTACACACTATCAATTTCTCGCACATTTGTACAGTAGGATATCACGACTTCAAATCTCTTCAAAAACTCGTCTAAACAGACCTTTCTAAATGAGCTAGGGTGATTCTCCAGCTTTTTTTTTTTTTTGAGATGGGAAAGAGTGCTAATGTCAGATTTACTATGCTTCAACAGAATGGAAGAAAGAGATCTCCATTTACTGCTGAGACAGACATATTCGGAAGTGGATGATTTGTAAAATCGAACAATACAAGTTCGGAGATGAAAAACGTTGGCAAAAAATTGCCCTATCGCTACGCCATAAGCAGTGAAACAATAGTAAATTGATTTCTAATTGTTTTAGCTTCACTCGGTGATCACTACCTGGTTTAAAAAGTCCTTTGCACCATGTGGCTGTGCTTCTCATGTTGCCAGATTGCCGTATTTTATATCAAGTCACCTGGAACAGATTCTTAGAATTCTAGCAAAATTAAACAACGTGACGCCTCTGAATCAATCAGAACTACCTGGCAATGCGGAAAATAATAGTGTCTACCTATATTTACCGGACCCAGGAAGTGAATGTACCACCTGGCTACGTAACGGATATTCCATTAGAAAGGTCTGTATTCTGGTCCCATATTTTTTTTCTTTATATTTCATTCCCGAACATGAACGCTTGAGAAACTCAAAACCATAGACAAGTTCTCTTTGATTCGAAATCATGCGGTCCATCTGTTTTTCAGTACAAACAAAAGATTAATTTACTGTATCACTTTGGTACAAAATTAAATCACAGTTTCACATATAAGTATATATAAAAATGGAGTTCTGTGTAACAATAGTGGAGTTAAGAAATCACCATCAACAAAACAGAGCATTTGGCGAAACATTGTGAATGTGTTATATTTATAAAAGTCATGCAACATTCAGTTTATCCAAACGTTTTCGTCGTCTTCTTCTTTTTCTTCCTCCCTTTTTCTTCCTCCAACTCTTCTCGAGAGGCTGTTGCTCCAGTTGCGTTCAGTCACTTGCTATCCTTGCCATTGCCAACCTATCTAGACCGCACTTCAGCCAATTATAGGGATGTCTGTCATATGCAAATCACAAGAAAACTGCAGTTGAACTCGTTACATAAATTTCCGTACTGTAAATTTGTATGCTGCCCTCTTACTCCCTTTTGAGCTCAGCTACTTATGCATCGTGTGACGATAGAGTTTCTTTTTTCTTTTGTGAAGGAAGATGTCCTCATATAGAATTCAGGATAGCATGGCCAGTCAGCTTTTTCAATTTAAATTGGTTAATTTTGTGAACTGTCATACATGTATGCCAGTTTCCAATGTTCCAGCAGGCTCCGGTCACGTGTCTCTTTGCTACTATTATGAGTTCACGTGGTCAGAGGGTGTATTTCCAGAAAAAAAAAAGCCCCACCAAACTCTGGTTCAGAGAGCTTTAAAAGCCATCAGTGAGGTAAGTGAGCAACAGTGATTAATTTGTTCTGGGTGAAGGGAGTGTGGAAGGGTACATGTCTTTCAATATCCTCGGTGTTGCTGTAGTCAATATCTCTGTGCAGTGTGAGTATAATTATGTGTATGTTTGACACAGCATTTACGCATCTTTTGAGTGGATATTAGCTGGTATACCGTGATAGACGGCGAAAGAGAAGTCGAGGGTGACGGTCTCTCATAACTCCATGCAATACATATAAAATTGTGACAATAAGATAGTTCGCCAGCGAGACACCACCTGACTAATATAAACAACGGAATGCCCAATTATCTATGCATTATAGCTAAGACTGTTTTATGACGTTACCCACTGATTCTTTGAAATTCTGGAATAATGATTAACAGTCAGTTTGTGTGTATTGATGTGATGTTCTGCTGATTTTCAACAACTTTGGAAATCTCAGAATTCTTGTGTGTTCTAATTTCTTCAAAGCAGTTTTTGTGAATAATTAAGCTAGCGTCTTAACAGACATCACTTTTCCTTTGGTATAAAAGTTTCACGAGGTCTCTCAGAATTACTTCTACATGGCCACGCAAACTTGTAGCCTACCAGTGTAAACCAGGCGAAGGCTTTCATAATAAAAATTCTTCATAAACGTGCACCTGCGACAACAAATAACTCAACAGACGGTAGTGAAACTTCATGAACAAAATCTACATGGTATGTAGCAATTGTGTATCACATTATTACTTTAACATTTGTGTCATAATTATTACTGTTCAATACATTTATCACAAATCTGAAGTGTTGCTGTGGTGGTGAGTGGATAAGCCATCATTCTTAGGTTGCGCCACGCCAACTTCAATATTATCACATAGTTTTCGGGCGGGGCTTCCGTTACTGGTTAAATGATTGGATGACAAAATGGAAGGCGGGGCGGCTGGATTTATTGAGGAGCTCTGAGAGTCAACCACCGTCGAGGTCTGAGGAGGGGAAGTAAATGTGGGCGGAGCCGACTGCAACCGTAGTATTGATTTGTGAGGCTTCGGGCTGGGCTTCGGCGAATTCGATACATCGAAGTATTGTGGATGCATTATATCAGGTGTGGGAGGGAGTTTTCTAATTGGCGTTGACGGGGATTGCTGTGTCGAATCAGGCGGCGTGTTACGTACACCTGAGGCAGCAGCTTTAGTGGTAGGAGGCGAGGGTTGGGCGGTATCTAGGCATGACAGGCTGGTGTCTGATTCTACGCTCCGCTGCTCGTTCAATGTTGTAAGTATTGTTCCTACCACATGAGGCGTGATCACAGTAGGAGGAGGTGGAGGCGGGGGCAGATCCTGCTGTTGATACTGCAGCCCGCGTAGGCCTGTGCTCGAATTTGAGTCACTGAAGAAGCAGCTTTCGTCCGTGCTCAGCGGTGAACCCGTGGAAATGGGTGAGTTTACGCCACAAGATGACTCTTGTTCATGCCTCAGCTCAAAGACTGTAGAAGTGCTGTCTGCACTCAATGGGGCGCTGGCGTCGGGAGAAATAAGATCGTCGCCCTCCCCCGGCGCTGTGGCTAAGGAAGACTCGCTGTGTTCCACATTTGTGCTGTCAGCTGGCGCTGAGTGAGGAGGGTTAAGGAGTGAAGGAGGAGGTAAACTGGAAGAAAAGTTGGCAGCAGACTGCGCACGGGAGGGCGGGTCGTGTAAGGACAGCCCTCGATAAGTCACGCGTTTTTTAATTCGTTGGCTCAAGTCTGACAAGTTTCTTTGAATGACAGGTCTTGATGTCTGTCTCGCGCTAGGCGAGCCGACAAATCCTACTCCAGTAGGCGTGGCAGGCTCGCTGGTAAACTGCTTGTCAATCAAAATGGGGCGGGGTTTAAAGTTTGATGAGGACGAAGGTGGAGGCGGGGGATGAGGAGGACCGCCTTTTGTAGATCCCCCGTAAGTGTGCTGGACATGCTGCAGAAGAAGTTTCCTGTCTTCTTTGTACATATCCACTAAAAGGTCTAACTTTGTTTCGATGTCTTCAACCTGAAAAGAAAAGCGGAGATAATACAAAAAGAGCTTCAAAATGCAATGATTAGTCACGCTTAAGATGAGAGCGTGTCATAATAATATAGTTTAGTGTAGAGTTGTGTTGAGTAGTGCAGTGCAGTGCAGTGCAGTGCTGTGTAATGAAGTTAGTATAGTGTGGCGTGGTATGGTGTAGTGTAGTGTAGTGTAGTGTAGTGTAGTGTAGNGAGAAGGACCGCCTTTTGTAGATCCCCCGTAAGTGTGCTGGACATGCTGCAGAAGAAGTTTCCTGTCTTCTTTGTACATATCCACTAAGAGATCTAACTTTGTTTCGATGTCTTCAACCTGAAAAGAAAAGCGAGGATAAACATAAAGAGCTTCAAAATTCAGTGATTAGTCACGCTAAAGATGGGAGCATGTCATAATAACATAGTTTAGTGTAGACTTGTGTTGTGTAGTGCAGTGGAGTGCAGTACAGTGCTCTGTAATGAAATTAGTATAGTGTAGCATGGTATGGTGTAGTGTAGTGTAGTGTAGTGTAGTGTAGTGTAGTGTAGTGTAGTGTAGTGTAGTGTAGTAATGTAGTGTAGTGTAGTAATGTAGTGTAGTGTCACTGTCAATAAACTTTTATCGTGATTAAATTTGACGTAACAACTAATGGCGTATATACTTTGCATTGTGGTTAATAGCCCTCTAGCTCCCATTCAAGGGATGTCACTCTGACCCCAACATCATACGAGTAGCTCCACTTGCAGTTCTCAGAAGTGAAAGGTAACTCAGAAAACAAAAGGCCACAAAGTGATAGGTAAAATATCTTTACACCCACTGGGACACGCCAACATATACTGACACAAAATATGCCCTACATCAACGTGGAAAGTGTGGCTGCGGCATGGGTGTGTAGTGAGCTGGATGATCGGATAATGTGTAGAATAAAGTACAGTACAGGAGTGATGATGTTCATTGACTGTGATGCTGATGGCGATGACAATGAAGTTGATATAAACACTAATGCGGTTTAGGGATTTATAATGAATGTATCAGGCTAAAGCTCGTTCACCCGACTTCACACTATTATTACCCCAACTGGCCAGATCACTAGATAATATTTTCAGCTCTTTAGGAGCACAAAGTCGTCCCGTTCCCATTTACAGGCGATGCACGCTAACATTATGACAGGTGGACTGAGAAAAATGTGAATGAAATGCCTTCACACCAGACTGGGGTCGGGGCTCGAACCCACGATATAATATGTAAGTCAAATGCCAAACCACCAGCCTATGCTTGTTTTCAGAATGTTCATACAGATTCTGTTTGTACAATGTGCCTGTGCTGAAATATGATTCCTACATGTTTCCTTCTACATCGACATACAAACAGCACAAGACAGACAGACCAATAGACTACTCTCGGTTAACATACATTTATGGTCATCTGGGCATTGCAAGCCACAACTCCAACAATCGGCACCTCAGCTGTCTACATATTCAATGTCAGATGAATGCAACTGACACATTTGACCGGTTACACTGGCTTCTACTGACTGATGCATCTTTTACCTTCGGAAGAGAGGTCTGATGACGCGATCTCACTACTATTTATCCTTGGCTTAAACTGGAAGTGAACCTTGTTGGAGTTCATTGATTAAGAATGGTCTTTTAAAGATATAAAGCGTGTCTCACCTGTCTTTCCACCTTTACGATTCTTGAGGCCAAACATATTTTGGACTCGTATACATCTTTACTTTTACTGCCTTGTCGGCCCAGAATCTGATCCAACCTAGAATAAAGAAGAAATAAAGAGGAAAATGTCCATCATTGTGCTGTCACTGCTGTGATAGTACGTGACAATTTTCTAACAGTTCCAATCCGTAATGTTTCAAATTGTATTTTTTTTTCTCTAGGGTGCTGATCCTATTCGATTCATTTTTCTATTCTTTGGAAATCTTAAGTTGTCAGATAACTAAAGGCATCTTAATTTCGGTTTCAGATATGAAAAAAACAACAGAAAAAAAACAGAGCAAACTACTGTCAATACTTGAATTTTCCATGTTTAATGTGGAATATGCATCGGTTTAAAAAGCAATTTTTAATTGCATTGTACAGTATACTATCTTATGCTTGTTTAAGGGTAAGCAAAACTTCGAGTAAACAAACCAATTCTTACCTCCCTTGCAAGTTTTTGATTCGTCCCAGCATATCCACATGACCCGCAGAGTACTGTTCTATAACATCTTTGACGTCATAGGGCCTCAGTGCTTCGCGGAACTTTCTTCTCGAGACGAAGTAACGAATCTTCCTGATTGCCCGAATCGCCCTCTTGTGCTGCTCTGTCAACTGGGTCAGCCGCGGGGACAAGTCGTTTTCCTCTGTGAACAAAAGTTTAGAAATAATATGAAGTTGCACCAATTACATGGCCTCAAAACTGCGCACGCCGATGACGATTAGATTTGAAAACACAATAATGTTCTTTATTTCGAACGGAGAGGAGCTGCCTTTCATCAACATTAGTTTTATTTATGACAGGGGTATACAAAAGCGATGAAACAGCCTCTCTCGGCTTGGATCAGCAGATATGGACTCAAAAAGTTTAACACAGCTCAAAATGTTCGTGGTTTCTTTAATAAACCTTTAGTCAAGGCACAAAAAGACTAAACGTATCATGTAGGGCTGGATGGTCGTTGGCGATTTGGGTCCATGACATCTAAATTAGATGTCAACCGGCACAATGAGCTTGTTTTCTTTGAAGCGGCTTTTGGCGTGGGGATCGCAGCACATATGGACAAGTCCGGAGTAATGATAAGTTTCCAGCAACAAGTGACAAGTAACAAGTAAGATGTAATTTAGCTCTTATAATAGTAATAATAGTAGTAGTAGTAATAATAATAATAGTACTACTAATAATAGTTATAATAATAGTATTAATAATAATAAACATGACAAATGTATATATATATAGGTCTGCAGCCTTAATCCATGTACCTTCTGACTCTTTCCCAATGGAAGATACAGAGTTCTCTTTTTTGAAGGGCAGCGTGTTTTCGGTCAGTCCAGTTGCCAGACTCAGATGACTCCTGCAAGGGACAGAATCAAACTTTAGAGGTCTGCAAGGGAGAGAACCGTACTTAGAGGTCTGCAAGGGGGAGAACCAAATATAAAGGTATATACGGGAGAGAACTAGCCTTTAAAAGTCTCCATGGAAGGAAGCCTAACGTCTAAAGTTTGTTTCTTCCGGAGAGACTTGTCTTCGGCGTTCTTCAGCGATATTTTGTATGGCTGGTTTTGTTAGTTTTGTGGTGACATAAGTTCCTCCTGGTAAAGGTGATGCTGCTAATTCTAAGGATGACTTGAAATAAAGGAAAAAGCAAAACAATAACAAAATACATTAAGATTAGTATGCTAATTCGCTGCTATGGTATCGCATTGTTGTCCTCATTGTTGATATTGTTGTTGTTACCGCTGCTGCTATTGCTGCTGCTGCTGCTGTTGATGCTGCTGCTATCGCCAATGTTGCTGCCAACGGCTTGTTGATGCTGTGTACACTGGAGATCTATCCTTCGTTTTTATCCACCCAAGGTATCAACACAGCTGACATAATTAAAGTTTTCATCTCAGGGAGAACGCTTTCTTCTCTAAATAGGCTAAGCAGTTGGTTGATTAGGCATATGCCTATGTACATTTTTCCTAACCATTTCACACGGTCATTGATCTAAAAAAAAGTGTCTTTTATAGGGGGCAACATTTTGACATACATCTAATCGTAACATGGTTCAAAAGAGAGGCATGTCTCAAATGAACAATGTCAATGCTATAAACTACTGTACCTTGAAAGAAATAAAAAGTAACTGAAATATATACGATTTGGAGAGAATCAGGAGAGAGAGGGAGAGAGCAAGAGAGAGAATGAGAGAGCAAGGGACGAAGAATAATACAATTGAGGCAGGGTGAACGAGAAGCCAAATCAAATACAGAAAAAGGCCGAGGAGAGACAGCAAAGTTAAGCTGGACGACAGCAAACTGAACTGGATTTTGTACATTCATGCCGAAATGTATAGGAAATTCCGAAGGAATGGAATGGAAAAAAAATCTGTCTACCTACGTATAAATATATAACGTAAACTAGTCTATATTCATTAATACCAGTAAATCAGGATGTGAACGTGGTTTGGATTTAATCATTCTCAAAATCGAATGTCTATCAATGTGAGTTCATTTCATGTTTTGTGAAACAGGTGAGGATAAAAACATTGTCTAGGTCACAGCTCAGATAAGTCAGGCATAGTCATGCAGAGCACTAATTATTAGACAAACACATACATATACTCATTGTCTACAGACTGTTAGTAATACCTAAGCGCAAATCCCACAAACACGCATATCGACAGCTTAGACGGAAAGATACTTGCATCATTGTAATCTAACTGACGACACATAGTAAACATGACGAAAGCTGTTGTAAAACGAATGACAAGTACATCACAAAATAAGAAAAACCATTATAAACCAGTACAAGATAGACGATAGTCATGTGAAGCACGCCTCATAGAAATGAGAAACAGAAATTAAAATGTATGTTTGGTTAACATGGGTACTGAGTAAATCTACAACGAAGTCTGGATTTACATTCATATGTAGTCTAGGTAGATGTAGTTCTGCAATCTAGACAGGTATTTTAGAAATTTATAACTATTAAGACCGTACTATGACAATGTACATGTTATAAATAGTTTATCAGATTCAGTTTTCCTACTGTACTATTGCAATTTCATTGATTGATTGGCACTTAACATGAACAAAACAAAGTCATGTTAGCTATGTTTCTATACATCAAATTTGCTGTATATACGTACAGACCCTTAAAGAGGTGGGTTGAAAAAAACATACGCCTTTACAATATGTCTAATCTGTGACAATGTACATGTTATAAATAGTTTATCGGATTCAGTTTTCGTACTGTACTATTGCAATTTTATTGATTGATTGGCACTTAACATGAACAAAGCTGTGTTTCTATACATCAAATTTGCAATATATACGTACAGGCCATTAAAGAGGTGGGTTGTAAAAAACATACGCCTTTGCAATACGACTGATCTATTGTTTTTCTTAACGCTCTAGAATTATGTCAAGCGGGCCAGGTTTGTGCCATCCATTTATACGTCTTGTTTTTATTTGTAAAAGAAAGTCATGAATGTGGTTATTACTATGGCATTTATAATAAAAGTCTTTCAGCTGAGAGATATAGTGTACCACACTAATTTGGTTAAATGAATGGAAACTTCTTATGAATACAGTAAGAAGGCTCCATGCACATTTTAATTTTCTTAAAAACTTCCATTTTTGTGTCCTAAGGATTGACTGTTATCTGTCACTAACTGAGATGCCCCGCTGTTTCCCGGGAAAGGGGTGGGGGTCGTGGG
>JAWQUT010000381.1:139854-167157 GCA_033807755.1 Ellobium chinense
TCTCCCACTTACAGCTCGACGTGTACTACCCAGGTGTGTACTTTTTTAGGCCAGACAGAAATATTGGTCTTTGGGATTCAGTGGGTTAAGAAGCATTAAAAGTAGGTTCCTTCCAGGACCCAGTCCGTTTTTCAAAGGAAGGGGTGGGAGGGAGGTGGAAAGGGGGTGGGGGGAAAGGACAAAATGGGGTGGGAAGATAAATCGTTTCGCTGTTCATTGAAAGGGAGATAATTTAACATTGATGGTTAATAAAGATTTTTCAGTCAACTGCAAACAGGGACGAATGATATGGAGATCGTCGTAATTTAACCAAATCGTAGGACCCAGATATTCCTGCACACGCTTTGTGTCCCTTCTTACAATTAGGAAATGAGGTAATGTTTCCACTCATCGATTGACAGGGGTTTTCACGTAGGGCAGGGGTGGGTAATTTAACGAGGGACATGACGCTAATGAGGGGTTGAATAACAAAACAAAGAGAAAAAAATCAGTAGCTGTAGTCAGAAACCGATAAATATAACAGCACAATAATGGGTTGGTGCTGGGACAAAAGTCAACCAGAAAATTGCTCACTTTCCTCCTTTCCTCAAAAGAGATAGACTCTTTCTAAAATTTACAAAAGGTAGTAATGAAAGGAACTTCCTCCTTTTTTGTTGTTGTTGTTGTTATGTCCTCTTTTACGTACAAAAAAAAAAATAAAGTTTGGATAAGAATCCTCGTTTAAACGATGGGAAGAAAAAAGGTGATACAGCCAAGACATTGTTACATTATAGACTAAGCGAAGAGGAAAAGAGGTTGGTTTTGTTTTCCGGCTGACTTAAAGATTCTGTTTATCATCAGGACCACGTTAAAGACCAGACGACATCACAGAAACACAGGAACAAGAAACTGCACCGAGCAGTTGGCACTGAATGTAAGAATTGCTTCGATGTTAGTCCGAATACAGCGACATGCGATCTCATTGTATAAGACCAATTCAGAGCAAAACATTTCCTTTGAAACTAATTAACTCCCTTGTGTGTCACTAGCTTCCGGTAAGCGTAAACAGATTTGCGGTTTAGAGTAAATGAGTGACCTCTGGCAAAAACTTTTATTGTACTGCAATAGAACCCAGTTTACAGAAGAGCAGGGATAAGGCGTACTCCTTGGGACCGGCCAAAAGTGTACTTATTAACAGAAGTACGTATTAATCATACATATACAGTACCTGTAGAGTAGAAAAATCGGGACCAAAACAGTGTACTTAGAATCCGTGTTTACGTACTAAGCGTGTCCGTAATTAAGCGCGCTCTACTGTAGATCTATAATGCTCTGGAGTTTCAATTGTTCAGTTGTGTGGTCGAAATGAGCTCAGATCGCACACCGCTGCTCTACCGGAAGCAAGCCGCCTTTAGCATTTTGTTAGAGAACAGAACAGGCTAGAAAGCGATAGTGAGAGAACATAGAAAGAGCAAAATATGGAACCATAATGATGCTTCATGATGCTTCAACAGTCACACAAATCATTGTTTTAAAATAACTAGAGTTCTAGATTAAATGGTACCGATGATACTTTTCTGAAAAACCAGGCTCATTTCAGTGTAATTGCTACTGGACTACTTTACTATCTTTAAAATGGAAATGGACAGTTTTGCTAAAACTGACATATCAATAAACTCTAACTTTTCAAAGCCATGATCCGAAGTGCATGTCTCTAGAGCCAGCAAATAACTACTGCAAAATGAATGCCTGCAAATTTCACCTGAAACAAACCATTGCCCATGCAATTCGCTTGCGTGAACTCAGTGTGAATAGCAGTAAACACAGCCTAATTGTGCATGGCTAATAATATCAATGTATCACATCACAAAATAGGACACTACAAAGCCAAACGCACACAGTACGGCAACTTTGATATCAATACTCTTTTTTGTTTACTGGTATGTGACCAAGTATTTCATTGTTTAGCAAGGTTTATTGGTACTTCTAGAGTTCATAAGTTACTGTTAATAATACTGTAATCAAAGAAAACACTATCATTATCTCCGCGCGCTCCAGCTGGAAATAAAGAGGTAAAGAGTCTATCTTATAAAATTAAAATCTGAGCAAAGCCATTGTCAAATTTTCAAAGCAGATTCGGTTAATCCTAAGTGGTCATCTAACTGCATCCCTACATCTTCCAACCCTTGAGTTTACTTCAAAAGATCTTCCATTTCTTATCTTTTCATATGTACATGGCTTTCGCCAGAGTCTTTGTCCTAAATTCTACAGTGATATCGTCAGTGTGGTGCAAGACTTAATTTTTTTTTTTTTTACAAACACGAATTGTTTGACTCCTACAGCACAGGACCAGTGCGTACATAATACCAAGAGAAACAGCAATGGAAGGTTATGCAATAGTGTCATAACTTTACAATATTCAATATAACTAGATATTCATCATTAGTTACTGTTTGTTCAACTGTTGCCATGGTAAAGTGCACAGTTTTGGCGCAAAAGAGATGGCCTCTTCTGATGCTTTGTTCAGTGCAAAACAATCGAGAAATCCAATATCAAATCAGCTGAATTGCTTCGCCATTATTCACGATATTGGGGAGGTATACAATTATAGAAGGTGGTTTTGAGCGCAGCATTTGCCGAAGACCTTAAATCCCAAACACGTTATCATTATTCTTTTTCCACTGTTTTAGAACATCCCAAGTCAACTGCAGATATGCACTGATGACCCAGGAAGGAGAAAGACTCCACACTGGTGAATTTGTTGAAGACGACGTCCCACTGTAATTGTTCTCTTCATTCCTAGATCGTCTTCACGTAAGACTCTAAAGCCAGTTACAGTGTATAATTTTGTCATGATCTCAATATTTATCAGAATTTTTATCCCACCCAAAGAGTGCAACCATTTCCAAAACATTGTTTTGGGATTTAAGGTTTCCGTACTTCTCCCACTGCGCTGACGTTTTCGGTGTAGGAAGGAAGACACTGGAAAATTAGACACTGAAACATCAGTTAGTAAGACAATGTACCTATCTAGCACGTTGGGAACTTCCTCCTCAGAGGTGGAGATGGCTGCCCGCCTGGAATGGTGGCGAGTGGTCATGGGTGATTGTGCCTGGTTGCCCCCACCGTCCCGGGAGGTAGTACTCCCCATGGTGTTGCTGCGGTCACGCCGCCGGGTGGAGAACCTGCTCACGAAGGACGTGTTGTTCTTGAATGTCCGCTCACTGGAAGAATGGAGGAGATAATTAATTATGATAAGTCTGTTCACTGTGAAAGTATAGTTGAGGTAGACAATGGTAAGTTCTTGAATGTCCGCTTACTGTGGAAGTATAGAAGACATAGGCTATGATAAGTTCTTCAATATCAGTTCATTGTAAAAGTTTATAAGAGGTAGACTATGATGTTCGTGAATGTCCGCTCATTGTGAAAGTATACATGATGTATCAAAAAGGGCGAGGCTTCAAACAGAGGAGCTTGGTTTTTATACCGTACACGCCATGCAGCTGACCATGCGTGGTATGAAAACTCTTTATTATACACAACTAACGTGATGCCAAGATATGTTGCGATTCCTAAAGTAACTGTGAACAGTAACTTTGATTAGCCATATGGGTCTTGAGACACTGTATATGATTAATTCAAAGCAATTTCCAGCTTCCAATTGATGTTTTCAGGTTGTCAGGTGGGATCACCTAAACATCATTGGCAGTGAGGACAACGATGACAACACCAACAGTATCGTTCTGAGCTATTATACAAAAGAAAGACAGAGAGGAAGGGAGAGAATGGAGAATGGGGGAGAAGAGGGTAGGTAGTCATGGCTAATTTAATAATAAAACCAAAGGAAGGGAAGTAATGCCAACAAAAGATAGTATTTCTTTAAACTAAGTTACGCCCCTTGCTACTGACTCCTGACCTCACCCCTCCCCAAATTGAATTATTTCCTACATGATATGTTTTGAGTTGTCAGTGGTGATGCATTCTTTGGTGTTGAAATGTCTCTTTCTTGCTTCTTTAATGACAAAGGATGATATTCCTGCAGAGGGACGCAGTACAATTTTCAATAGTATAACTTACTGAGATGAATGGGATGAGGTGTTGATAGCCTTTGTTAATGTAAACGCCCGTGCTAACGTAAATGGTCGTGCTCCAAAAACATCGGTCTTTTCAAAATTTAGATATCATTTTGCTCAGAAGGGTGGCTTAGTTATGAAGACAATATCTGAGTTCATAAAGGAATTCAGCAACCTACGGGAATAACAAGAACTTTCATGAGGAATTCAGTCTCTTCATGTTAACAAGAAAGCTGTATGAAAACCGTATTTTGTCTAGATCTCATTTAGGTATTTATATAGAATAGATGTAAGTTAACAAGGAAGATATACATGTCCACTGATTTGTATAGGCGTCACACTCACGATGTCGGACTCGGGCAAGGTATAAGGTGGGGCTTCCACGTAGCCGTGGACATAGAGTGCTCATCAGCGGCGTAGCATCTCCAAAGACACTGTATGAGGTTGGCTGCAGGGACACGCCGTCGATTCAGGTGTTTCTGGCGTTGTTGCTGCTGGACCTTTAAGGCAAATCCCGAACCCAGAATACCCTGGAGAGAAAGGTTAGCGCGGTCAGTAAAATCTTTCTTGTCGTTATATGCTTGTCAGTCTAAGAATTTCTTTTCTCTCTGGAAAAGGGGGAAAGGGCAGGGGGGCAGTTGGTATGTCTATCGGTCAAATCTTAGTACTGTCTGTATTCCATTTTCAGATGTTTGCCTCTGATCATACCCTCACTGAGCCAACCTGTCCCGTTATTCCATGACACATTATGAAACATTATTTTTACCTTTACAAAGTTTTGGAATCTATGTGTATAAATTTAATATCTGAGAGAATTCTAGATCCATCTATAGTATGGTGTTACTTCTGTTACTTATCTACTGCCCAGGCCAATTAACACAGTTTATATATGCAGGTAAAGAGGAAGAATACAGGCTATCTCTTTTAACAAAAGAAACTTTCGCTTAGCAACGCTGATCAAGAACGTGTAACAGAAACTTGTGCATGGATAAGCTTTCATATTTTCTCTTAAAAAACACTGGTTTAATTTCAGGTCACAGGAAAAACAAACCCAACAGGACATTTCCCATACCACCCCACCCCACCCCCACTCTCAACACCCANACACCCACCACTCAACTCACATACCCCCGCCCCCTCCCCCACCAAGGAAACGAAAAACGGTGTTCATAAGAACGGCAATACTGGCAGCGAAAATGGCTGTGACTTACGGCAGGCAACGCAAAGAAGGAAATGCCTAAGATGGCTGAAAATGAGGCCACAAGCTTTCCTCCCCATGTGGCCGGAACGACGTCACCATATCCCACAGTGCACAGCGTCACCTGAGGAAAAGAACGAGTAAATGGATACATAAATAGGTGTACGTACATAGACCAATTTACCATTTTTCATTTGTTTTGCCATTCATTCATTCTTTTATTTATTCATACTATATATAATGCATTCACCTTTTCAGACCCATTTTAATAATTATACATAAGAGCGTTTTTCAGAGATGAAATGAAAGTAAAGGAAGAACAAAATATGAGGAGGAAGAGCATTTACGAATGAAAGATGAAAACAGGAATTTTTTTTTCGGCGGATGTGGGGGNGGGGGGGGGGAGGGAGGCAGGAAGGAGAGTAAATCAAAAACAACATCGGCGACACGATTCACGATTAGGAGTGACAACAACACCAATGACTACAACTAAAAACAGCAGCTCAGTCGGTACATTCCCATCAACGTAAATTGTGTTTGTAAGTTCTACGTCATTCTTCCCTTCCCCAAGAAAAAAAAAACAAAACAAAACAAAAAAAACAACAATAATAACAACAGACCCACGACCTTTTAGTAGAACAACCTGGCTCAGCTTGGCATTGTATGCTGGAAATGCCAGGGAGATCTCACAGCTTTGCCCTCTAATCTAATATGACGGTGACATAATGACTGCCTGGAGCAGGCATGAGAACGTTAAGTCCTTTAGGTCCGCCAGGGGGAGCCAGACTCACTTAATGTGGCCCATAAACGGAAGAGGCATGAGGATGGGAAATGTTCATGATGATGCAAGTAAATCTTGGCTTCCATCTGGGGATACAGACTGATATAGAGGGCCGTGCTGTCGTTTCAAGGAGGGTAAAAAAAACACACATAATTTCACAGCCAGAACGAAAAACGTTCACGTCTATTATCGCTTTGTCAGTTAACCAGCGGCGCATGCAGTCTGCTATCCCGGAAGTTGTAAAAGCAAACAGAGAATAACCCAGATGGAAAGACAGAGACCATCAGTCTCTATACAACGATGTCAAAAGGTGACTTTGACCAGCTGTGGATAAAATGGTATCTTTTTTTTCCCCTTGAAACGGCTGCTCGACTTCATAGTTTCTTGTTCAGTTATAGTATTCTGTAATACTTTACTAGCGGAAGTCCATGGCAAAACTTAAAAACGGCTTATTTTGTTTTCCCATGATGCCGCTTTGGACTGGATAGACAAATGTAAGAGTACATATCAACAATATAGAGAATACCAGCAACTGGATGAAGGGGAAGAAGATGAGAGAAGAAAAATGAGAGGAAGAAGAAGATGAGGAGTGGTGAGAATGGAGGCGGAAGATGAAGAGCAATAAAACAAAGAATAAGAAGAACAAACAAGCAAACAAACAAACAAACAACAAACAAACAAACAAACAAACACAAGCGCGAGCAAGACAAGTATTATATAAACAGCAGCAAAAACAAACTCAAGAAAAAAAAATCAGAAGCTACGAAAACAATAACCCAGCAACATCAACAGCATGAACAGCATGAAAACAACTAATTTCATATCAACAAGACACAATCGATAACAGCTGCAATAGCCAACAGCAACAACACGTAGCATCGAGAGCAGCAAAAACAATATCAACGTCATGAACAACAAAACGACGACGACGACAGCAACAACAATAGTATCAACAACAACAACAACAACAACAACAACAACAACAACAACAACAACAACAACAACAGCAGCAAGAAAAGGAACCATGACTACACTTTGAAATACCAACAAAAGAGTACAACTGACATGTACTTACCACACCCCACCAAATGGCGTCAGCGAAGTTGTTGAACTTGGGTTTAAGACCTGAGTTGTTAAAATGTTTCTGACCTGCCTCATGTCTGGGCTCGTCCTTCTCGGCCAGGTAGACAAAGTAAGATGAGAACACCAGACCCAGGAGACCGATATACAGGGTAGTCACCAGCTCCTGGAAGACAAGAGAGGATATTAATTAATGTGCGATTATAAGGTGATCTTCCTGCACTTTCTTGAAACAGCTGTCCTCGAGCTTTCGAGAAAATATTTGTTGATACTTCAAGAAGCACTGAATCGTTATCGTGTATCTGTAAAAGATACCTCCACAGCACCTCGGCAGAGACAGACATTGGAGTAGCAAGGCCTAATCCAAGTTTCGCTCTGCAAGAACTCATTCACACCTGCCTTTAAGGAAGTTAGAAGGACCTTAACCTTTCAGAATGTGGCAAACAAACCACCACGTGTTAGAAAAAAAAAAAAAAACTACACGTTTCATTAGTACTAAGATGAGTGAAGACCTTTATACGTTCTTGTCTCACATCCGGGCCTACATTACTATTCAGCTCATGAGATTCAGTGCCAAGGACGTTCTCGGATTTTTCCGGATTCAGTCTGGACTGTCCAGGTAAAATGGTTTCAACGATGGTCTTTTTGGACACTGGTCATCAACATGCCCACGTGACTCACTTGTTTGTCTGAGTGCTCTGTCACCCAATCCGGGCAGTTTTCCAAGTCCCTCCCTTCCTGTCCATATGGATCATGTGCAGGAAATGGAAGAGTCTTAAAGCCCAGGAATTTCCAATTCGTAGGGACATTTAGCTAAGTGGGTACAACATCAAGGCCATTCTTGAAGTTTTCAGAGTCCAACCCAAACTCCTTATATACACTGATTTCTGCTGTTATGTCTCTGGACACTGGACATTAAGATGACCATTTGTCTCACCTGTCTGTGGGCCCAAACAACGGAGCCCAACAGTTTCCAAGTTCCTCCTTTTCGATCCATGCGGACCATGCGGAGAATCTGGAAGAACCTTAGTCCGCTAAGGACAGCCTGAGAGAAATGTTCCTGAGTGGACCCGACCACCATCGTGCTGATACTGGCCAAGGTGAGGATCATATCTGGGAAGAAAACGTGGTGAGACATTAGCATGTTTATTGTAGTCCATATAGGTGGACTTGGAAAGCTTACTTTCACTATATTACAATTGTTAAGGCCGAAAATGGGGCAAATTCTGCACTTTTGGTTAAAGCTATAAAACGACAATTGCTACAATAGCAGATGAACATGAGCTACGTTTTTTGGGATACTGATCTCAGCCAGGAATTTACTCTGTTGGCAGAAATCAGGCAGTTTCCAACATATCTAACCATGAAATATTTCGACACGTTAAGGTCTTTGACACCTATTGTTTTTTCTTCTTTTGGCGCTATTATCATTTTGTGTTATTCTACATATACCACTGTGATTTGGAGAAATTTCTTCCATGGAGGTTAAAGTACTTCTTCAAATTGTACCTGAAACTTTAAAATTGGATGCTTTATTTAGATCACAGGTCATTTTAAACATTTCTACACTCTGACACTGGCTGGCAGGGCCCCCAAAAAGGGGAATTTTATATATTAGCGGATTAATTGGATTGTACACAATGAGTGATTTGCCCTTCTAATAGGTGTCAGAAACCTTAACTAGGGAGATCTAGGTGGTCTGAACAGGTTCTCCGTTATTGTAAGTCGCAAAAGAATCAGATTTTTATGACATGCGACCTTTCCAATATGAGCTTTCTGCATACTGCCAGTGGAGTGGAAACAAATTTCTATATTGCACTCATAAACAAATCGATGCATTTTACAATAGCACGAAGGTGGCACTTGTAGTTCTTGTTAAATCTAGAAGGGATCAGGCCGTGCATTGCTATTGCTTACTAATGAACAGACCAATAAAGAGGGATGTCAAAAATAAAAAGCGTGCAGGGGGGTCTCAGGAGCTGCCTAAGAGTTATATTTGACACTTTTGTCTAGCGAGAAAACCATTTTGCCCGCTAAACCTAACGCTGTCGATCATAACAAATGTGCCAAATTTCAAAATATTTGGTGTCGAAGAGAACATTTGCATTGCTCTGGGGAGGTGGGGAAATCTCGCTAGAATTCGATTTCCGTACACCAGATACTGCTAGACTAGATTCAGTTGAGAAAAAAAGGTGTGTAGAGGTGCACATTGAGGCTCTGGACTTTTGCTGTATTGTAATATGACTGGTAAAAGTTAAAGAAAAAAAGACCGGTCTACTTACAGACGTCTTCTCTCACTTTTATATCCAAAGCTTAGCGTTCTTCATACTCAAAGAACATCTACTATCAGCCTATCTTCTATTTTGGTTTTTATGTCCAACACATTTTTTCGCGTGTCTCTCTTGAAACCTACCTTTACTTCGCCCATAATATTAAATTAACCTACTTTTCTCTCCTTCCCCTGATGCCAAGCTCTGCCCTTATCCGTCACTTTACTCCTTTTTTCCCCCTTTAATATGAACTAAGACCATTTACCTATAATGCACAATGGCCGCCGTAGAAACCTTAGCCGGCCAGACTTCC
Organism: Ellobium chinense; assembly: GCA_033807755.1. NCBI lineage: Eukaryota > Metazoa > Mollusca > Gastropoda > Ellobiida > Ellobiidae > Ellobium > Ellobium chinense. Next base: position 149,549 of record JAWQUT010000381.1, read on the forward strand.
CTTGGTACCGGGACCGGCAGCCGGCAGACCAGACCCTGAGACCAAGTTCCACAATGATCCACAGCAACATTATGACCTCCTGCAAATAGATACATGCAAATGTTCACTTTAGGATGATGCTGATTTTGACAGTTGGGAACTTGAGCATCAAAGATGGGATCTCTTGCCATCCTGAGAATTACATTAACTCTGCATGTTGAACGGTACTAAGAATATTTTCAGTACCAATGCACCAATGTAATTGCTACGGTGGTAAATGATCCCATCGTAAATGCAAGCTCTCAGTTAGATATTTTATCTACATTCCAACACAGTTACTACAAAAACCTTAGAATCTGTACCTCTGTATTCTGAAACACTTTGCATACTCCAGTATAACAGAACTGATCTACCGTGTGAACAGTCAATAAAAAAATCGTAATTAATAATGCAAAATAATAAATAAATAATGAAAACTATGCGATAGCTCAAGCTGCACCATTATATCACTGTTGCCGGAAGGCACGCCCAAGACTCTTTGTGGGGGTACGTGCCCGTCTTTATCCACGCCTCTGAAAACAACCTTAGAAAGTTAATGCGAAAATCTGATTAAAAACAAACAACAAAAAACAAAAAAATTGGCGATTAGTTGAAAGTTGCAATTAAGAGGACTACAGTTAAACAAAATTTAATTTGTTTACTAAAGACGTTGGCAAGGTTACCTAACATCGTAAAATAGGCCTAGACCTACATCCAGGAAACATTTGCATCAGACCTCTATCGATTCTTTGACTGATTGATGTCCCCTCACGTTATTGATTCTCGGGAGTAATGGATAAGGTTGTTCCCCCTCTTGCGACTCCATTTTGGTGAGTCCTACCATGCAGGCGTAGCTAGAACGCAACGTGAACTCTTTGTTTTCAGAATAACTGGCAAGAATGACATGCTTAACACGTTTGTTGGACAGATTGTTTAGAGACACATGAGCACACACGCCATATAGCACTAAACGTTCCTACTTTCTGTAGGCCTATGTTTTTTAGTTGTCTAGTAATTATCGTTAACATAACATCAAACGGTGAGTAGCTTTTGTGTGTGTGTGTGTGTGTGTGTGTGTGTGTGTGTGTGTGTGTGTGTGTGTGTGTGAGACGATGATTGTGAGCTTTTCTGTCTGTCACAGTTCTGGAAGTCTGGATGAGTGCGATGAGCGTAGCTGTGTTTTATTCTGTAATGATCTCATATTAATACTGTTATCAATTTTATTGAGTACATGTTTACTGCATACCAAGCCAAATTATGGTTTTATTAAAGTTATTTCTATCTTATCGTTCCTTGTCATATCTAATCTAATCTAATCTAATCTAATCTAATCTAATCTAATCTAATCTAATCTAATCTAATCATATCGTTCCTTGTCTTATCTTAGCTTATCTAATCTTATCTAATCTTATCTTATCTTATCTTGAAAGTGCCGTGTAATGTACCATGCGTGTATGATATATTATCATACAAGAGCTGTATTATGAATGAGATATATGACATTATATGGCATTGTAAACCAATTTCCCGAGGAGATCAATAAAAGTCCCATTCAAGATGGAGGCCTCCCTTGACCGGAACCTGACCCTTGTCTGGGCAATAGAGGATCACGGTATAGCCCATTACTTTGACATCAAGTGAGTATAAGCACTTCCACACAGTTCTGGTCGAGTGTGGTTTCCTGATTTTTCAATAAAGGCCGCCATTTTCCAGCTTCAGGCGATGCGCACGACCAAAAAGCAGAGGAGACAGGAGTAAATTTGGAAACTCTCTCCTGCCATTTTGCCCTTTGGTTTTGTCTCTTGTCTTAAGTTTCTTCTCTCACCCATCAACTTCTTTACTTGTATAAAATCCATCATGGCAAATTACGTGTACAAAATTAAGACAGTATTAAAATAAGAATATTCTACATTATACAGTCACTGTATGGCCAACGTCTATTTAAACCAAACCTGGGGTACTGGGAAACTAACTTTTTATATACAGGCATTCCTCATGTTGTATCTTTACTTGATTTGCAGTTATCACTTTCGTCAAGTTCCACTTCCCTTCCTGCTGGACAGAATTAAGGTGATCCACTACTCTACCTTTGTAGAGTTTAGTACATTACTGTGGTGCGCATTGCCCCATTCCAATTCACTACATTTTATATGCAAAATTGCGCACCAGAGTGCTGAACAGTGCATTTTTGTCTGTTGTGGATAGTGATCTTAGAAAACTGTTATCCCAAAGTACATTCGTTACTTCACAACCAGATTCACACATGTATCAAAGACACATTAAGGCACATAATTACAGAAGCATTTTATATTTGTGGGGTTTATTCTCGTTGTACTATTTTGAGAGACAGCGTTTTTCATCAGTTCCATCTAACTTTTTCTTCAGAAATACAATTCAAAAACCCCTCTGTAATTATGTGCCTTAATGTGTCTTTGATACATGTGTGAAATCTGGTTGTGAAGTAACGAATGTACTTTGGGATAACAGTTTTCTAAGATCACTAACCACAACAGACAAAAATGCACTGTTCAGCACTCTGGTGCGCAATTTTGCATATAAAATGTAGTGAATTGGAATNCTTGATTTGCAGTTATCACTTTCGTCAAGTTCCACTTCCCTTCCTGCTGGACAGAATTAAGTGTAAACTTGCAGTGCGGTGTATTGTGTACCCTACAGCGCGTTGTAAGTAACTCTTCCAAGAGAGTCAAAGCTTAGGAATAATAAAAAAATTGTGATGAAAAGTTATAAAGCCCCGCTTTCTCTCTCAACAGTTGAGGTTCCTTTAGGCTCACAGATTTTTATTTCTGATATATAAATCGGTTTTCGTTACTCTTACGTTACGTAATTTTGAATGATTAAGTATTTCATAGCCAATATATTCACTCACTAAATTTCTCTTCTCGTCTCCCATCCGTTTGATCGGAATAGAACTGAGAGTTTTGATGAAACCTGGCTATTCTAATTGATCCCTAGGGAATAGGCCATATTGGAAGACATAAAATATTAAACATTCAGACTAATCTTTCACCAAACACACACATTTACTGGGAATAGAGGTGGCATCTGTTTTTATCATTATCGTCCACTGTCTGACACTAAATGCGACTAATTATGAGCTACGTTTTCGCTTACACTACCGAGCATAGCTATGAGGCGTCCAGGGGTGGAGATTTTAGCATTGGACTGATTAGCAGCTACAATTTTTAGGGCGAGGATGTTCGGGTTTAACTTCCCGCTGGCTGCGTAGCCATTGGTAGAATTACGACTGTTGCACGTGTTGTCTGCCGGCCGGTCAGGTGACACTGGTGTACACAATTCTACAGTCGCACTTAACGCACCGCAAAGAGATGCGTATAATTCTGTCGCCGTATTTAGGCAAAGCGAGCGGACGGTAGAATATATTCTATCATCTCATCACGAGGGTTAAGACTTATATTTATCATTTATGTCCCCAGTGATCTTTATTAGCACTCCTTTTAAAGGGATTTTGCATAATATGGAGCATTACAATGTCAAGGTTTATTATTATTTTTATGAGGATACGAAATTAAAGAAGATACATATTCCCGATAATCTTTGTGGCTCTTTGCAAAGTCTCCCTCCCCGCTTCCCCCTCCTCTTTTCAGGAAAAGAACAACTATTAAACCTATCAAACTTATCTGCCTGCCTGCCTGCTCGCCTGCCTATCTGTCAACCCGCATGCCTGCGTGACTGTTTACGCACCAGCCTTCCAGCATGCGTACCTGCTTGTGCACCTGCCTGCCTGCCTACCTGCGTACCTGCCTGCCTGCCTGCCTGCGCGCCTGCCTGCCTACCAATCTAATAGCACCGATTTATATTGTAGTAGTCGTGGTCTCGGCAAATCTTTTTTTTTTTCCAGAGCCATTTAAAGACAGAATATTTCTCATGCGTTTGTTTCCCTCTGGTCGTCTCGTCACTACCGATTTAGGTCCAATTTCATGAAATAAAACAGAGTTCTCCCTCAGAGATGATCCCTTTACTCTGAGATGTAATGCTTTGTTTCCAGCCCCGCCCCCTTCCCTCCCCAGCATTATTTCAGCATCATCCGACTGGTTTAAAGTTTTGGCCCATAGTTACAACATTAATGTTGACAGTAATGGCCCGGAGTCAGAAGTTTTAGGTAGCACGGTAGTAATCTTCGATGCTTTATGTATCGAAACTATCGATCTATTTTCATTCTCATACTCGATACAATACATTTTCTGTATTTTTGATGCCATTCGATATCTTTCGATACTTTGATACAATTGACAATCTAAACCTGCGTCAGAGACGAACTGGCGCCGCTTTCATGAAAGGAATTGAAACGGTATCGAAAATCAGAGCTCCAGAACGCATTGATACTCAGAACTGATGTTGCCCACCACTCAATGTCATATCAATAACCCTGATTTAGGGCTGTTTTCCCCCTCCCTTCCCCTTTCCCCTTTTCCCTTTCCAGTCTCAACATTCCCACCACTACCCAACTTTAGGTAAGAATCCCCTTTAAACTGAGAGGCTGCCAGTAGGATAGATGCGATCTGCCCCGCAAAGTATATTTAAGTCTTGGGGACATTTCTTTTACCTCCCTATAAGCACCATCACCTCAAAAATCTTTTCTTTCTTTCTTTCTTTCTTTCTTTCTTTCTTTCTTTCTTTCTTTCTTTTTTCTTTCTTTTCTTTCTTTCTTTCTTTCTTTCTTTCTTTCTTTCTTATCTTCCCTTTTCCTTTCTTCCCAGCAGTCCATGACTTCGCCGGTCTTCAGGCTTCCGTTGTTGTTGTTGTTGTTTTTTTTCCATCGACCATTCTGATTATACCATACTGGCTGCAGCTCCACTAGTCCGGATCGTATGATATCACTGACTCTTTGCCCTCAATGCAGTTAATACTCGTACATCACTGCAGAACTGGGTGAAGCCATGGGTTATTTTCTCTTTGGGGGGGGGGGGGGGGGGGGGGGGGGGGGGGGGCGNGGGAGGAGGAAATCAATTCAGGTCACGTCGTATCTCTATAAGGAGCTGTCGAGTCAAGCCATAAGGTCTAATATTTTATTTGACTCAAGTCAAGTCCACATCTTTCAGAAATTACTCCAAGTAAAGTGATACCTAGCCACTGGAATATTATGGCAAATCATTTTAAGTACATGTCATAAACACTCGTCTTGGCACAAGGACATGGTCTTTTTGAGAGAGGGCAACATGTGTTCCTAATAATGATGCTACTTCGTAACTTTTTTTTTTTGTTGCGAGTATATTCGATATCATTTTAAGCGCAAGTCATAATGGTGGGCAAGCCAATGTCGAATCGAGTTTTGACAACTTTTGTTTATTTATCGATTCAGATCGTGTGAGTATATAACCAAGAGCAAGTCAAGCGAAGTAATTCAGTACTTTTTGTGAAACAGTAGTCTTGTAACGTCACAAAAGATTTAGATTTCTACGCTCATACACACATGGGTAAAATCATGAAACAAGACCAGCGACCATACACCCCCACCAAAAAAAAAAATGTCTACTGTATAACGTTATATAACCAAATGTAAGTGAATCCCTGTCTAGCTACAAAGTAGCCTTTTCCTGTCTCATACTCCTCCCCATCCGCCGTTGTCCCACTTCCGGGTCAGCAACAAAAGCAAAAACACAAAAAAAGGGGTAGATAACTTCGTAACGTGAACGCGCATCAGCGTAATCTCCCTTGTAATAGAACAGTAAGTGGATAAGAGTGACGGATGTGGCGACGCTGCAAGGAGAATGGATTGTACAGGCAAGAGCAGCGGCCAGCGTGTCGCCCCTTGAGAGACCCTAGGGCAGAATAACAAAGCTAAACGCGGTGCATGCGGAATGGAAATAGAGATGTGTTAAGCTCGCGTACTCGAAACTAAGCAAGCAAGCAACCAACCAAGCAACCAACCAAGCAAGCAAGCAACCGACCAACCAGCCAACTAACCAGCCAGCCAACTAACCTACCTATCATCCAACCGATCGACCGACCGACCGACCAATCGACAAGCAGACCAACCGATCAAGCGGCTGGCCAGTCAACCAACCAACCAACCAACCAACCAACCAACCAACCAACCAACCAATGACCGATCGACTTACCTACTGACCAACCAACAGACCAACCAACTAGCCAGCCAGCCAGCCAGCCAGCCAACCAACCAAACAACCAACCAACCAACCAACCAATGACCGATCGACTTACCTACTGACCAACCAACAGACCAACCAACTAGCCAGCCAGCCAGCCAGCCAGCCAACCAACCAACCAACCAACCAACCAACCAACCAACCAACTGACCGATTGACTTACCTACTGACCGATTGACTTACCTGCTGACCGACCGACCAACCGACCGACCGACCAAACCACCCTTCGAACCAACCAACCAGCCAACCAATCAACCACCCTTCGAACCAACCAACCAGCCAACCAACCAACCAACCCATCTAATCCAGCAACCAAGCAAACAACCAAACAACCAACCAAGCCTGCTAATACCTTCAAATGTTTTGGTTAGGCGTCCTAAATTTCCCATATAATATCTCATTTCACTCTGAAGACTTAGAGACCTCACAAGACCCATAGACTAGGAGTGTATGTTATTTTTGTACAGCCCAATCATTCTGTCCTTCTACTATGCCTAGTGTTGCCTAGTGTCACGAAGCGTTATCTTCAAAGAGCTTGGCTCCCACGCGAAAAAAAAACAAACAACAACTTGAATATTAGAAAAAAAAAACGGGACTCCTGTAATACACTGTTATAATAATGTCTCACGGAAGGAGAATGGCCAGACTTCAAAACCTCATTATTAGAGAGCTTTTATTTTCAAGTTCGCATCTCTTCCAGATCGTTGCGCTGGAGGTGGGACACATGCATAATAACATAACATTTACAGGTATTACGATTACATTGTACATTATGAACTAGAAGTGAAAGCCACATCAGATTCCGATTTTTCATATGCACTTGTCTACCGCTGCCAAAACTGTCTATTGTAGATCCGAACTTTAAAATAAAAGCTCTCTACTATTATAGATCAGTAGCTGTAATCATGGTCATATTTACTGATTACAAACCTAAAATCAACAAAGACTGTACTCCCTCATCACCTCTTTATCCTACATCCCAAAACAGGCTCCGGCAAATAGCACCACTTTACCCAACCGACGTTTAAAGTAGTCAAGATTGCTAACTCTCAGTTTTAACTCATGGGTAAATTGAAAGGGCAAAATGAAATATAGGACCTTATAAAAAGGATAGTGGCCTCAAAAGAAGAAAGAAAGAAAGATTGAGAAAAAGGAAAAAAGAAAGAAAGAAAAATAGAAAGAATGAAAGATAGAAAGAAAGAAAGAAAGAAAAAACTTACGAACGAAAGAAAGAAAGAATGAAAGAAAGAGGGAAAGAAAAAGAAGGAGAGAATGAAAGAAAAAAGAAAGAAAGAAAGAAAGAAAGAAAAATGAAAAGAATGAAGAAGGAAAGAGGGAAAGAAAAAGAAAGAGAGAATAAAAGAAGAAAGAAAGAAAGAAAGAAAGTAAGAAAAATGAAAGGAATGAAGAGAGAAAGAAAGAAAGAAAGAGAGAAAGAAAGAAAGTTGGAAAGAAAGAAAGAAAGAAGAAAAGAAAGAACGAAAGAAAGAAAGAAAGAAAATGGCTTTGACTCTAATGATGGAAGACATAAATCGTCTTTGTTATGATCATCACTACAACTACCACAACACCTACCAATCATAACAGCAACAGCAGCAGCAGTCGCAATAACAACAACTTGATGTACTCACCATATAGATGGCATAGTGCTCAAGAATTTTCTCAAATTCGGTAATGGAAGACAGGACTCCCAGAGTTAGACAAAGCAACACAAACAGGAACCTGGTGATAGAGAGAAAAGATGGTATTTATTACTACATATGGTGGTATATAAGTTATGGTGGTATATAAGTTATAATGGTGATACTGATAGAAACAGTGGGGTTTGCTCGATTTTTATATGTGTTTGTGATATTCAGATGTCATCTTCCTATTATTTTCTTTTCCTTATTGATAGTGATGATGGTCGTGGTGGTGGTGGTGGTGGTGGTAGGAGTGATGAAGATGGCGATGGTGATGTCGATGTTACTGGTGAAGATGATGACGGCCATGAAGTTGGTGGTAGGAGTGATGATGATGATGATGGTGGTGGTGGTGGTGGTGGTAGTGATGAATTTACCCTACCTCTCCTCTTACCCATTCATTTATACTACATTTCACCTGAAGAAGAATCACTTTTAGATTTGAAAATTTGTGATTATTTTATATCACTATATCATTTTGAATTTTTTAAAGTGCATTTCTTAATCCTTCGCTGGTTTGGACAAAACTTTTTAATATTTTTAAATGTGTTCCAAGTGGTGGTAGTGATGATGATGATGATGATGATGTTGATGATGATGATGACTTGGAGGTGATGGTGGTGACAGTAGTCGTAGTGATGTTGGAAAGTGATGATGATGGCGATAATGGCAGTGATATTGATAATAAAGGTGGTGGTGGTCGTGAGGTGGTGATGTTGGAGGAAGTGATGGTAATATTCGTGTTCAGGTAAACATCGTGGTGATGAAAGATGGTTGTGGTGGAGGTGATGGCGATGGTAGTGAAGATGGTGCTGGCTGTGATGGTGATGATGGTGATGGCGGTGATATATTGATTGTAGCATAATAATATATTAATATGTAATTCAGTACCGCCGAAGAGAGGGGTTATAGGATATGTCCCTTTGGTATCCCAAGGGATATTCAGCTTGAATTTCAAAGCGATGCGAATATTCTTGTCCAACTGAGAATATAACAAGCACATGACCTCCCAAGCTAAGATGACGTCAATTCTACGTTTAGATAGCATTGTCGCTTAGCTACAGGGAAGGAGAAAGGGAGGAAAGGAGGGAAGGGTGGGGGAGTGAGTGAGTGAGTGAGTGAGTGAGTGAGTGAGTGAGTGAGTGAGTGAGTGGTGAGTGAGTGAGTGAGTGAGTGAGTGAGTGAGTGATGAAGTGACTAAAATTAGAGAATGAAAGGAAGAAAATGAATGAAAGAAAGAAAGAGAGAGAGAGAAAGAAAGAAAGAGAGGGAGAAAGAAGGAAAGAAAGAAAGAAAGAAACACAGAAACAAAGAAAAAGAAAGAAAGAAAGAAAGAAAGAAAGAAAGAAAGAAAGAAAGAAGACACTGCATGGCGTAATAGTGTCCAGAGAAATAAAGCTTATGCTTCCCTCCTTATCTTGTTTCTGTGGTAATTCAAGAAGCAATGTGACTCTATTCGAATGTAGAGGACAGGAAAAAATAGCTCATATTCAATTTGCGAAGTCCCCTGCGACCATATCAGGAATAAAATCACGTCATATTTTGAGGATACAAAAGAAACGCCACTTCTGCAACTACAAATGGCAGACGGTGGTGGGTGACTGCCACTGAAAATGAAAAGCTATGGAAATGCGAAGCGATAGGTGGGGATAGGGTTCAAATGCCACCAAGTCAGGTTCTTTCTTTCTTTCTTTCTTTCTTTCTTTCTTTCTTTCTTTCTTTCTTTCTTTCTTTCTCTCTTTCTTTCTGTCTCTTGGGCTCTATCTCTTTTGATGCGACCCTATCCTACCCTATCTTATCCAGCCCCACCGGAGCATTTGTGTATATCAACTTTCTTTTTACTTATATTCTAAGTTAAAGGGAGCCTAGCTTTTAAACATTATGTATAAAGATAGCACGATAAGATAGAAATGAATTTGATCAAAATTCATGTTGACATAGCGAAAAGGTTCATGGTTTATAATTGTGCCATAATAATTATAATATCGATTGCCACTGACGCAGATATCGTTGATTCCGATGTGTGCGTATACTTTCAAAAATTCAGTTCATCCCAAAAATTCTGCGGGATGGAGGGGGGATGGAGGAGGGGAGGGGGNGGGATGGAGGAGGGGAGGGGGGGGGGCTATTTTAAATATCAATTCCAAGCCTAAAGTTACGCCAGCCCTTTTGTCATCGCCTTAGTCTGCCACCAGACTACAGGCATTGCCCGAAATAGAACCACCACATGAATAATTTGACTGAAAAATAAAAATGCGCTGACCTCGATATGACGAGATATCATCGGTGTTGATGTAAAATGTTGTATGTCACAAAATAACTACGTCAGATATAAATACATATATACTGTGGACTGCGAGGTATTCATTAATATGAATTTTGGATGCACAGATTTATTGTCATTTTACCATTTCACCAGTTAGGTGGATCACAAACATCTAAGTAAAAATATGCATTTTCCATTCATAATGAAATAGTTTTATGGGTAAGTTCTTACACAGGGACTTCAAAAATGTCTTCATAACCAATTTATATTTCTAAATACAATGATACCAAAACTTTCATATGGCCTAATTTGAAATACGACCCTTTACGATAACAAGGACGATATATAAATGTTGGGATTTCTCATGCCAGGACCCGGGCTCGGATTGATTGATGGGTTATGGGTTGAGGAGAGGAACAAACATGGCGGCACAGGAACATGGCTGTCACTCCAATCTCTGCGACTTCCGCTGGATGTCATGAGCAAAGCGGATATGCCAGGTTTTAAGATCTTCTCGTGGCAACGTGCTGCTCTCATGTCTGTTATTGTGAGGAAGTGGCTTCGAGCAGTTTTTAGGTTTTGAGAGCTGAGGGAATAGAGGGAGAGTGGAGGCTAGCCAAAAGAGGTCTTGTTACTGGGGATGTTTTTCTGTGACAGGTCTTGACCACCTGTACTTCTCTCCAGCATGGAGTGCATCCAAGCCATCCCAAGCCCATGTCGCCCTACAAAGCTTTCTCCTTCCCTTTATACAGCCGACTTTTCCACACAGACTTTCAATGGTCCTAAACTAAGTTATGATGAGCATTTACCAACAAAGCAGAAAGAAGCCATTTTACAAATTTTACAGACTGTGTTTTTATGAATACCCTATTTATTGGCAAAGTGGAGCATGGCTAATTTGATGAGTCAGACTAGTAAGGTGAGTTTACACACAGCAACCCAGCTGGACATTGGTACTTGTACCTGTTTATTTTTTTTTTTGTGAATATGGGTAACAGCAGCAGCAGCGGCAACAACAACAACAACAACAACAACAACAACAACAACAACAACAACGACAACGACAACGACAACAACAGCAACTGGCGAACAACTGATATGGACAGGATGGCCGGGGAGATGAAAATCCAAGGAACAGCTTTAATACATTATACGGCTTAGGACGTGAAATGCGGAAAAAAATGATGACTTCTATCAGCTTTCAAGATATCATCAAGTAATCATCCACCGATTACGAAAAGACCATAACAAATTTATATCCACCACCTGTCCATCCTCTTCAACATTGGCAGCATTAGCCAATGTCCCTGGGGACAGAAGGATATGACGATGGAAGATGTACTTTAACATCGTCTCCAACATGGACGCCGAAGAAATGCCACGTGACCCACTCCCACCACTCTAGAGGGAAAACTGTTTAGCATGGCTGACACCGAAGGAGAACAGCAGCTTTTGTCCTAGATGGAGGCCATTCAGTCTGAGTGTGGTAGAAGAGGAAAAGGAAGAAGAAGAGTGACAGGTCGATAACCTTAAATTGAAAATGAATGAAGGGCCACAATACAATGTGTATCAGAGAGGAAGCACCCATTCAGGACGATTCCACTAGGTGGCTTTTGGGCCGTTCTCGAAATCCAAGGACTGCTGACGGCCTGAGATGTTGGCTCGATAATCAAACTTCTGGACGGTTGATCTTTGTCCAAATGTTGGCACTGATATATACAGATGTTAATGAGTACCTAATTTGCTTTAAGAGATTGAGAAAAGTGACCCTGCAAAGCAACGACTCGCAAATACAATTATATACATGATATTTGTTCTGTACATGTATATTCTGATTACAATTTTGAACGAAGTGAATAGCAGTAAAGATTTATGAAAAACATGTTCAACCTTATATGGCATTTTAAGAATAATGAGGTTGGTAGTGAGGTATTACAGGCCTATATAAAATATATTACAGCATTATAAAGTATACAATATCATGGGAACCATTCAAGGAATGCAAAGAAGAAAGTAAAGATGGAAGACCGACAGAAGATAAGAAAAAAGCTTGAAACAAAGACAGTAAAACAGATCGACAGAAAGGCGAAACACAAGAAAAGGAGAAAGAAAGGAAAGAAAGAAAGAACGAGCAAGGAAAGACAGAAAGCAATTTTAGGAATGAGAGATACTGAATAAAATGAAAGACAGTAAAGGGAAAGAGAAAGAAAAAATGCACAGGAAGAAACAAAAATGCCACAAGGGAAAGAAAGCTTAATTAGAAATAATTAGTACCACTATCGAGACGATAGGGGCTATCGAATATCCAAACTGGCCACAAATCACCATTAATATACTCATTACTTTCCCTACCACCGTCCTCACATGGCATAAGTATCGCCCTTCCTTCATGTCAAGACTCGCATAGAGGGAGTCTACAAATAATAATCGGCTGAAGCTGCTTTTCTGATACCCGGACCCATTTCCCAAATGAGGTCCGTGGTCCCATTAAGATTGGCCTCAGGCATGTGGCCGTCCCATCAGCCCGGCTCTCGACTAGGGACAGAGCCGGGCGGCACCATCGAGTACAGCCGGGTGGAAGCGAGTATCAGTAATTATCTATTTCGATTACTCAGTTGAAGAAATTGAAAAAGACTTCGGATAATTGGAGTCGTCAAAATATTTTCTTCTATTTCTTGTCCATTTTGGATCACTGAGCTTAATAGCTTTTTATTATTATTTGGCGCAGAAAACCAGAAAATTTATATTGTGCATGAAAAGCGAATACAATATCTCTTTAAGCAAGTGCGTGAACCTCTATATCATTGATGTTTAAGCAAGGGGAAAGAGGTCTTCGCTTCGGAACACCTTCATTTTAAGAGACACTTTAGCAGCTGTCTTCCTGCTGTTTTGTTTGTCTAAGAAGGAGGAGAAGAGTTTGAACTTGCAACGTGTTGTTCATTTGGTTCTGCAGGTCTGCCATAGTGTTCGGTCACACTGTAGACATGTAAATGATACACTCTACTGCAGAGAGCGAAACAGTCAACGGTCATTAGAGGATCAGAGGAAGAATCTTGTTGGCGAGAAAGTCAGGGTTTCAATCATTTATTCTTTTTTAGATTCAAACAGGAGTGGGCCATACTTTGGTCATGATCCCAAATAACCTTCTGTTGTTATTGTTGTTGCTGTTGTTGTTGTTGTTGTTGTTGTTGTTGTTGTTGTCTTCCTGGTCATCTTGTCTTCGTCGCTATTGTTGTTGTTGCTGTTGTTGTTGTTGTTGTTGTTGTTGTTGTTGTTGTTGTTGTTGTTGTTATCCTTTGTAGGGAAGTTGGAGAGTTCAGACCAGCCGCTGTCACTAGAATTTCAGCAACTCTCCAGGAACCAGTCTAGAAATTTCTAGTTATGAGGTATGGAAGTTCGTGAGCGAAATTTGAGATAAGAGATATGAGACACAGATTAGAGCTCTAAAGAGAACAGTTGAGGTGGGCTAGCTTTATAGACAGGAACTCCGTGTCCGCCTCTGTACCGTCAGTACAATACTTGAAACAGACGAATACGTTACGCCGATTATAGAAATTTCAAGGTCCAGTATCGTCCAGCTCGTGAGTGGACACGGAAGCGAGGAGACTTAATGAAAAAGCTCACGCTTCCAATCTGTCCACAGCCTTGGGCATCACGTGATTGACGGCCTACTTGTCAAGATGGAATCCCAGAAGTGGCCGGTCTGTGCCAGATACTGGAGACTGTGGCTAACTGCTCACTTTGTCTCCAGACTTCCTCGTCTTCCTCTCCCCTTTTTTCTCCTTTCTGTCAACATTGGGCAGATGAACTTAAAGTAAAAGTAAAAAATTCTGGCTTGGTTTAGACTGCTGACTCGGCGCAATAATAACTGCAATTCGCTGAATGAGACTGTTCACTTAATGCGGATATTTCACAAAACAGATTCTCAGATTTACACCGCAATCTCGATATTAAATACTTGAATAATAGGTTTATCTCATTACTAAATATGACTTCCACATGCACCAATTCATTATTATGCTGTTATTTTCTTATTAGGTAGATCTCGAAAATAGTAAGTATATATTCCTCTGACACCAAGGGCATACTTACTATCGCAATTCCATTGTAGTTTTAACGTCTCTTTTAATCAAGTTCAAAGCATTAAGCCAACATTCAGTATTTCACATTACATTACATGGACACAATACACTGCAGAGAGGCATACACGTTCCTCTTGCACTTGCTATCCACTCCTCTACCACCATCTATCCGACACCAATACCTTGGAGAACTAACACACATGACACAAATTATGACATTAAGGTTGTTATCAATCACTTGCTCACATCACACTTCTTACCTCCCCTATCTATCACAGATACATATTAGGATCGAACTTCTAACTCCCTTCTCGCTCCGCCCTTCCGATCCAGCCATCCTCAAGAGGGTGTTTTTAAGAAACACCACCCCAAAAAAATAAAAATAGAGAGAACTCGCAGCTAGCAGGGTTCGAACCCAGGATCTTTCTTACAAAGAGACACGCCCTCTACCTCTCGACCACCAGCTAACAGAACAGAGATCTTAAAACTAAAATAAGTAAATCAAAGTATAGTAAGTATACTTTTCGCTGAATAGTAAACTGTTTTCATGTTTCCGTGGTCTTGCAGGCGAAGCCTTTCCACGGCATTTTGACCGGCTGTAAATCTGTCCTGAAGTGTTTCTCTCTGTCCCTCTGTCTCTCTGTCTCTCTCTCTCTTTCTCTGTCTCTCTCTGTGTGTCTCTCTCCCTCTCTCTGTCTCTCTCTCTGTCTCTCTCTCTGTCTGTCTCTCTCTCTCTCTCTCTCTCTCCTTCTCTCTCTCTCTCTTCAAATGTGGCGAAGCTATAAGAGGTCGATGGGAAAATCACTTCGTGTGAAACTGGTTGATTGATTTATTTACTTCCTGCCTACTTTTGCATTGCTATAGCCTTGAAAAGGTCTTTCTATTCATCTTCATCTTGCCCTTATTTGCTAGATGTGTATTCTTCATTTCTTCCTTTCACTAAAGTTTTTCATCCTCTATGTATTCGTCTTCTTCTTCTCTTCCTCCTTCTACTTTGTTTTTTCTTTCCTCTTCTTCTTCTTTTTCTTCTTATCCAGTTACTTCTTCTTCTTCTTTATTTCTCCTTCTTCCCCTTCCTGTTCTTCATCCTTTTCATCTTCTGCTCCTCTGCCTCTTTTTGTGCATATTTTTTCTTCGATGGCTCTTTCCTTCACCCACTCTAGCGCACACGCCCATCCATAAAATTAGCAGGCGCTTTGAACAGAATCGAAGATGCAGAAAGGCAACACAAGAAACAGGAAATACTGGTTTTTAAAACAACTTTCTGCTCTAAACGGGCATAAGAGGCGTCGAAGTTGGTGTGTTTGTGTGTGTGTGTGTGTGTGTGTGTGTGTGTGTGTGTGTGTGTGTGTGTGTGTGTGTGTGTGTGTGTGTGNTGTGTGTGTGTGTGGGAGGGGGGAGGGGTAAGGGAGGTAGGGGGAGAGAGGATTAGATCGTTAGAGAAACTGACGTCATAGGGCAAACATGTGCGTATGGAATATTTTTTAAGCGCTTCGCCATGGTCCCAAAACAAACGTAATACGTCACCATGACTTATGCACCATTTTTGCACTGTGGACGTGCAGTTTACCATATAAAACTTAAAGACAGTTGCAGCAGAGTTGCACACCAGTGCATGATCGGTGTAAACTGACTTAAAAGACAAACAAACACAATTTTAGATTTTTGTCTTGAGTGTGCCTTGGTGTGCAGTTCTGGTACTTCTATCGTTGGATTTCACATGAAAACTTGCACGCCAAAGTGCGCAGTGGTGTATTATTCTGATCTGGTGATCAGAAATCACATTTGTCACGTGACAAAAGCGGCTCGTGTCGGGAAGTGCTGCACAGACCTCAATCACGACATAATTCTCTCACGTCAGACTCTGACAGGCAAACACCGCAGACTAAACGAGCAGCCAAATGCCCGTCATGCTGAGAATAATTCCTTGCAGCACTAATACTACACGGCTGTTCCCCTGCAGATTATTTTGCACTACCGTGGTGCGCACGTTTATTTTCTTATTCAATACACTTTGCATGCAAAATTGCACACCAAAGTGCTAAACATTGCTCTTCCTTTCCTGTTATCGATTGTGGTCTTTGGAGATGGCTGGGACATTCACAGATGTTACTTGAACACCAGACTTCATACATGCATTTAAGACCAACTTATGCATAGCATTATGGCAGCATTATATTTCTTAAAATTTCATTTTCATTGCATCCCTCTGAAAGACAGCACTTTCCATAACTTCCGCTCAACCTGCTCTTGAGACACAAGTTTTGAATAGGCTCTGACAAGCCCTGCAATCAAATGCGTTATTGTGCTTTAAATACGAGTGTGAAACCTGGTGGTGAAGTAGCGAATGTAATTTGAGATACAGTTTTCTTAAGATCACACATGCCCAACATCAAGAAGAACAAAAAAAAAATGCCTGTTTAGCACTTCGGTGCCAAATTTTACATGCAATATAATAATACTACCTTAGAAAAGAGCAGTGCGCAAACACAGTAACGCACCTTTAAAAAAACAACAAAAAAACTCAAGACGGGTCGTGCTTACTTATTTGCCTAAGTGTGTGGTAGACAAATGTCACTTGTCAGAGCTCCGAAATTTTACTTTTCTTTTCCTGACTTGGAGCACACCGAAATGGCTTCCGGAAATTGCTTGGTATAATGGAAGGACCACTTACCTCAAAGTCTACCCTCACATCTCAGAATAGTAAATAGTTTATTTTCTGTGAAAGGATAATCAGAAGGCAGTGGCGTCGTAAGAAAATTTCATAGGAGGGGGAAACAAAAGAGACAACCTGTCAAAAGTCGAAATGCACGAACAGGAGAACCACATGATCCTTCTGTAGATATTTTTGTTGTTGTTGTTTTGTAACATTAAGTTCAAGATTCCATGCATGATGTCAGGCTTTGCCCTTCTGTAAGTTGTGTTTGTTAAATTATTCATGACAAGTTAAAAGCCACGCAAAACATTTCCGAGGATATTATCTCAGACAAACACACATTCACATGACACACCGAATCGACAACAACACGTCAAACCCTAATCTGATGCACTGTAAATGCCTTCCCCATCACCTGACAACAAAAGGGCTTCCGGGACTGGCTTAGCCAATCAGAATAGAGCTAGGTGAGTGCCCCGTTTGACGTTAAAACATGATCGCGGCAGACGATGAGAAGTACACGAAATAATAAAATTTAAAAGAAAAATAAATTATTAAACCACATACAACATTTATTTTGTGGATTTTATATGATTAAAACATAGATGGGGATGTTTCTTTTTCACATTTAAAGCTTGGTCACCTGTAGGCTGGTGGTTAGTGAGGTGTAGAAAAAGAAAAAGACAAACTCCAAATCCATCTTTATACGTGAAGGGCTTAATGACAAAACACCATCGAAGCCAGTTGAGCAAGGAG
>JAWQUT010000381.1:178301-185801 GCA_033807755.1 Ellobium chinense
TTCCCCTCCTCCACTCTTCCCCCACCCCCTCATCCCCCTCCCAACAGATCAAAATCTACAGCAACGCTCTCATTTACACGGAACAATCAGAGTCCAACCATTACAGCTAATTGCAGTATAAATGTGCGTCCACCACCATTCTCCCATCATCCCATTAGCCTAATTTAGGCTCTTCCATTAACGACTACTTACCCCCCCCCNNNNCCCCCCCCTCCCCGCCCCTTCCCTCACCCTCAAATGTCACATTCCACATGTCCATGTCGTCGTATAATGTCGTATTTCACATAATGATAAAAGAAGTTTTGAGGAAAACACACGTGATTGTGTGAAGCACTGTAATTGTAGACTCTGTTCAATAAACTTGTTACAGTTCGACATTTCACTGCTTGTATTTGAATTCTGAAAGCATCAGCATACCCGGCTTGCTTGTTGTTGTTGTTGTTGTTTTTTTGGTAACAAACTGATACGAACTGATTGTGCAAATAAGCTTTTTTGTGGGAAACTGAGAAACGACTCGATATCTCAGCATGGCTGACATGTAATCGCCTCATTTCACAGCTTTGTTCAATGATTCAGACGGATTCATACGTCAGTTCATTGGAGGACAGCCAAATCGATGTTCTGAAATCCTAAAGACCAGGCCGGCTAAACCGATATTTTAAAATCACACGGACCAGCCCCCTACACCTATTAAAGGGTAATCTATATTTCTCTCAGAGTATTGGTCACTTTTTTAACGAAAGGCTTCTTTCTTGAAACAGGTCTGAATAAAATACATTGTGCATATGTACCCTCAATGTTCACCATTTTCAAATGTATTTTTGTATTTGTTTGCCTTGCTCTAGTGCGGAACTCTGCAAGAATAATAAACAGAATTGAATTGAATTGAATTGAATTGAATTGAATTGAATTGCATTAGAGAGCTCTGAATCAGTGAAACACTGTATGGGTTTCCGGATTATCAAGAAATAAAAGTAGTTGTCGTTGACAAAGTCGTGTTGTCAATGATTATAAATGGTTCACATGTGAAACAGTGCGAAGGTGATGTTTGAAAATTATAAATGTCTCATAGGGGAAATACTGTAGTACGATGGTGATGTTTGAACATTGTAAATGTCTCATAGGAGAAATACTATAGTGCGAAGGTGATGTTTGAAAATTTATTGTAAATGTCTTATAGGGGAAATACTATAGTGCGAAGGTGATGTTTGAACATTGTAAATGTCTCATATGGGAAATACTATAATGCGAAGGTGATGTTTGAAAATTGTAAATGTCTCATACGGGAAATACTATAGTGCGAAGGTGATGTTTGAAAATTTACTGTAAATGTCTTATAGGGGAAATACTATAGTGCGAAGGTGATGTTTGAAAACTGTAAATGTCTCATATGGGAAATACTATAGTGCGAAGGTGATGTTTGAAAATTGTAAATGTCTCATAGGGGAAATACTATAGTGCGGAGGTGATGTTTGAAAATTGTAAATTAATGTCTCATAGGTGAAATACTATAGTGCAAAGGTGATGTTTGAAAATTGTAAATGTCTCATAGGGGAAATACTGTTGTATGATGGTGATGTTTGAACATTTACATAACAGTTTGCATGATTTCAGTTGTATTAAATAAATACGATAATATATTGGTAATCTTAGATTCATAGATTACAATGGCACTACGCCCCTGGTTCCAATATTTCAAGGAAAAGAAGTTTATGACTGGTACCCAGTACTTTAAGGTCAACAGCAAGCTCTTACAATTTCAATTCAGCAAAGGTCGAAAGAGCATGTCAAAAGAGAAGGCGGGGCGTCGAATTCTCTTGATCCATACCCTTTTAATCTCTGGTAACATTTGACTAAATTAAAAAGAAGAAAAGAGAGATAATGTCGATACTTGTGTCAGAGATTGCTCGTCTGTATTAAAGACAGGATCAGAGAACATTAAAAACATCACAACAGGCCAGAAGAAAAACGAAGACACCCTGATGAAAGGGGAGATTCTTTAGGGCAAGATCCAATCTCTTGGGCCAAGAAAGTTTGCTAATATAAAAGCCTTGAAAATGGAAGCCGCCCAAGATTAAAGAAACTTTGGGGCTGTGAGCACTGAAAGGGCGTGAGAGTGAGAGATGATGACGTCCGCTGGGCAAGCCTTTAATTGCCACTAGATACATGTATATTAGTTTACATTCCATTCTAAAGCATGTGGAAAGTGAATGCTGTTTACTTTGCTTTAATGCCACTTAGAATGAGACTAGACTAGAACTCTTATTTAATTTTATATGTGTATTGTTCTATGCATTTGTATTATGAATTTGATGTATAACATTATATAACACTCTATAGCATTGTAAATCAAGTTCCTTACAGGGTAAACAAAAGTCGTATTTTCACTTTCATTATTTTCATTTATTTACCCATTAGGGAACTAGTTTTGCAACCCCATATAGAGTTCATAAATGTTATTATAAAACGTAAATACAGAACAATGCACATCATACATAAATGAATTATATTAATATGAATTAACATCATAAATGAAATATGTAAAAAAGTCATTGCTATTCGTCGCGGTACAGCGTCCTGATATCCCTCTGCCCCATGCCACCTCCCTTCCCCAGCTCAAAAGCCAGGTACTACTTCATACTAGGTGGAATGAAGTACCAATATCTTTCCCAAAGAACAAATGAACTGAACTGCCCAATTCACAAAGACACAACACTGTAAATCGCTCGGTTCAGAGTGGAATCCACATCTCTCCATACCTCTGTATCTCTCAATACAATTTTCAGATTGTGAATACGGTTCAGATGCCCCCCGGCCACGCTGCCTTCTGTTCTCTTTTCCTAAAGATGACTTTAAAAGGGCCTCATGATGTCTATTTCAGCCCATCCCCTTTCTTCTTTCTCTCCCTTCTTCTTTCTCTCCCTCCTTCTTTCTCTCCCTTCTCTTCCTTTTCACTCTCCCAGACAAAAATCTGGAAAGTGTTGCTTTAAGCTCTGGCTGGCATTTCCTGTCCTTGTCTTTCTATATTTTCAAAAGTGAGCGACACTCTTTTAACGAATCAATTTCTCATTTGCGTGTGAATGAACATTTTATGTAGGTTAATCCAAAGTTCAGAAGCATTTTCCCTTCTTTTTTTTGGTCTGTCCTTTTCGTCTTTAAACTCCACCTTGCATGCGTAACTACAGACGGAAATATGGGCACAAAATTATAGGGACATGCATAAAACTTTGATCGTTGAATCATTTTTTCCTAGGAGGAAGAGGAGATTATGGACGTGAGGCTTATTTAGCTAATTCTTCTTACTCCGCAGCCTGGCCAATCATAATACTCATGTGCTGATTATGTACATTATTTCCGATTTCCTCATCAAATTATAATTTCTTTCTCGATGAGGCTATGGCCAGCAGACTGCAAGGGTTTGAAATGACACTTGGGTCAAGTTGAGAGGAGAGGCCGCACCAGAAATGGAAAGGAAGCTACATGACCAACGAGCGACCGGCATCATCAGCACCTACACAGTGACAACAATAACAATATGTTTATTTAGTTCAGGGAACAATTAATTATAAATGCGCAATACAGTAACAATGTTTTTGACAATTAATTCATACTCATACCCTCCTTTCTCTCTCTTTTTCTTCTCTTTCTCCCTGTCTCTCTCCCTCTCTCCCTCTCTCTCTCTCCTCTCTCTCTCTCTCTCTCTCTCTCTCTCTCTCTCTCTCTCTCTCTCTCTCATACCTTCACACTCACATTAATGAATCTCCAGATCTAGAATTCTGATACAGAGATGGAAATAGCTGAGTATCGATGCATGCCGACGGCGATTGCTGCAGGGGGCTGAGCACCAAGCACCTATGGGTCTGCCCAGCGTGCATGGATGTCGGTTCTTCTTACAAATAACCAGTCTCTGGTACAAACGTCACTGCATATACGCAACTCCTTCTATACGATCACAACTTTTCCTTTGCTTTTAAGGAGTTGCGGATAAGCCTCGTCAGCTATACGCAACTCGTACATAATAAGAAAAAGTAACAATCAATACTAGCATGGGGAGGTAGAGCCATAATGATATGTATATATGCCTGAGAGTCGTAATCATTAGCTTCAATAACATCAAATTACGCGTATATTGGCCACCATCTACAGTATTTAACCCGTCAGTGTGAGAGCTAAAGCATCAAGCATTATGGTGACTATCGGTGACAGCTCAGCAGGGGAGACTAGTACTATTAGATCTGGACAAGATTCGCTGAAGACTCGCTTGTTTAGGTACCCGCAGGCACACAGAACTAACGAATGAGGATCCGATTCTGATTCCTTGTCCAGTAATTGTTCCAGGCAGAAAAGTGGAGGTGGGGGGAGAGAATGAATAGGGGAAACCTGCGTTGTCCTTACCTGTGACACAGGACTTCGGACAACAGGCTTTGAATTGGCACTGAGGTCACGATTTGAAGTCTGGTCGTCACCTGCGTCCCACTTCGTCTAATGTATGATATATCTGAACGGAAACGAATCTGAGGAAGGAACCGATTCTCCATAAGAAACCGGTTTCTAAGAATCGCTGAATTAGGACTCTCATTTTTAATTGATTCCACATCCACATCCTGCCCAGGCTGAGAACCTAGTACCATTTAGAATGAGGATGCTGGATAGGGTACTTCCTGGTAACGTGCTGGTGTGGGTGGGGGAGGGGAGGGGAGGGGAAGAGAAGGAGGAGACGGTGGTTGTTAGAGGTTGGGGTAACTCCTGCAATATCCCGAGAGACAACTGGGCTCAAATTTGGGTAAAGGTATTTTAATGTGTGTGTGCCGTGAGTATGTGGAGGACAGCTCTCTCCACCCTCCCCGTCCGCGAGTCCTTTTAATCCACGCCCCAGGGTGACAGGTGAATGATCAAATGATTCATTTGGAGTTCTCCACTATACTAGTCCAGGGCTGAGATAAACTCCCCACGATCCGAATGCATGACACAAATTCGATATCGTCCATGTAATTTTTCCAAATTATTCTGTTGGGAAGCGGTGTGGTGTACGTGAAAGCTTTGAGGAGAATTTGGGACATTTTATCTGGCATTCTCTTTGTCTTTCCTTCTCCTTTCTCTCATTTTCAATGCTCTTTCGTTTCTTTTAGCGCCACCTATTGTTCACCCAGCCCTTTACAGACGGGAAGAAGCAACCAACAAACAGACAAACAAACAAACAAACAAAAGAAACACTCAAGCAAACAAACACTGACTCCCTCCCTCCTCACTCACTCACTCACTCACTCACTCACTCACTCACTCACTCACTCACTCACTCCCACCCTCCATCCCTCCCTCCCTCGCCCACCCATTCGGTTTTTCTTCTCTCTAAGCTATATCTATCGGTAGACCTCCCTAAAACAAGAGAAACATAAGCTTTTTATAGCAACCACATCAAATTTATATAAAGCCTCAAAAGCTTTTAGCTTCTGCCGCATGTTCGTTCGCATCAGTGTAAATTGTCTTGGCCCACTGGGTCTGTCTAATGCAATGACATTGTCTGGTGTTTCAAATGGAGTGACAAATCCATCTGTTTAATGTGCAGTGTTCCAAACTCTGCTTACGTGGCTCCTGCACCATCCACGTTTGTCTGTGTTGTGGATTAGTAACGGCCCCATTGTGGTTGTCTGCTGTGCAGATATAAATACTTGGTATAATTGTAAAGTTAATGTTCTGCAACGGTGCAGTTTTCTACAAAGGCCATTGGTCTAGTTGCTTGTGAGTGCAGAATAGGTTGACCTGTTGGTAAAATAATCAGTTCATAGCATAATCAGATTCATATGTGTGCAACCTTCTTCCTATCTTTTGGCCTATGTAATTCTTGCATTTTCCACATTATACTCTGCTTGTTTCCATATTAATGGTATACCTTGTCCGTTGACCGTCTTAAGTCATTTTTGTTGAATGTCCTGTTCAGTGATTCTAATCATTTAAAGTTACACCAGCCGATCATTTCCGTCCGAAGATAAGCCCCGTCTACAAACTGGCTATGGACATTGCCTTGACATTGCCTTACAATGTGTTTTCATTATTCAGATAGAAGAAACAGACATCATATTAAATTTCTTTGCCGTGACCTTCAGAAGGACATGAAGTTAACGATCTACTTTCTTAAAAACAAAAGAAAACAAGACAAAACAAAGACAACAGTTAAGTTTATAAGGTATTTAACTGGGAGGTCAGTGACTTAGATTTAGATATCTACTGTAGATCTGGATCCAAAATCTAAATCTAAGCACACAAATTGAACTGAAAACAAAACTCCTATCATATAAACGCAAATTTCCGACCTTTTTGCATTTTTTCAGAAATCGAATGAATATAGATCAAAATTACTTTTGAGTCGGAGCCTATACGCCACTCTATATTAAATGTCCTTTGATTTAGGTGACGCTATGTGGTGGTGTGGACGCTGCATAGGCCGAATGCCCCGTCTTGTTATTTAAAGTCTTTAGTGACATTGACATGGGCACATCACCCGATAGATAAAATCTATTGATCTAATTGTTGCATGTCTCGACGATCTATGTGGTTTTGACTTTTTCCCAATAATCCTTGTTCATACCTTGTTATGCGTTTGCCCCAGCGGAAAAACAAACAAACAAAAACAAACAAACAAACCAACAAACAAACAAACAAACAAACAAACCAACAAACAAACAAACCAACAAACAAACAAAAAGAACCATACTTTGACAAAAATGCAGTAATGGCGAGCCGGGGTCAGTGTGTCAGACCAATACCAGGCATGCTATTATTAGTTATGCGTTTTTAAGTTGATTAGTTGTGACATTATCACAGCTCCTAGATATTTAGACATACGGGACATTAAATCGTATTTGTGTTTTTAACAAACATTATCCACTCCAGCTGAATTAGATTTAAATAGTTGAACCCATAAAAGACGTTAAAATACACTAAAGTTGTTTTTTTAATTGATTTTGATGGGTGGATGTGCTGATGAAAGTTAAGCGAATGAAGAGGAAAGAACGAAATTTTGAGTGAAAGAGAATGAGGAGACAGACAGTCAGACAGACAGACAGACAGACAGACAGACAGACAGACAGACAGACAGACAACTAGACGATCAGACAGACGACGAGAGTGGGAGATTATCGGACAGGAAATTTAATTACTATGTTTATGTATGTTTTTGTGATCGACCATCGGTCTAAATAAATATACATTTGAAACTTTTTTTTTCGCTTGAACCGTATTTTTCGTTTACTCTGTTTGATTTCTACCAGCCTCCAGCCTGGGCGACAAGCCATGCGATATGCAATGCATTCAGTTGCGTGATTTGTCAGTCAACTGTTTCGGGTGATGTTTATCCGTCCATCAGACTTCGACAATGAGAAGGCTAAAATAGGGTGAAACAACGCTCATTGTACACATGCACATACCAGAGAGAGAGAGAGAGAGAGAGAGAGAGAGAGAGAGAGAGAGAGAGAGAGAGAGATAAACAGAGAAAGACAGAGA
>JAWQUT010000381.1:188525-199148 GCA_033807755.1 Ellobium chinense
AGATAGATAGATAGATAGATAGATAGATAGATAGATAGATAGATAGATAGATAGATAGATAGATAGATTTGCACTGTCAGTGTCAGAATCGCATGGCGTATTTTTGTTTCTATATGACATCATTCTAATCCACTGCAACAACAGAAAAAAAAAAAAAGATTTACTGGTCAAGTCTGTCTGTCTGTCTGTCTGTCTGTCTGTCTGTCTGTCTGTCTGTCTGTCTGTCTGTGCAAAAAAAAAAGAGAAATATTTACTGGTCAGGTATGTCTGTGTGTCATTCTGTCTGTCTGTCTGTCTGTCTGTCTGTCTGTCTGTCTGTCTGTCTGTCTGGTTGTTTTTCTCTTATTGTTTCCCCCCATCAAAGCCCACGCCCCTCTACACAAACCCTAAAACCCATCATTATGATTACAACCTTTATTTACCCTACCCAAGGGGAGACCAGTCATGTTATCTCCAAGGGAGAAAATCCATTCCCGTATCTATCTCCTCGGATCTCATTGAACTGTATCAATACACCAGACGGAACTTGGCCTTGGACGACACAGATCTGTTGTCTGTCCTTCCATTGTCACGAGTAAAGACAAGAATCTTTCCAGCGTCTCTAAGGACCTTTATTTGCAGGAATACGGTATCCAATTTATACTTCTGGGCAGTTGGGATTGTTAATTTTTTTTTTTTTCTTTTGTCCCCTTTTCGGTTTTTGTTTCTTTGCTTTGCTACGACACGACACTGGAAGATGCTGGAACTAAATCACAGTTCATTTCATTATTATAATATACGGTGTTTTGTTGTTGCATAGAAGTTAATTCTAGCCAAGCTACTATCACTTATGAGCTGCAAGGACCAGCTTCAGTGAAGACGTAAAACGTCGTATGCACGTCGTAAAACACACACGCGCGCGCGCACGCGCGCACACACACACACACACACACACACACACACACACACACACACACACACACACACACACACATACATACATACATACATACATACATACATACATACACATACACATACATACACGCGCACACACACACACACACACACACACACAGACATACAGACACGCATCTACACTCACAAACATACACACAAACATACACACTCGTACACACCCAAGATGTCTGGAAATCATAAAAGGAAGGAGAATGCACTCAACCTTTCCTAAATGTGAAGAAACCTTATTTGTATCAAAATTATCAACCCCTTCACTCCTTCCTCTACATTTTCAAATTTCCACTTTTCCAGGATCTCATTAGCCTGTAATAGGCTTGTCTGAAGTAGGGTTTTACGGCTCTTCAGCACGGTCACGCTATATTGCGCCCTTTAGATAGGAGTAGTTACGTATGAAAGAAAATGAAGGCGCACGTCGACTATGACACGGCAGTGTTACTTCTGGGATGTGCATGTACGTCCATGCGCTGTTTGGATCAACGTAATAGGACGTATATCTACGTCATACGTAGCGAAAGATTACAGACTTCTAATTGGATGAAATTAGGATTTGATCATGTGCCTTAGGAAGACAGTAAAAAATATGTCCTTTGGACAGATAATGGAGAATGGACCCTAGATTTGTGAACCTGCCTAAGAAGTAATTTGCATTCTCTCCTGATTTTGTAAACTAAACCTGAAGTTTGTGTCATTCATTCCTGTTTTGGTGTGGCCTACTATGCTGAGCACTTGTTGTTAAGGAAACTAGTTAGCTTGTTTACACCTTTCGATGTGTCAGTTTGTAGCTCGAAAACAAAATGAAAGACCTATATTATTTTAAACATCATATTTAATAAGCTCAGTGAATTCTGCAAACTGTTAAAGAAGACTTATAGATTGTGGAATGTCTTGTAAGTGACGGTAGAGAAAGTAGTTTATTTGGGATTAAACCTATGTAACCGAACGGATTAAAATTATGTGTTCGTGCAAGAACATCTGTTATAGTCATCTGAACGGGGTTAAAATTTGTAGTAAATGAAACTCAAACTTGCACATGACGTTTGCGGAGCTCGACTGTATATTAGTGGTCGACCAACATAAGAGGTGAAGTTTGTCTATAATTAAATGAATATGACAAAGTTTTGACATCAGCTCTTTTATAAGACATCTTATAGACTCTTCCTCTGTTACCAACAGATTTTCTAGTTCGGCCATACAATCTGATACATCACGGTCAGATAAACTGGTTTTACCATGCGAGTGATTAATATAGCAATAACCTGGATCGTCGACAGCATTACCGAGACGTTTGCTCATACGGCTGTCGTGCAAATAGCGCAGGAAAATCTCACGCGGAACTCTCCCAGCCGCTAGCCATTTCTGAGCATACACCAATTTCTTGCATGTAATTTATAA
The DNA here is from genome assembly GCA_033807755.1 of Ellobium chinense. Lineage (NCBI taxonomy): Eukaryota > Metazoa > Mollusca > Gastropoda > Ellobiida > Ellobiidae > Ellobium > Ellobium chinense. The sequence continues at coordinate 190,878 of JAWQUT010000381.1, forward strand.
CACGTACTGAAAATGCAAGTGAAGTTCCGGTTTATGTTTCTAAATACAGTATTTATTATATCCTCTTTCATTTTTATTTCAATCCAGGTCACACGGCAGTCTCAATAGCTTTGACCTTCGTCGATAACAGGTTTTCAAGGTCTGAGTAACACAATGAGGCACTGAAATCAGAATTATTTATCACGTTACGTAAAATGATAATCAAGGTACTTGCCATTAAGTGGCTAGATTAAGCAAAATCGCGGAGATATAATAGCAATAAAGGCGAATAAAAGGACCGGAAGTCCACTAGCTCCCTACCCGGGACAGTAAGCAAAATTCTCATAATACGACAGACAGTCAGACAGAAACGAACACCCAGTGGCTTGATCAGAGCGCGCCGCTGGATCCGGTCCGGTGTATATCTTTGTACATTGCTCCAGCAACCAATTAATTGGCGAATTCAAGCTTGTGTGTGCGCTGGAAGCCTCGCTTCCTTCTTACCTTTCTAGTAACGGCTGAGCTAACACTTTATTAGTCTTTAAAAGCCCGCGGAAGGTATGACAGGAAAGGAAAAGTGTGATGGACACTTCATGTATTCGAATTTAATCTCATGATTTACATCGCAGCCTATTTTTCGAATGTTATGAGTAAAGGACTCTATACTGCATAGAAGCTTTTCAGATCACTTGTTAACTGTCCTTCCGAAAACTACGCCAATGAAGCTTCATTTTAAAACGTCTAAAATTCTAAATACAAAAGCACATCCATTTCAGTCAAGGAAGTGTTTATGGCCATTTGTAAAGGGGGGAGGGGAGAGTTGCCCCTCGAGAGTAATGATTGGAGGGTCAGCAAAGTGTTCAAGGAAGGCCGTCAAGTATCATGAAAAAAGAGCAGTGTCGAGATTTTTGTCTCGAGAGCATTGAAGAGAGAGAGGCTGATTGAATCATTGTGAGAAAGTGTTGTCAAACTGATTACACTGCACAAGATATTGAAATCACGGACTTGACAGGCAAAATATCTAATGCCTCATCAGCGGCGATGGGTCTCAGCAATGTCAGGACGATTTAACTCTCATAGGCGCTTGGCGCGTCCGGTACATCCACCCGCTGGCCACGTGGCGCAATGTTACGGATATTAACTGTTCCGCGTGTTGTTTGCCGGCCGATCACCTCACAAAAAACGGCAAAATTCGACTGACGCCTCACACAGCTGGTGCGAGCATGCGAGTTTATTCGACCGTTGCGCCCAGCGTATTGATGCGAATGTGAGAATAGGTTCTACCGTAGCATTGCAAGGGTGAAATATTCCTAGCCATACGGAGTGAAAAACATTCTGTTCCTAATGATCAGCGCCTCGGTACTGTGCTATCAACAGAAAATTGGAAAGTCCTTGAATGTCTAGCCTATCAAGAGTAATGAAAAAGTGCAAACGATTTATGAGCCTGCTTTCTAACTTCATTCACTTTTATTAGTAGAGCGATGTGGTCAAATGGTCACGGCTTTGGATTCAAGATAAATATGTCATGGGTTCGATTCCACACCACGGCTACGAGAACGCATTTCATACACAAATTTTCTCAGTCTGACCGTCTGTGCAAGGGGTATCTGGCTACAAACAGTAGAAGGTATTATTGTCAGAATGCTAGTATATTAGCGTTTGTACATGGCAGCGGCACCGTTTGCGTCTCAGAAAGTTGAAAAAGTCCTAGAGTGATCAGACCTGCTGGGGTAATCATAGACATGAAATCACATCAGCAGCCTTTACGCATTAATATTATTAATACTGTGAAATGTTGTCAGAGTGGGATCAAATTGTAATTCCCGAGGGAGGGCACGAGCCAAAATAATGAGACCAAGGAATCCATTGTTACTTAGTGTTTCAATTTTTTTTTCATTTATTTTTCCGGGTTATTATCAGTTCATATTATAGATTCGACAAAACTAACCAGCACCAGCACCACCACACCATCACCACCACCACGACCACAACTGCCACCACCACCAGCAACAACAACAACAACAACAACAACAACAACTTGGACTTCACCAGTTCTAAGACAACCATTAACCAGTTGCCTCCACATAGCTTTGCTGTCTAGTCTGACATTTTTTCTTAAGCACCTAGTTCCATCCGTGCTTACCAATCCTGTCTCATCTCGATAATACCACGGTTAAGCCCAGCATGAAATGGGTAACTGCCGGTCGCCGTGACCTAGATTATGCTGGTCGCAATGTCTTTCAAATGAACTAAATTGCTCTAATAACGTCAACGAGGAAGCAAGGGAGGTTACCGAGTACGACATTTAATATGAAAGGGTCCTCAATACGTGCAAAGAGGTAATAGCGTCATTAAGTTACCATAACCGGGAGAAAATTGGATAGACAAGTGGTTCAAGAGCACACGTCCTTTCCGCTAATGAAAAGGTTTTTTTTGGTTTTCCTTTCTTTCTTTAACCCCTACTCCCCTACATTTTCCCCTTTTCGCTTCCCACCCCTCTCCCCAAGTTTGTTCTGTCACCACGATCAGATAGCCATCCTAGTTTGGACGATCTCGATTTCGCCGTAAGATAGTGAAGGTTTGCAGTGTGCTAGCAAAGAAAAGTGACTTGGGAATAAGTTACAGGGAATATCGAGTATATCACCTAATTTACACTGATGGTTATAACACTGAGGTCAAATCAATGTGCTGTCACAAGAATTTGAAATAACGTTTAAATATGTATATGAATTAAGTATGTACTAGAATCTGGTAAAACGTTTAAATATGTGTATGATTTAAATATGTATTAGAATTTGAAATAACCTTTAAATATGTATATGAATTAAGTATGTACTAGAATTTGGTAAAACGTTTAAATATGTGTATGATTTAAATATGTATTAGAATTTGAAATAACGTTTAAATATGTATATGAATTAAATATGTACTAAAATTTGAAATAACGGTTAAATAATATGTATATGAATTACGTATGTACTAGAATTTGAAATAACGTTTAAATATGTATATGAATTAAATATGTAGTGATAATCATTCGTCCCTGATGAAAGTTTTCGCCTTGGACAGGTGGTTGCCTCATGCTGGGCGTGTGAGGGAGACGGGGAGGCATGAAGATTATAAGTACTCACAGACATCATGACTGTGGCCAGGGTGTGCCGCACAAATGACAATTAACGGTCAAGTAGATCCTTACAGTTGTGTCACGAAATTACAAAGGAAAGTAAGTCACCTTATTTAACATGATTGACCTAGGTCTATATTTTGAATCAGTGAAGGTAAATCCTATCTAATAAGAATAATAATAATAATAATAGTTTTATTCAAGAACTACCCCTTTACAACGGGGGCAGGCAGGCCGGGGTAACCTGTCTGCGTCTTGCATACACGTAGAATAAAACAATGCTATATACAAAGAAACATTGCGTAAATCTGTATCACATTACTTTTTTTATCAATCAGTTCATTTCAGGTTTGTCACTTGTTACTTGTTACTTCTTGCTGGAAACATCATCACTGCATGCACTCTAGACATGTCCACAGATGCTCCGATCCCCACGCCAAAAGCCGCCTCAGAGAAAACAAGTGCACTGTGCAGACTGACATCTTGTTGAGGACAGTTCTATTCTATCCAGAGAGTCTGCGGTTTCAATCAGTTCCTTCCCTTCACTCACTTCCCTTATACGACTCACTGCAGGTTTGTTGTCTCAAGCCTTTTCCTCCTTTTCCTCCTCCTCCTCCTCCTCCTCCTCCTCATTTTTCTTTTCCAAATCCTTGAGAATATCTGCCTTTTATTTCAGGCTTTATGCGGCCGGTAAGAAGGAAGAAAGTCAGGTGACATGCCATAATAATATTTACCATGACATATTTTTGTCCATTTCCTAAAACTGGTCTTTCCAGCTTGTTTCCTATAATCATTTCACGGCAAAGTAATCTTAACTTTGAGATGAATTTAAGGCTAAGTTTGATTAACTGACACTGTTGCTTGACTTCTATGAATCAATGCTACTCTGCTGTGACCAAGACGGAACCATCCATGTTTCTTTCGGATTTTTAACAAAATTTGTTTTTATGGGACATGAAAATGGGTGTTCGCGGTTGTATTAGACAGGTGGTCACCATATGCAAGCTAACTCTCGTAGCACAAAGATCCTCGTGCCCATCCTCCCGTTGACTGCATAACCATTGTTACGGATAGTGACTGTTGCACGGGTTGTCCGGCGGCCCATTTGCTAACAACGGACTGCAAAATCCGATCGCCGCCCCCAGCGCTCGGCAAGAAAATGCGTGTTACCCATATCTTCTACTGCCGCATTCAAGCTTAGCGAGCGGACGGTACAAAAATTTCTATCAAAGCATCATGAAGGTTAAATATATAGATTGCATATAACACTCGACTATTAGGTGACTTCTTTCGATGGGTCCGAAAGATGTGATTTCACATCTTATGAAACAGTAATAAAACTGTTCAACTGTTAGGCGTTCTCAAATCCTACAATAAGTCAGAGTCCCCTTCTTTGCCTCACCCTCCTCCTCCCATAGAAATCCTAGCTGCCATCCATGCGTGTATCGCCCACCAACATCCACTTATATTCCCTGACATCTCCCTCGCCCCCAGCCCACACCCCTGCCTCAGGAAGAACTACTTTTCCATATCATTGTACCTTGAATCTATTCCTCTCTTTTTGCATTTCTCTTACTGCGTTCATGACGATCTCTCTCTCTCTTTCACTCCCTCCCTCCCTCTCCCATCTCTCTTTTACCCTCTTCATTCTCTCCCCTTCCTCCTCCTCTCTCTTTTTGCCTCACGCGGATCGATACAAGTTTACATGATGCAGAACTGGCCAGCCATCTAAGACGGCCAAAAGGCCCACCCCAAAAAAACACAAAAAAACCCGCATCTCTGACGATGACGTCATTACAGACATTTATACGTCCACACGGCTAACCTAAAAATGCATCGCCATCTCTGTCTATGACGCCATTTCCGTAAAAAAAAAAAATGGCGAACAAAAATCTCATACATTTTTTAAGATTAAAAAGCCTCATTCATTTATTCAGCCCAGCACAGCTTTTATCGAGTCACTGATTCTTTCTTCTCCAACAGCCACACTGGGCAAGGGAATGAAGGCGGCGTATGGGTTCAGAAATGGACCCATGACAAAGGGAAAATGGGAGTAGGGGTGGGTAGATGAACTCTGCGTCCCCTCTCTCCAAGAAAAATAATATACGCCTCTTCATTCCCTTCCCTGCCTAGTATGTCTTCTTCTTCACAAATTTAGCCACAGGTACCTCCTATGACAGAAATTTTAATATCATCTCATGGTGGTTTTATAGGTAAATTGCGACTGTACACATCGAAGGTTCTATGGTGGTAGTTGTAATCCAATGGAAAAATCGCTTACTTACATTTCTGAAGGCCTTTCGATGCAACCTGCGCATCATCATTGTATTAATAACCCCCTCCTTCACCCCCTGACCTTAAAAACCCCAAAACTCAGATAAATATTGAAGCCCCTCTCATGCCCCTCTTTTCCCCTCCCTCACTCCTCATTGCCATATTATCTTTTGATTTGCCACTTAAAAAAGAAAAGGGCATTATCATGTTTCAGTTTCAGTTTGCTTTATTATACAGAAGCCAACCACATAACAATAAATTAATACAACACTTCAGACTCAATGGGAAAATGAAACTGAAAAAGAAAAAAGACAAAAGAAAAAAGGGAAAACTGCATAACTGGCACTTACATAGTATACTATCTACCATCTCTCTCTCTCTCTCTCTCTCTCTCTCTCTCTCTCTCTCTCTCTCTCTCTCTATCTATCGATCTATCTATCTAATTATCTATGGTTTTGAGATAGCTTAAAAAGGGCCAAAAGGATCCTGGAGGAGAGGAAGGGGGTGGGGACGGGGTAGGAGGAACAGGAGTAAAGCCCAAGAAAGAAACCCAGCAAGAAAAAAGAAATGCGGGTTAAAGGGAGAAATGATTCGTGAAAAGTGATGACGGGCTTCCAGTAGTGATGCAAAAAGGACGGAGCGATCCACAGGATATCTGAGCCAAACCTTCGGCAGAGCGTTCCATGAAGCCGTGAACTGATAGCGACAGACTGGATTGAGAACGTTTTAAAGCGAACAGACTGACATAACAGAGGGTTGGTTTTTTTTTCTTTTTGGCAGACAGCACCGCATTGAACTATTGTAGAATCCGGAACTCAGGAAAATTTCGTAGGCAATATTCCAGGACACTCGCACAGAGCTTGGCTTAGGGCAAAGGTTAGGGCTAGGAATAGCGCTGGGTTAGGATTGGGTTAGGACTGCGTTAAGGCTGGGTTAGGGCAAGGTAAGGGCAGGGTTAGGGCTGGGTTAGGGATGAAAAAGAAAACTTGAAACACTTCCTAGACATTATCATAGCTAAGAAATTCTCCTATGCGTGCCTTCTCTTTTCAAAATCTTGTGCTTAACTCCAAATCTAAATCCTAGGCCGTATTATACTGAAACACTGTAAAATTACAAAAAATATGGAGAAACGGTTGTTGGAGTTGTGGCTTGCGATACCTGAATGACTGTGCATGAATATCTGAGAGTGACCTATCGTACTCCAAAGTGACTCATCGGGGTCTACTGTATTTCATGTATTCCTCTCCAGAAAATAAAAAAAAACTCTACAGAAGCACCAATAGCTACTTCCCATATGTCGCAACTTTCAAACGCAGCGATGAAGTAGTAGTAACAAGTAGTCAACAAGACGGTTGTTATAGCTAAACCGGAGGAAGGAATGTGCATCCCCTGGAAGCATAGGGGTCTGTGTCAGTGATGTCATTTAGATGGCTTAGTGTTTCTGTATATCGCCGCCCGGAAATAATACTGTCGTAAGTCCTTAAAGTCAAATTTAGACTTACGACAGATTAATCCCGGGTTGTGATAATGCTCTTTTCATGATGGACTTTATTCGCTTCTCTACTTTACTGTTTGTTTCCATCTGCTGCGATCTCCCCGACCAGTTCTTACTTCCTTTTGATCGTAATCTTGCCTCCATCAATCTTTCACATACGATCAAATATCAAATCACTTTCATATAAAATACTCAGTTCTCCCTCTCAGTAGCTTAATCATTAAGTCTTCTACCAATTCCTAGAATGTCAAGAGAAGCCGTCCATTATTCCATTTCGTGGGAACCCACCTGCACCCACTACCAGACCTGCTACACGCCCCTGACTTCCGGTGCGTCAGCTGGGCTGCCCCTGTATTCTTATAACGTGACCCTGAAAACATTAAACATAATGGGAGGTTGCCAAAGTTGTAAATCAGGCACCTTTTCCGTGCACCTCGATTATTTTGTTTTCACTGCTTTAGGCTCCCCGGATTTCTAGGTTTTAACACGAGGTCCCCGCGTGAATCAATTCCTGGGAGCTTTAGAGGATTTAAAGCTAATTTGATAGATTCGACGCTAAAGCTTTAGGTCTTAGGGTTGGCAGTCGGAAGGATTAACTTCCTCTTTAGAATACTCTCCCCTTTCTCCTTCTCCACAGCTTTTAAGATCCTGCATTGGGTTTGCACTGCTTTCTGGAGCGTTGGTTTGTCAGAAATGTGTTTGGATTGCATTGCATTCTGGCGTGTTAGATTGTCGTAGAATGTGTTAGAGTTAAGAGTTGCCTTGTATTTTTCTTGAATCTCAGTGGATTTTTTTTTAAATCAATGGTTGCAGTTATTTTGTTCTTTCCTTGCTTGTAGTGTAGTATCGATAAAATGCACTTTTTGTATCCAGGTGGGGAATTTGTCTTGAAAAAGTGCAGGGGCAGAGAATACATTAAGCAAAGTGCATGGACACGGATCGCAGTCATAAACGAACGGATGCATCATACAGTAGCATCTCCACAGACAACCAGAACACACAAATACACACACACACACACACACACACACACACACACACACACACACACACACACACACACACACACACACACACACACAGACGGACAGGTAGACAAACATACCACAATCCNCAAGCACGCACGCACGCACCCACACACAACCACGGACTTATACACACAACACACATATTATACGCGCATCTCACACACGCAATCACACATGCACGCACGCACAACCACGTGCTTCCATACACAAACATGCACAGTTATTAATATACATGTGCATACATACAAGCAACAGGGGTCTCAGGTCATAGTGGAACACAGGTTCCAGCTTCCTTTTTCAGGTATCATATTATTTTACCGCGACTGTCCTTATAAGTCCTAGGTGGAGACGCCAACACATTGAGATAACCA
>JAWQUT010000381.1:199424-240690 GCA_033807755.1 Ellobium chinense
CCTCCCACACTATACCCACTGCTTCCAATTCCCCAGGCTATCAGCAAATTAACCATTCAATAATTGAGTCGATTACTGGAGTCAAGTGCTGGAATGTCGAGCGAGCTGTTTTTAAGATAACTAAAAGGAAAACGTTATCCTCACTGAACTTCTACGGCGGTTGTTCTTTTTTTCACGCTGTGTTGTTTTGTGGCTTTTGATCACCTCTGGGTTGTTTTCTTTATGTTTTTGTAGTATTCTCCGCTGCGGAATTGATTCCTTCACTTTATATTCGCTGTTGCTTTTCTTGTCTATGGTACTGCTGCTGCTGCTGCGGCTGCTGCGGCTGCTGAGGCTGCTGCTGCTGTTGCTGTTGTTGTTGTTGTTGTTGTTGATGATGCAGTTGCTGGTGTTGTTGCTGTTGTTGTCATTTTCTCGTTGTTGTTGTTGTTGTTGTTCGTATTAATTACAATTTACTGTTGCTGTCGTTGATAGTGGCGTTGCAGTGGTTGTTTTTATTATTGTTGTGGTTGTTGTTTTTGCTGCTACTGTTGATGTTGTTGTTACTTTGTTACTACTGTTACTGTTGTTGGTGTTGTTGGTGTTGTTGTTGTTGTTGTTGTTGTTGTTGTTGTTGTTGTTGAATCCAGTTGGCCATATTTTTCCCGGTACTGCTGGTGCGAGATTGGAAAGCGTGATAAAGCAGAGTAAGTCGGAGCGACAGGTCAAAAGAACCTAGCGTGTATTTTAAATGTCTTCTAAGTTATTTGTATTCATATTATGTACATGGTCCGTATATACCTTGGAATTAGTTATAGCGGCCAACAGTACACACGGAACTGAACTGTAAAACCCACTCTCACTTACCACTAGTGTATGATTATTACCTCAGCAGGTCGAACACTCATTTCAGCTCATTATGAAAGATATAGTCTACATGAGATAGACACTTCAGAACAGTCCAGTTGTAAGACAGTCAGTCAGGCAAAGAAATGAATAACAGGATGAATTAGTTTGTTATTTAACTTTTCTGAACCTTTCTTACTGATTTATTGACTTGTCTGAAAAATACGACAAATTCTTGTATAATATATCTGAAGTAATGAATGAATTAATGAACGAACGAATGAATGAATGAGCAAATAATAACGGGAAATCATTGAACAAAGGAATAAATAAATGATAAAAAAATGAAGAATAGAATGGAAATAAATATAATGGAATGAACAAATAAAAAAAATTAATGAACGATTAAATAAAACAAATGAATGAATGAACATTGGAAGGACCGACAAGCAAAGGGATAAATCGGTGATGGATATACTGACAGAAAGAAACAGTAAACGAATTAATGGAAACACCGTATGCATGAACCGGAGTGAATGAGTGACCGAGTAATGAGTAAACAAATGAATGAGCGGATGAAGGAACCAACGGGAATTAATAAACGTGGGTGAAGGAAAGAAGAAAAAAAAACAAACAGAATGGACTAAAATACCATCAAGCAAATGAATGGGAGAAGCAAAAAAGGAATTACTAAAAGAAGAGAAGTAGGGAGGGAGGAAGGAAGGAAGGAAAGAAGGAAGAATCGACGAAATAATGAATGAAAAAATGAATGAATGAATGAATGAATGAATGAATGAATGAATGAATGAATGAATGAATGAAAGCCAGTAAAAGCTAAAATGTACCGTTAAAAACCATTCACAATGATAGAGAACATACAGGGCGTGATCGATTCCAGAATCCACTTAGTCAAATGGAGATAAGGAGCTGGGAGGAGCAGCGAGGACAAGCAAACGCTATTAACAGACACAAGGAAAATTGCTCTTCCTTTCATTACAAGCGATACCAATGTTGGGACAGACCAAGGCTCCCTATTAACTCAGTGATCCTCAGGCTGTAGACCTAAGTACCCCAAAGCAATGTAGTTTAGATAGTTGTTGGTTGTTTTTTTTTTCTGTATAAAGTGGGTGATGTTTTCACTAGAATCTTATTTCACAGCCAGAAAAGGCCAGGGGAGGGGGGAGGTGGAGAGACAGAGAGAGAGAGAGAGAGAGAGAGAGAGAGAGAGAGAGAGAGAATCAGAGAGAGAGAATCACAGAAAGATTTTGAGAAAGAGAGAGAGAGAGAGAGAGAGAGAGAGAGAGAGAGAGAGAGAGAGAGAGAATGACCCTTGATATTATGCTTTCATCGTCTCTTTCTTAGACAACATAACAAGAGTTGTTCCTGGTTCTTCAAACTTCGAATTTCAAAACCATCAACATCTGGGAAAAAAATAATAACCAAATTGCAATCACATCTGTTAGATATAAAGATGACAAGGGAAAACAACTTGAGAACCCCTGCTGGAAAAATTGGTGCCACAGTGGGCCGTACGGGTCTGAACAGTGCAGGACTTGTCAGAGGTAAAACACGTGATAGTGTTTAGCGAGAAGCTAGAAACGGAGAAAGAAAGGAAGGGAGGAAAGAAGCAAGCCAAGAAAGATAGACTAACTTGGAAGGAATAACGACAGAACAAAGTAATGAACGCAAGAAAGAAAGAAAGAAAGAAAGAAAGAAAGAAAGAAAGAAAGAAAGAAAGAAGAAAGATGGAAAATAAAAGAAAACAAGAGAGAAAGGAAAAGGGGGTAAAAACTGGCAGAAGGAAGAAAGAGAGAAATAGAGACAGACACAGAAGAACGAGAAAGACATTAGAGGGCAGAAAAAAAGAGGGCAGAAAAAAAAGGGTGGTCTAGCTGCATTCAAAGGTACTGTCAATACAATAATCCATTCTTTAATGGCAAGCAAAGAAATGGCTGGACTATATTATTTACTTTGACATGTTTTGAAACTGGAACGTGAAGACTGAGTTTGAAGATAACGTACCACAACTATAAGCAAAGATCCTCTTTCCAATATCCACCGTTAAATCCGGAAGTGAGAAATTTGCCTCAGGCAATGAAAGTCAGTGTTCCATTTAGCATCAGTCAACTGACCGCTAAGTAAACTCTGGTTCGATTATGAATCCGTCTTGGAAGTTATGCTCCAATAAACCAGGAAGTAAGAAATGTATTGTCCATTGAAAATTATTGTTTCAGATGTATCAGCCAATCATATTTCTCGATATAACATTTGAGTTTAATTGAATCAAGGAAGAACTGTAGCTACTTCCTGGTTTTACTCGTGCATTTAAAGGGACGAGGGTAATTATTTGCCTTACAATCTAATCAAGTCCAGATATTAATTTTTCAAAAAATTTAAACCCCGTATATTTTTCCTTTCCCCCGACAATTTCTGAGGAAACATGACTGGAATGGGTGCCGACGCAGAGGTCGCGGGTTAGATTCCCACCACATGACTTTCTTTCCTTCTTTCATTTTCTTTCTGCATTTGTCATCTTGAGCACTTCCCCCTTTATCCTATTTGACTCTTATTACTTAGTGCTCCGTTTCAACCTAGTATTACACCTATGTCACCATTAAATGGAACGATCCTGTCTTGTTCACTATGTTTAATGTTGTGTGTACGTCCGTGTGTTTGTCTTGCTGAGCTACCAAATGAAAGCCAACGGCCTTTGGTTGCAGAGGAGGGCGGGGAAGTTTGTGGTATGTGTGTGTGAGTCTCGTGCCTAGCGCTATGATTGCTAGTCTTCTGTTCGGCTACGGGAAAGACCCCGGCCACTAAGCCACTTTTTTTGGAGTAGTGGCGTGGTCGTGTATAGACGTCTACTTGAGTCCAAACTGACGGCGAGGCGATGGGTGCCGACGCAGAGGTCGCGGGTTCGATTCCCACCATATGACTTTCTTTCCTTCTTTCATTTTCTCTCTGCATTTGTCTTCTTGAGCACCTTCTCCTTCATCCTATTTGACTCCCATGACTGGAATGTTGGGATTTCACCCTACGCATGCCACCATTACTGCTACGTGATGTCTAAAGCGAGATAGGCTAGCAGACAATTGGTCCAAACAGTTTGCGCATGCGTCCGCACCAATTGTCTGCTACCTTTTCTCCCTTCATGACGGCACACACCAAAAGTAATGGCGGCGTAGGAGGATGAAACTTCTGACATTCAAGTGGTGTTTTCTTTAAAATGGTCAGGAGGAGGACAAATTTGAACGCGGTTAACTTTTTGACGAAATATCTGGATTTTTTTTAGACTGTGAAGCAAATATCTACCCCTGTCCCTATTAGCAAAAAGTCCACACACAGAAAATGATATGCTCAATTTAACAAAAATAACGCAAAACAAAATTCTTGTCTAAATATATGATAACATCTTCGCGGGTCATATTTCTCACTTTTGGCTGGTCATATCGCGTCCCACGGACCAGCGGATGGCCATCCTTGGTCTGGCAAAACCGTCACCCCTTTGCGATGTCCTGCCTGTATGATCAAGAACCAAATCTAACGTGTAAAATAATATTAATTCACAAAGACACCCGAAGTGCCTTTCCATTAGACGCCTGCTGCGGCACTTTTCGGGTTCTCAGCATCCCCTTTTCTCCTTGACACTTGGTGGTGAGCAATTTTCGACGCCGAGTAATCGATACGTGGAGAAGTACTCACGCACTCAAGACACAGTATCGATAACTTAAATGCCAAGTTGTTTATTGTCTGTGTCTCCGTCTCCCTTGTCTTCCTTGTTTGCCTGACAGCATGGATGTCAGTCTGCTTGCAGAATTGCTTTTCTGTCTATCTATCTGTCTGTCTATCTATCCATCTGCCGTTACTTGCCTGTGCCTCTGTGTGTCAGTCTGCCCCTTCGTCCATGCTCTTCTTCTTCCACAAATTTTCGTAATCCCACCCCAGCCCAACAAACTAGATTACCCCATCGTTTGCCCCCACTCTCAACATTCGAAAAACAGCACTGGAAATGATTTTGACAAACACCAGATGCATCATTTCATTCCAAGAACCGCGCCTTCCATATTGATGGGCTGCATCGTCTTTTGGTTACCGATGCATTCGATACATAGGAATTTCGATTCAGTATCAGAGGTACCAAAAGTTTCAAAACTAAAGAAAGTATCAATAAAGTATTGGTTGTATCAAATATCGAAAGTGTCGAGGGTATTCGTAGGTGTCGAAAAGTATCAAATTTATCGAAATGCCTGCTCGATACTACATGTCATAGTAAAAATAAAATCGATACTTTTGATCCGTAGAGCTCGAAGACAGAATATTGCAATACTTAAAAATTTAAGTATGGGCCAAACATTGATCCTCCCGCCCTGTTACAAACAGCATTGCATCAAGGTTTGTCCACTCCCTCCACCAGCTTGCAATGTAAAATTGAAGCAAGAGAAGACAATCCGTAGCTCAACATTGACAGATCAAGGGAAACAATTATGGCTCAGAGTCTTATCAAAGGAAGCAACCGTCCATGCGCTTCCTCCAACATCGCTGTGCTCTGTAGCAGTCTTTAATACCCCATTTGCACTAGGAGTGGGCGTTGTTTCTGTGAACATCAGCAACGCTAATATGGAAATATTCTTTTAACAAATATGATAACATTTTAGAGCTAATTTTGTTGGAGGATAAAAGGGACATTGCCCTTAAAAGAATAAAAAACGAATTTAAATTTACATGTATGAAGTCCACTTTTATTTACATATCGGATTGCATTTGCAAGGAAAACAAGAGTCGGTCTTGACAGGTTTTACTCCCAGGTCAGTCAACTCTCCATATGAGTCGTAAGTCGTATGTAAATTATCTACTGGAGCAATTTTTGAGTAAAGATGAATTTCTTGATTAAATAAGTATTTGTATAAAATAGTCAACAAAGACAATTCAAAGCACGAACTAATTCGCCGTTCTCTCTCTCTCTCTCTCTCTCTCTCTCTCTCTCTCTCTCTTTCTCTCAAGCCAAGAACACAAATATCTGTGTATGTGTAAATATGTAAGACAGACAGCGAAGAGGAGAAAGTGAGATAGCGAGACAGGAAGGGACGAGTGCATCTCTATTTGCATCAAACATAGATGAACATACAATGTCCCGAAAAGCTTCATTGCATCAATACTTAGATTTCGATGATCCCAGTTTTAACGTGCATCTCCAGTAGGACATAGCCTGTCACGGGAAGTTTTAAAATGCCAGGGCACACACATAAAAAAAAAGTAGAGAGCGAATGATTTCGAATGGGAAAATAAGTTGGAAATGGCCGTTTGCTTTTGTGACGTATCTTCCTCTTCCGGCCTGCTTTGATCTTATCTAGCGTTATCTCCCATTAAGGCATGACGTCAGCGTGTAACGAAGTAATGGCAGGGTATAAATTCTGACTGGCTTTAAATGTCTGGGTAAACCTTTTTTACGTCACGAACTCTAATGTTATAATGACGTCGCAGGAGGCATACGGTGTTTTTGTTGATGCGAATTTTTGTTAATACGTTAAGAGAAACGTTATTATCTACCAGAAGAAAAAAATTGGCTTGGCTGGAGTATACATGTACACAGTAAACGGTAAAAAAATGATGCTGGAACATGAACAGCACAGCAGAGGAAATGACGACAGCACATTTTCCATACAACCAGTTCACTGTGCATATATATACAAAAAGTTGATAATAAACGTCCCAAGAAACACCAAATACTTCGCCTCTTCACTTATTTGTGAGGGGTGGAGGGAGGGAATGGGGAAATCAAGTCACTAACCGAAAACCGAATGCTTTTATAATTCTTTTATTTTCTCTCTCTCTCTCTCTCTTTCTCTCTCTCTCTCTCTCTCTCTCTCTCTTTCTCTCTCTCTCTCTCTCTCTCACTCTCTCTCTCTCTCTCCTCTCACTATCTCTCTCTCTCGCTTTCTCGCTCTCTCCCTCTCTCTCTCTCCCTCTCACTATCTCTCTCTCTCGCTCTCTCCCTCTCTCTATCTATCTATCTATCTATCTATATATATATGTATAAACTCTTGTGCACGGGAAAGAGAGCAGCCACCAATTAATTAGTTATCTGCTGAGTTCATTCCCCTTTAACTCCTCATCTTTGGCCATAACTTCGTATCATTTTTTATCATGCAAGATGTGCTCCTAATGAGACCTCAGGGGTCCGCTGTTCGGCACAGAACTCACTACAGCTTGGACCCTGCCCGATGTAATTACAAGCCCACAAGGGCATGTATAAAAGATTACATCAAGCGGAGTCATTACACATGGCTGTTTATTCTACTCATATGCTTATTTATATAATCCGTTTTCTGAAACCTATGCAGTACATGCTGTTATAGGAACAGGGGTAATTACTTGCTTCACAGCCTTTCAATCCCACGTTTCTAAACCCCGTGTATTTTTCCTTCCGTCTGATAGTTTCTAAGAATATATCGCAGGAATGTTGGGATTTCCATTCTTCGCGAACTGTCATTACTTGTGCTGTGTGACGTCAAAAAGCGAGAAAGGCAAACCAATGGTTGCTCCAGGCGTTTTGCGCATGCGCACAGAGGATGAAAATCCCAACATTCCAGCAGTGATTTCTCAGAAATGGTCAAGTGGAAGAAAATGTACGCAGTTTAATTTTGGAAAAAAAAACACTAATGTGGACTTACTGGAGTGTGATACAAATATCTACCCTTGTCCCCTTTAAGAGAACTGTAAATATTCGAAGTTCATAATCTAAACGTAATCTTCCACCATGAATTCATATAAGCTCGTGTCACTTAGCAACAGGAAATATAATGATACACCTGACTTTATATATCAAACTTGTCACAAATACTATTTGTATTTGTGACAATTTGACCAGCGATGACTTTCTTATGTATTTCATTTGTATGTATTTACATGTATGATGTGTATTGCTATATGTGTTTGTATTATGAGTGAGATGTATAACATTGTTTGACAGTGTAAAACAATTTCCCTACGGGGTAAAAAAAAGTCGTGTTTTCATTTTTTTTTCATTTTCATTTGGCCTGTAACACTGGCATCAATGTAATGATTTTATAGTGTTTTGATCATTCAGTGGGGCTCAGACACAGCTTGATGTAGCGTAACACTCACATCAATGTAATGACTTATGCAATGTTTTGATGTCATTTCTGTGTAGAGTGTCGTCAGTTTGTGAGTGTGTGTCCTCCTATTTCATGCTTTTATGAACTTCTTTGTACAATAAGCTTTAAATAAACTTGTTAAACTTGTTGATCAATCTAGCGGGTTTCAGATACAACATAACAGTAATACACTAGTATCTGGTTAACATCCCGGTGCTCCAGAGACAAGAAGCGCGAGATCTTAGTCAACAGTTCAGGGTAGAGAAGGAAGATCCACAGATACAGACACTACCAACCTATCGTAATTATGCCGAAGCTGATTAAAAAAATATGCCGCCTATGGGAAGGGCCATGTGCTGTAGGTGTCGGTGACCCACCTGCGCCTTGTTACAGTATTGCATATTCATGTAGGCGATATCTAACAGGGATAATCACTTTTAGACCGATATTCTGTCAATGGAAATTATCAATTTCGTCGGAAAAGGAAGGAAGAAAAATTCACTGTGGCGAATGAGACTGAGATCTTATTGAAAAAAAAATAAAATCTAAAAATGTTCTGGCTGCCGGTTTGTTCAGGGGGTTATTTTAAAAGAAATGAACTATAGTTTCACGGATAGAGAAAGATCTTAGCCGAAACGGGATGTTGAGTGACTAGATCCAAATAAAACTGTTAGATAAAAGTTGGATACAAAGCATTCGGCCTACTTGCAACCTCTCTTGACTGCATTATTTCTCTTACTATTTTTGCAACTGCTATTATGCGGAATGGACTGTAATGATCTAGTTTATGATTTTAAAAAAAAACCACTAGATCCAGCCCAAGTTGAAAACTCTCTGGGTTTTTGTTTGTTTGTTTTTGTATTTCCACAGAAAAAAAAACCTAAGAGGAGCGGGTAGGTACCATATACCTTCATAATATTATTTTGTCCACTCCATATCTGTCCTCCGGAGATTTGAAAATATTTACAGGACAGACTGAATGAGCATGTTGTGAGCATTAATTGAAAACCTGCGCATTAACGATTAGACTATCGTCAAATCAGCATCGTAAAAATTACAGCAACTCCGCATGTTGAACGCTAGTAAGGGTTAGGCATAGAACAGTCATCCAGGCTTAATCACAATCCAGACTAAAGAAACTGCCGCTTAATTTTGTAACCCTTTTCACAACCAAACGGTATATATTTCTATAAAAATGTCACTGGATCATCACAACAACTTTTAATTTTAACCTTTTCAATGTTCCCTATGAACTGCTATAAGGGGAAAACACTGTTTCACCTTCATCAGTATTTCATGCACATGCCCTCGAGCACAGAACATAATCCTTCACGATGTTATTTGGAGAAACCATCAGGATCATAGTTAGTTACGCATAAACCACCTTATCAGAAAAACATGTGATTAGCGTAGCACTGTTGGCATACCCAGAGAAGTACAAGATTATAATTGTGCACCCACACACCAGTATATCTTCATTATTGTTATTATTCATGTTCAAACTCTTCACGCACTTATTTCTATACCCGCCCTCACTTCATCCATATTCTCCATAATGCGCACCAGCGAGCAAGGATGTTGTCGATATTTAAGAGAACGAATTAGGATCTTGACCTATCAATGTCACATGAGACGATTCCGGAAGAGACGCGGTCTAGCGAAACGATGAATGCCATAACATGCTGCAAAAGGAGACAAAAACATCTAGTGACTATATTATATTGTATAAAGAGACCCCCCCCCCTCCCCACTTACTCGTATCCACAAAATATCTCCAAATCTACGGCGCACTGGTCCGTAACAGTAATTATACGGAACAGTTTGGGAATGAAAATCTATAGGGACTTTTTACAATTTTTGATAATTAATGATCCAACAGCAGAGAACAGCTTATTTAGCATTAATTGAATTAATTCAGAGAAACCGGTGTCTTCACACACAAAAAAAGAATGTCCTCTGTCAAAGGTATGCACACACACACACACACACACACACACACACACACACACACACACACACACACACACACACACACACACACACAGGCATAAAACTTTGTTATGTCCAACTTTCATTAACCCAGACTAAGTTTGTAGTATGCTTCCAGCAGACAACACTTTGCCTTGTCTAGCTCCTGGGTATGCTTGGACAATATCATCATCACAGCCATTAAACATATTGTATTGTGGTGAGGATAGCTGGGGCACTTTGTAAAGCTGCCGGGAGATTACTTGGCAAACGGGATAGAGGAAGTCAAGGTGAAGAAAAACAATTTTATAAGAATTGGCAAACTGGATGGGTGCACATAGCACTGGAGAACATTAGTGAGATGGACAGTTGAGAGACAGAGATGGAAGTCCTCGATCACATACGCCTCTGGGCATAATATCTGACAAAGAAACGATCCATTTTGTGGGAATGAAATCACAAATGAATAACAAAAAATAGGAAAGGTACAGACTAAGCTAATAAGGCTAATACCACGACTAAGCGTTGTTTTCGGGGTTTGTTTTTTTTTTTTTTAAGATTGTGATTTTTTTAAAATGTGCCATGAACACAGACATCGATAATGACATTCATAAACTCTCGTAGCACGAGGCTTCCCAGGTCCGGCCTCTCGCTGCTATGTGACCACTGTTACAGATAATGACCATTGCACATGTTGTCTGCCGGCCAGTCAGGTGACACTGGGGTGCAAAATTCCATCGCTGCGCTCAAAGATTGGCAAGGAGATGCGTATATATTCTGTTGCAGCACTCCAGCGAAGCGATTGGACTGTAGAATGAACTCTGTCACCGCATCACGAGGGTTACATTTTTGCCTCAAATGCATTGTGCAGTGAGACTTTTGGAAGCTCTCTGTTCGTCTATTGTAATAGTTTGTGATGTTGAGAACGGTACTAGTGAGACGATTCTGTTAAGCTCGACTTTTACCTGTAAACTCCTTCCCATAACAATACAAAATCAAATTCAGTCAAGCTCTGTAAATTCCAATCATGAAAAATGCATTACTTTAGGGTCATATTGGTGAACCCTCATCCCACTGTTTTGACCTTCTAAACTTCTTTATATGAATAATGCCACATTTAGTTTCATTCAAGCTCTTTTATTAAAGTCATATTTTAAATTTGTTTTCCCCCTCTCTTTCGACTTTTCTTTAAGGCTCTCAAAATTAAAGAAAAATAAACGGCCTCTGGCTTTTGAAGGGCTTCCTGATAAGGCTGAAGTTGTTGTATTGAGTTCAAGGACATGACTGTTTCGAAGAGTCTTCCCTTCCCTAAGAAACAACAACACGAGTTTTGTTAGGAGACACGGGTGGGAGCATAGAAGCTTAGACGGATTATTTTTCATCTAGACTATCATTAAATTCTTTTTCAATATAAATCATAATCACAGCAATGTGAAAAAGCCTCTTATTAAATCACGTTATAAGAGGCCGTCCAGCCATATAAATATGTGGGATTTAGCCCGAAATAGAAATGTGCTTAGGCGGATTGCTGCGTAGGTTTTTTTATTTTTTTTTGTTTTAGAATCACAGAAGGTGGGGGAGGATATGTTTTATAGGATAGGGGAGGGGGAAGAATTAGAGAAGAAAACCAGAGCGCCTGGGACTGGGGTTTGATGGCTAAGATCTATGTTTAATTTGCACTTTAGGGACAGGCGTTATGATTTCATTTGAGTACCTCTCTTTACCCTTCATTTCGCGATGGCCAGCGCTGCATAGGGAGATGTAGAGAGCTAGTCATTATAATGGCCAAGGATGGATGCTCCTTAGCGAAGTCTTGAGTGACTTCCTTGTCCTTAAAAAGGTCACATAAAGAAGAAGCCAGTTATTGTAATCGTAGGGTTTCCCAGAAACAGAAGTTTCTTTAAGTTTCTTTATAAAAGTCGGAGACAGTATCATCTAATTGCATCGTTGACTTAAACCCACATTTTGTGGAGCTTACAGTAGAATAGTAAATTGTGTAAATAGAGGAATTTGACTGCATAATATTTATCCACACGGACCCATCCGATTTCCTTTACAAAAGCTGTGTAATAATTACTCACGCTGAGCTGTGCTCAACTCCTTCCAGCTGCGTTGACTCCACAGCCTTCGTTCCCCGCCTCGAAGAGCAACATCGACACAGAATTTTTTTCCCACATTCGTCAGTTTATCTCACAGGTCAACAACTTTGTCATGGCATTTCCCTGATCACCGCTAAGTTTGATGACTCAGATCAATAGAATGATGCTATTCTGATAGGATTAGTCATACTGTCGCTTTGATATGGTTTCAGCTCTGTGTGGGTAATTGTAACCAATAATTGCGTCATTGTGATAGGATAGAACGGCGATATTCTTGAAAGATTGTTATATGTACTCAGATTTATACGAAAGAGGAAAGAAATTTAGGAACAAATGGAAGAGAGCGAGAGACATGAGAAGAAAGGACAAAAGAGAGGAATGAAATGAGACAGTGGAAAAGTGAAAATGAGAGAAAGAAAGGAAGAAATAAGCCAAGCCGAATGAATGAAACAAAGAAGACAAAATTTGGAACAGGAAAGATGGGAAAAAGACAATGACGTAATAAAAGTAAGATCAACGGAAAGAAGGAAAGAATAGACAACTCAAGATCAAAGACTGCTTTACTTGCCCCCAGAATTTCAGTGAACACCATCCACAAATATCAGTTCTTGTTTGCCAGGTTGGACACAAACTTTCAACGTAGATGTCAATTACATTAACATTCATTTTAAAACCTTTCCTTATTATTTACTTTTAGTGAAGTTAACAACAGTGTCTTCAAAACTTGAATTCTATCAATATGCAGCTTACTGTTCTGCTGTTCAAATGGACTTATTATTATTATTATTATTATTATTATTATTATTATTATTATTATTATTATTATTTAGCTTCCCTTTGCGCTGAATACAACTTCGATAGTTGCAGTCTTGTTGGATCACCTAACCATTGTCAGCGAGCCTCTGTGTGAGTGCTCACGATTTTGAATAAAGGAAGTATCTCAAGTTTCATTGTTTATAAATCTTCACAAAGCGGCCTTTGTAATGTTATTGTGGTACAGTAAATACGCATTCGAGCGTCCTTATATCAAAATAAATAATCTTAAAAATGGTAGATGCAACAAGGGCAGTACACTTTTTTTTTGTGTCCTAAGCCCAGTACAAATAGCGTCCATTCCATGATAAATTATGTTCATCATTTCAACACACTGTCGACTTTAATTTGATTATTCATATTAAGATCAGCACATTTAAACAGTGTCAATAGCATATGGCCTTGATCAAACCTCGTAAATAAGTTCAAAATTTCAATACACCTCTGCACTTTAGTTTGGACATTCACATGCGATGCATTTTAAATGAAATAGCGTTTGTGCTTCAAATATCAAACCTTATAGATGTAAATAAGTGTGTCCATCAATTCATTACTCTGAAGGGGTTAAATATCTCCTCCTGGACGATGAGAAGAAGACCATGTATAATTGCTGTTCACACCTCTGTCTCTTACATCGATTTCAAGTTTGGTTTCAGGTTTTATGTCCTGACAAAGTTAAGCTACATTAAGTATGTTGATCGGTTTTGAATGGAAGTTCCATTTCCAGAAAAGCTATATCTGGCAAGACCAAAGCCAGCAAACCGCATAATTTAACATGACTCCTGCTGACGTCATCCTAGTCATTTGACATTTTGAAACAAGTCTTGACCCAATATATTATTAGAAGTGGATATTGAGCAACTCAAGTTAGAAAACGCGAAGGGGAGAGGAGTCGTGGGAGGAGAAAGCTGGGGCAAGGCGATGACAAATCTAGGACATAAAAGATGAACAATTCCAAGGTTGGCTCCTTTTATTATCAGACATACCCATGAATGGATTAACCGATGGGCAAATGTGCCAGGTCATCTCTCAAGGACTCATTGAATCTCAATGACCTATGTCCATTATCCTTTCCTCTCACCCCCACCCCCACCCCTCCGCCTCCCAAAAACCCGAGGGACCCCGCTTGTCTCAAGAAGCACTTAAAGCCCATGTTTTCATATCGCTATGAAGGGGCATTACTGCACGTTTTGTCTTGGGACCCCACACTATGTTAATCTGTCCCTGAACTCACCCAGTTGAGGTCTATATTGATAGGCTGGGACTACCTATGATAAGACACCTTTCCACGCCTCTTGCATCTTTAGTATTCTTCTTTCTGTACTCTTTGCTCCCTGAGTCTATGACTGTTAGAAAAACCAAAAGTGCTGTGTTTTTCAGTAGGGTAAGGAGTTTGGTGTTTGTAGTCACCTTACTGGGAACATACGCTCGTATTACATCAAAGTGTCAAAGTAGACCTAGATTTAACACGCCCAGGACAAGACACATTACGTCTGTAACTAAATATTTGCCCAACTTTATGTGTCCGTAAGACGGAAGACCCGGTCGTTATAGAAGGGAGTTGATAGAAGAGAACAAGAAAGAGGGGAGAAGAGAGAATGTGCGCGAAACAGAGAGAAGACAGAGAGAAACAAGGCGTGAGAAACAGAGAGATTACGTAAAGCGAGAAGATGCGCACTTTTCCTCTGCTAGAAAAACACATGCATCTTGCGCCTACTTCGCGGAAGAATTCATTTGCGTCATCTTGGAGGCAAACTCACCACTCACCAAGGCCAAGTTTCTATGAAATCCCGTGACACTTTGACATCAGCCCGCTAAATAAGTTACTCGTCTAGACGACCACGAGGAACATGTTTTTTGGGGTTTTTTTGGTTTTTTTTGAAAACCCCAAAATGCACAAGGAAATACAGCACAAACACTCCGTCAACAGACTCCTAAACAAGGTTTCACACATCAAAACTAGTTTTATCTACGCCGGCCGGGTTGGCGGTCCAGTGTAATCAGATTTCCGACCTTATCCCCAGCTTCTCTTTCATAGCACGCTTGTCATTGTGGTCCAAAGCAATTTGCACTTGTAGACGTGGAGGAGGACGCAATCAGCGTTTAGCTGTGCTGCAAACCGTTCAAAGAGGAAATTGGATTCCAAGGGTGAAGGAAAGGGTTGCAATGAGCTTCTATAGGGGTCAGATGAAGTTTAACGAACGTTCCTTTCACGCTCCCTCTCTATCACAGCTTATCACAAAACATTCTGGTCTGTTCTTGCTTGCGGATGTTGGGAGCCAACTAAGATTTGGAGAAGAGGGAGGAGGGGAGGGAAAGAAGGTAGGGAAAGAAGTTTGACTGCACATGTAGCTTCGGACAGCAAGCACCCACACATATCCAAAAAAAGGGCACATACATTAAGACAAAGAGACTCTTTACTGAGAAACATCCATGCATGTACGACTAACCCATATCAGAGCCGTTCGGGTCCAGTTCACTTGAAATAAATTTAAAATGGGCGAAGGGGCTTATCACACTGGCAACTGCCGGAGTCTTTCAACAGAGCCAAACATGAAGGACGGATCTCTGCAGACAGATCCTAGTTGTGAAAGACGAAACCAGTAACAAACACTGCCGGATTTAGGCATGTGAGGCCTCAAGCTATAGAGAGCCTGAACACCTCATGTTCACGTTTTACAACAGACGGTGTCGCAGTTTATCTTCCTTGACCCTATCCCCTGCCTCTACCCCTAACTCCAAACCAAACACTATTTGAGAGATTCCTGAAACATCGTTAAGATACCAGAAGTTGAGAATTCCTCCTGCCCTCCTCCCAGCCACCCCTCCCCTGCCCCCAATAAAATCTTTCAAAAAATTGAAAGTTTGACATTTCCCGAGGGCTTTCAAATGAAATGTTAAACCCTAAGCTGTAATTTCTTTAGGAGATTAATATTTTGTCTTAATCCGGACTGATTCTGACATTATAATCTCATTTGTTTTCACATTTTTTAAAACTAATCACTGGTTTGGATAAGCGATGCAGATCAATTATTGCGCTTTGCATTGCACAATTATGCGGCATAATTAGAAGATAGTATAAATTATCTTTCTCATTTAGGTCTTGATCTCAATGTCCTAATTATTATCAAAGCCACGCATCCTAATTCCGAATGAACTTCAAATTTTGGCTCTTTAATTGATTTGCTCAAGCAATTATGATAGTCATGATAGGTTTCTCAAATGCTCTAATTTGCATGCAATCTAAAAGACTTTGGCTGAGGACAGCCAATAGCAAACCAAAGGACAGAAAACCGCTTTTCATGATACAGAGAGCATTGCTACGCCAATAGACACACTCGACACAGAAACGACCCTTGTTAAGAAAGCGGTTTACAGTGTTAAGATTTCATTTTTCAAAGTTCGACAATCGTCGGAAATGGTAATGATGAGTAAAAATTCAACTTTCCGACGCTTATTCCACATTTGTCTAAGTTGTTTTTAACTTCGATAATCTGAGTTGATTCCCATGATCTTCCGTTAAATTCATCTTTCCATTATAACCAATTTAGAATTCTGATTCGTTGTTATATTCCGACTTTACAAGCTAAACCACATATGCCTCATTGTTGTGCTTTGAACAAGTTAAGAATGCTAGATTTCTCACTGTTGGCCTAATGGTTACGGCGTTGGACTCAAGATCTGAAGGTCGTGAGTTCGATTCCCGACCACGGTCATGTTGTAAGTGCCTTGGGAAAGCATTTCATTCTCATTTTCCTCAGTCCACCCGTCTGTAAAATGGGTACCTGGCTATAGGCAGTGGAAGATATTGTCAGAATGCTAGTGATCAGCGCCTATAAATGGCAGCGGCACTGTATGCTCCCCAGGGAGTCGAGAAAGTTCTAGAGTGATCAGGCCTGCTGGGGTAATGATAGTGTGAAGTCGCGTGAGCGGGCATTAGCCTAGATACGAGACTTATAAACCGCATTATTATTATTATTATTATAAAAAAAAGTTTGGCGACTGTGGAATGAGCATGACGATCGTTGAAGTTCGCAAGCAAAGTGCTAAACAGCCCCGCCCTCCTCCACCCCTCCCCAAATACAACAATATCTCATTATTCCTGGATTATAGGAGATGTAATGACATAGCACTCTAGCCACACATTGCCTTGTGCAAGCTCCACCAAACCGGAAAATTTAAACTTATGGCAGCCGATTTTCTCAATCGAGAACATCTCTTTTTTACCCCAAACGCGACCTTGACCTTCCATTATCCGGTAAAAATGGAAAACTTCACGCTTCATTTTATCTCCAAGATTGCTTTCCTTGTCGGTCTAATGCCGACGAGCGGTATATTTATTTCGAGATCACTTTTATTTCTTTCAAAGGACGTATTCTGCCCTAGTGATGGGTATCGATACGGAGTAATTGGACAATCAATGCTTTTTCAGGTATCGCACACTCCAATAATTAAAACAAAGTATCGACCTCTTCAGAAATTCTCAGCCAGAATATTTCAATCAGAGAGTCAACTAGATTATTAAATAGTACAAACAGTACTAGCTTACTCCAAGCTTGTACCTATAAACATCCGATATATTTTTTTCGGCCCAGATATTTACAATTTATAAACACAATCTGACACTCAAAAATAAGAGGTATTTAGGATGTGGTCATAACAGATTATTCGTACTGACTGCTAATGTTTGCAAAAATATCGTTATAGATGTTTGATGCTTGGATCTGAGATTTCGCCCACCGCTGAAAGGGAAGTTATAACCGGAAACCAAGCGAATCAAATGAAAATGAAACTTAAGCTTGTTTGCATGAGCTACTGAGGACGTCAGTTTCCGTCCAAGATTTACTGGGCACACGTGCATACACATATAAATGCAAATACAGTTGAACAGAGAAACGCTCGACTCCGGTTTGTGGCAACCAATTGGCAGCATGGAAAAGTTACCATTAACAGGAGTTGCCATTTCCAGTGACACACATAATCTATGTTGATGAAATGATCGTACTCTATATAACTCAAAGTGAGGTATACGGCACTACATCTTAAAATGAACCATCCATATATACAATGTACATAAGCTTATTCTTTTTTCTAGAAAGTGCTGCGATTCAGTGTCAGCTAGAGTTAAATAGGCCGTAGTTTTGAAGGATGGGGGAGGGGGGGGGGAGGNATGGGGGGGGGGGGGGGGAGGTGAGGAACTGGATGTAGGTAATAGTTAAATCTATTAGCGTAATCAAATTTCATCAACATCAACATCAACCTCATCATCATTATCATCAACATCATCTTGGTTCTTGTCATCATCATAAGCATTGTGGCCACTGCAAAGCAGCGTGGTTGAATGAATTCGGCATTGGACTCAGGATCTAGATAGGTCGTGGGTTTGATTTCGTGGTGTTGTAAGTGTCTTGGGTAAGCATTTCATTCACATTTTCCTCAGCCCACCTGTCTGAAAGGCACCAGGCAGTATAAAAGATATCAGAATGCTAGTGAAACACACCTGTATATAGATGAGCCAAGCACTGCATTTCCCCAGGAAGTGGAGAAGGTCATTGAATGAACATGTCTGCTGGTGTAATAATAAAGGGAAAGTCGCTTAAGTGAGCATTGGCTTGGATAGGAGACTTATTTATGAACCGTATCACTATTATTATCATGTAAAAAATATACAGCAATGATGATATCAGCGACAAACAGAAGAAGAAGAAGAAGAGGAAGAAGAAGAAGAAGAAGAAGAACAACAACAACAACTACAACTACAACAACAACAACAAATGACAACATGAACAGTAGGACAGTGTTTGCTTGGTCCATGCAGCCTCGCGAAAGGGGCAGTCCTTATATTTTGTGGGCGGGCCTTAGCAAAGGACGTATATNAGAAGAAGAACAACAACAACAACAACTACAACTACAACAACTACAACTACAACTACAACAACAACAACAAATGACAACATGAACAGTAGGACAGTGTTTGCTTGGTCCATGCAGCCTCGCGAAAGGGGCAGTCCTTATATTTTGTGGGCGGGCCTTAGCAAAGGACGTATATGTTTCTGGTTGGTGCACGCCAATCGCATAAGAAAGAATGCACACCTGCTAGAGGTTTATTAGAAATGACAATGTGACGCCTTTTTGATCATCGGAAGAGAGACACTGGACAACACAACAGTACTCATCCACGGTTTCAAATTTATTAGCAGAACGTCTTATCAACTGTCCTGTGTCTGTGGAGGATGTGGCAAGAATCAGCGGTGGTATATAAATGCTAATAAATGAGGTAAAGGTCTACCTATAGCAATCACCATTCGCGTCAGCCAGTCAGTGCGTTATTTTCTGTCTCTTCCGCATTTGTCGCAGCCATCTTGGCTTGCCCGGAGACTTTTGCGACGCCGCGGGGACCAAACAAACGTAGGCCAGGTCAAAGACCATACCAGCATCAACAGTGACGACAAAGCAAAAACACGGCATACTATCACAGGAGCAAACAAAGATAGAAAGAACAGAACACCATCAACAAATCACGCAAAAATCCAATGATAGTAGTAGTGTTGCCACTCGTTGGGATTTTCCTCTATGGTAAGGTAAAACAGTGTTGTGAAAAGCCATTTTTCCCTAAGTGGGGGTAAAAAAAAAAATAACTCATTGTAAATTGTTTGGTCAAACCGTGAAAGGTAGGGGAAAGTGCATGTTGTTTTTTTTAAAACGGTTGTTGTTTTTTTTTAACAGCAACAATCTTGAATTTTTTCCCACTAAATATATTCCAACATTGTGCATAGAGGTAAATGTAGGGAAAATCACTCTTGCTGTAGAGGAAAAACACATGGTCTGAGTGGCAACACAGGATCATAGAGAGGTCATGGCAGGCTGACCTAGACGACTTCAAGGAACGGGGCATGAGACGGGTAATGATAATGGCTTTTGCCAGCTTTGCATTTCACGCTGATAAGTGAGTGAGAGAAAAAGAGTAAGAGAGAGAGAGAGAGAGAGAGAGAAAGAGAGCGAAGGAAAGAGTGGGGATAGGACTTGTAAGATAAATTGATAGAGTGTAAAAGTTGGGAGAGAGTGAGAGGCGGAAATTTTGGAGAAATAGTTATACACTGTGAGTGACTAGGTGACCACTCGATCGACCAAATCAATGGCTGACTAATCGATCAAGTGACTGAATGACGGACAAAGAATGTTATAGAAACGAGACGACTAGAGTCTTTGACTGAGTAATTGTAAGGTAGGGACTGGCTAAAAATTGAAGGGGAGCCCGATGGACATTGAGAAGTAGTTAGATCTGCCAAAGCGCCCCCCCCCCCTCCCCCAATCCATTAAAAAAATGGTCCTAGACGTTTTGACCATTTTCAGGAGGTCATCGTGGTGTTTCCGTCTGTCACAAGCTGGACACTGAGATATTTTAAGCAACCCCAAGTGAGTCACTGAAATATTTTCAACCATCCTCACCAGACCACTGAGATATTTTCAACCTGACCTGGCAAGTCACAGACATGATTTTGACAACCTCAAGAGAATCGTATACATAATTTTCAACAACCAACAGTGATTCACTGCTATGTTCAACAACCCTTTCCGACCCACTCTAGTGGATATTTTCAATAACGTCCACTAAGTCAATGGGATATTTTCGACACCTTCTATCGAGTCAATGGGGTATTTTCCACAACTTCCACCGAGTCACTGGGATATTTCCAACAACTTCCACCGAGTCAGTGGGTTATTTCCAAGAATGGGCACCGACTCACTGAAGCGACATCAGGAAAATTTCAACAATGACCTCAAAACCACTGAGGTATTTCAACAATACGGAGACACCCCCGAGATAGCGACATTATACCAAGCCAAGTCTTAGGGAGACGAAAAATCTTTTCGAAGGCTGAGCACGCATGTAATGGTGATAAATGGCAATGCAATATTTAGCGGTGATGAGACCTCTGAATATAAATGTTGGCTGTAAGCTCGTTTCCAGCAGTTAGATCTAATAAGCTTGCATTCAGATTGGACATCCTGTATCATACGTAGAACCGGGTCGTATGCACAGTGCTATCTAACTTTGCGCACTTGCACTAACTGCAAGTGGTGTTTTTTGGGGGTTTGAGGTGGGCGGGTGAAGTGTCGACTTAATACCACCAACTTGCAAAGTAAGCCAGCACCTCGTATTGTGCATATCTCCTAGTAGTATCTACTACAGCAATCAGCTGTCCTCTGGGTGAGATCCTGCTTGAAGTATTGTCTCCGTTTAAATTATCCATATATTAAAAAAAAGTACTTAAACATTTATGACATTGACGAAGCCACAGAATACTGTACATCAAAAATTCATAAAGACGTGTTGTTATCCGTAGATGTGCCTTTTGGGCGTTTAGGGCCACATAGCTGCATTCAGCTCCGCTTCTGACGAGAAAAATCAAAGACAAAATCGTCATTTCAGCGAAACTTGAGTTAAACTTTTGGAACATGAAAGTGGCATTGCTCTTTAATTAGAGAATTAATTTCTAGATCTGATGATCTGATCATTACTATTGCAAAGTGCAGGAGTTGGCATCCAAGGTCCTGGTAAAAAAATGGGGATACACCTTGGTATAGATAATGATAGCTAAAGCAATGCTGCTTTCATGGAAAATAAACACGGATGAACGTACAATCACTGTGAAAACTATAGAAACTTTAGGCAATCATATACATGTCATTTTAAGAGAATTGGGGGAGTGGGGGGGGGGTGCATTTTTATGTACAGTCATCTCTTATTTTCCAATCTTTCTTTAGGTGCGTAGATAGGCAGCATGCCAATATTCTCATCAAGTGAGCTCAGGTGTCTGCCCCTACACCCTCTCGCCTTTCTTCGCCCTATTTTGACACATAATCTAATCACTGTCACCTCTAATGATTTACTGCTGTAGCGAGACCAGTGGCCAAAAACTATGTCGTCCTAATGATATCATTAAGTTCGTTATGCCGGACGACGAACCTGGTTAATTGGATGGCGCCTGACCAAAATAAACAATGTTTACTTTTAGGCTTGCTGTTTGGGGCCATCATCAGTTCTGAAACCTTCCTGTTGTTTTCCTTCCCATAACAAAAATATCCTCCTTCGCTTAACTGCAATCAGAATAATCGCAATGTCCGCATAATCGAAATATTTTCCACAACATGCTGTATTTCCGTATGAAAATCACTGGCTAATCGCAACTTCTTTAAATAGACCTTTTTGGTACTGCAGAGGAGTTGCGATTAAGCGGAACTGACTGTACCAGCGTTCTTTGTTACTTCCTAAAACGCCAAGGGATATGGAAGCTCATAAGACAGTATAATAATGATTATGATCATTAGGATCACAAATCTGTTATGGCTTACGAAAATAACAAATGAGCTTTGGCAAAAGAGACACTGGAACCAGACTGCCGTATTATAGGATAATGTCTGGTTTAGGTCAAGAATGTGATATCTGCGATGTAATCAGGACAACGTTTGATTCAGTTCCAGAATGGCGTATTTGAGATGTAAACAGGACAATATTTGACATGTTTGCTGAGGGTGGTATATGAGATGTAAATAGGACACTATTTAACTCAGTTCTAGAATGTTGTATCTGAGGTGTCAACAGGACAAGATCTGACTTAGCTGCAGGTAGTGGTATGTGAGCTGTAAATAGGACAATATTTAACTATTTCCAGAAAGTGGTATATGAAATGTATACAGGACAATATTTGACTCAGTTCCAGAATGGCGTATTTGAGATGGAAACAGGACAATATTTGACTTGGTTGCAGAGAGTGTTACGATCATTTTTCACGTTTCTAGCTAGAATCAAATGTGAATTTCGCAATATGTTTATGACGTGCTTTTACACTAGGAAATGCTATATTTGCATGTCTAACTCTGCGATGACGGTTCATAAGAGATCCGATCTTGAAAATAAAAGCTCTCTAATATCTTCTCAGAATCATCATTTTGAGGCTGATTTGTTTGCTGTTTGTGTATACCAAAATGATTCCTAGCCTCTCGCTCTCTCATTTAAATCCCCTTAAGCAGATCTTTGATACATACGGAAAATAGATAAAAAGAATTAAACTCCACTGGTTTCTCACAAAAGGTATGAAATACGCAACAGAATCAGATCAATCAACGGACAGCTTGGCCGAATGTTTGCACAAGATTGCGGGTTCGATTCCCAAGCAAGGTCATAATAAACGTGTTTGAGAAAACATTATTTTCATTCATGTATTTTTTGCTAATCCGTCTGTCAAAGTATCAAATGGTTACCTGGGCACAAGCAGTTAAAGATTTTGTCCAATTGCTAGTGATTAACGCCTGTAAAATATCAGCGGCAATGAATGTTAGCCAAGACAGCTATTGAGAAACTAGGCCTTCTAGGATTGATAATAATGTGAGGTCTCGGGAGTCACACGACTTGGATAAGGTCTTGCATGTAGTAAATCTCCCCCTGCAAAACTCACCAGAAATTAGAGACACACAGGGGAATTACTCACGATCGACAGACATCAACTCTATGATGTTCTCAGCTTAACTTGCGATTATCCATGAACATGTTAAAATCCACTTATCCTGCATACCTGGATAACCAATGATGGATGACTGGGTGGCTTGTGTGATAAAATGCCAGACATCATGTGAGATAAAGACTTCAGAAAGACTTTGGAGTTCCACATCCGAACGGGAAGTCCATTTAACTGACTAAGTATCGTCCATTATCAAGCTTCCATGGAGCGATATTATAACTTCCGCAGACACAATGCATTGTGTGATAATGCCTTTTCGCTCCAAAGACATGGCACGACCATTGAGAGAACTTTGGAGCCATTAGGGCTGGAGAAGAAGACACTAATTCCGGAAGCTGAACCACGAGAAATGGACGCCATATTCTTATTAGGGGCCATAAATGTTGACCCTCTGCTCTCTGGAAGTATTCTGGTGATCAAAGAGTTTATTATTTCTCTTTATGTAGATGGATTAATTATTAAGCCATTGAACCATATAGTATGATTTGTTGAAAGGTCTCACTAATATAAACCGTTATCAATTCTATACAAGCTGGAGTAATAATAGTCTACCAAGCTGCTTAGCAGCAAATCATAATTGCATTTTAAAAATAACAACTTCAAGTAACATTTGATCAACGCTCATTCCACATTTGCCTAAGTCACTTTTTTGAAGATCTGACTTGTTATTATATCCCAATTTAGCAAGGTAACACCACATCTGCCTCACTGCTTTGCTTTGAGCAACAGGCTGAAGGTGCCCTATTTCTCAAAACAAAACAAAAATGAGTTTAAACAAATGTGGAATGAGTGTGACGATATAATTATTTTAAAATGGAAGTTTCGAAACTAACCAACACCCCATATTCAGATCCTCTGGGTAATCGTAATGTTTGCCGCTCCCGAGCTAAGATGTATATAGTGGACTGCTCACCACGTAACACTTACGTATTGCCAGCTATTTCTGATGCTTACCTTGCCAGCTGTAATGTAATTCAGCACCCTCTGAGAACTCAGCAATTCATTGTCATTATCACTCCATACATGCTAATACAGGAGGGCGCCACGACCTCATACCTCATTTACTCGAAAGACCCACCTAATCGTAGTAATGCTCCAAGCTTGAATCTATTCATTATCATACCGGTACTATAAAAATTGGACCGGGGTATTTTGGCTGGACAGCCTGAATATCCCGTACAGAGTATTTTGGCCAGACAGCCAGACGGAAAGATTTCCGTATGTGACACCGCCCAGCAAAGAGCTTATCACCTGTCTTTTAAAAAAAAAGAAAAAAAACCCTTTCTCGCCCCCACCTCCTTCACTTCTCGTCTTTTAACGTGGTGAACAGAGTTAGATAAAAAAACGGCTGTACAATTACAAAGGCCTTCGTTGTGTGAAGGTTTTCTTCACATTTTGAGTCAGTGCCGTTATCCATAGAACTTAAGAGATAAATTGCCTGCAGGAATGAACATCAGTAAACAAACTCAGTAAAATCAAATAGACAGTTGGAAGGTAAAGATCACGCAATGTGTGTCTCAGTTAAATATTCAAACCAGACAAAATTCTCCGTGGAATGTATTCAGGCTGCTTTACTTAGGCAGTACATTTACCAGTTCAAGTTTAAGTTCAAGTTCAAGTTCAGATTTATTTAATTAGGCGAAAGCCAAACACATACAATATAATGTCACATCAATACACAGGATGAATGAAAAGAAAAAAATATATATTTTATGCACAAATGTCACTTACATTTAGACATTGACATCTCTGTCTCCTTTTCTTTCTCTCTGTCTCACTATCTATGTCTTTCTCTCCCACTAACTTTCTCTCTCCCTGTCTCACACACTCATTCTCTCACTTACTCACTCTCCCCATCTAATCTTAACAGCAACAACTTTCACTACATCCAAGTAGATCAGATACAATTCAACTTCGATACACCAACCATCATAAACTGAACTAAATTTATGGATTGTTAGCCTGTGAATTTGAGCCTTTGAATTTATACTGTTTTTCAAACCTAATTTAATGGGTTTTTTTCCGTATCTGTTTCATTGCTTTCACCATCATTCTGAATTTTTATCTTTAAAAACCGCATAATCCACGTATGCAGAATCAAAGTATTTACGATCCAATTTAAATACACGGTTTCAAAGAAGATGAAAATATCTCTCATTTCTTAAAATGTCGATGCTAACTTCAAACGGTCAGATCTGCTTTATTTTGAAACATTAATGAATGTCAGTAACTCATTTTCGACACAACGTGAAGTTTCGATTTTAAAAAAAAAGGGAAAGAAAAAACCTCCAAAAATACAAGGATAAACTGGTGTCAATAACGCGGTAGGGTCACGTGACATCTCAGCTCACAGAAGAAATTCCACAGTGTAATCACCATCGCAGAATTCTAAACCGTCTAAAACACAAATACAAAAACCCCAATTAGTTACAGATTGGCGCCACAAATATCGTGATTTCTCGTGCGATTACGGAGCGACAGGAACGTGATTATACCATCCATTTCCAATCTAAGTTAAGCCTTGTGTTGTTGTTTTTTTCCTTTCTCTGTATTATAGTATTTAGTGCACTTCCTTCCGCCTACAAGGTTGGCTAGATTCAAGGGTAACAAGAAACCATCCTCCATCTCAGATTTCCCTCTTTCCTCATTTCTTTTTCTGTTTCCTAGATCATTTCCAGTAATTGAGCCGCTAAGCTTTTTTTTCTTTTTCATTTCTTCGTCACCCTCAAAGGGCCATCTTGTCGATAGCCAGCTTCTCACCCCGTATATCTCCCGTGTGGATATTTTTTTTTCTCTTTTTCATGTCCATTTTCTCTTCTGCTCTCATCTGGGCCGATGTCTTCTCCTCTCTTTCTTCCCTCATCGTCTTCTGCGGCATTTTCCAGCCCTGGCTTTGATGAAACGGGTAATTCTAGACGGTTGCCCACCAAAAGGGACCGTTTCATTGCCAGATAAACGCCTCATGAATGTTTAATGCAGCCAAATGGGTCTGGCCTCTCCACCCTGGCGTCAGCCTTCTGCCTCGTGACATACTAACCAGGTTTCTTGCCGACAGCCAAAGGTCTCGGATCAGTGCTGCTTGACAAGAAGGACGCGCAGAAGAGTCAGGATTTTTTTTAACTCTCATGGCGATTTCAGATCCAGCAGCTATATTCTTTTGCTCCATGTCTTTCTTCTTCTTTTGCAAAAGGATCCGTAAAATATGAAAAAAAAGTTTCACTTTACTGTGACTTGTTGCATGATAAAGAGAAACAGAAAAGAGCCAGATTTTGTTGTTGTTGTTGTTTTTTTTTAACTTCCATGGCTAGGGCCGTTTTGGAGATTTCCGATCCAGAACTTATATTCCTTTGCTTCATTTTTTTTCTTTCAAAAGGATCCTCAAAATACAAGAAAAGCGTTTCATTTTGTTGTAATTTGCTGCTTGATAAGACGGGTGCGCAGAAGAGTCAGGGTCTCTTGAACCTTTTTGGCTACAGTTGCTTTGGAGATTTCTGATCCAGCACCTATATTTCTTTGCTTCATTTTTTTTTCTTCTTTCACAAAAGGATCCTCAGCATGTGAGAAAGGGTTTGACTTTACTGTAACCTGCAGCTTGATAAGAGGGGCAAACAGAAGAGTTAGGGTCTTCTGAGCTCTCATGGCTGGAGCTGCTTTGGAGATTTCTGATCCAGCACCAATACTCCTTGACTTCATTGTCTTCCTTCTTCTTTCGCAAAATGATCATCAAAATTGTGCATTAGCAATTTGATGCCTTACCATAGTAAAAATTACATTAAACCTGTGTGTTGGAAGATACTGTACTGAGGGTGCATATTATTATAGCACCTATGCACTAATGTAATTCTTATAATGATAGGAGATCCCACCGTGCAATGTCTAAATTACCTGTCTGTACCTTCCTCTCATTCGTTCCCTTAATATTTCCGTCACGGCTGCAAGACCCCCCAGTGTAAGAAAGGAGATCTCGGTGGGACCGTCGGATCGGACACTAATATAACGTTCTTGCGTTTTAGAAAAAAAAAATTGAAAAGGAAAAAGGACAAGTTTAGAATCTAGCCGTCATGTCTCCGCTAACTTTAGATCAGCATACGAACCTCATAAGGTTACAGGCCTGTAATTGTAACTTTCACTTTGTGGTCCTACGACTTAGGGGGTATATTTCATCTCCCCTTTTCCCTCTTTTGGCATGCCCTGCTTCCAGTAATAAGGGCTCCAGGAGGGAAATTTTGATGTCATGGGAATCTGTGTCCATTTTGCTTTATTTTACCAGGCACTATTTAGCCCTGGGCTGGAAATGCCAGGTCAAGGGTGTGTTCTGGCGGAAGAGGAGGGGTTTGGCATTGACCAGTGAAAAATGTAGGGTCTGTTTACAAATAGCAACCAAGCTCAAAATTTCAATGGGCTTGCTAGGGTTGGGTAAGTCTTAAAATTTGGGCCACATAATGAGCTTCAATCTGGTATGGGTCTGGGTGAAAGCTAAAACTTTGGGTTCAGAGGGCAGCTCAAAATGTTAATATAGCCCATAGAGGAAAAAAGGGTCCAATCCTATTACAGGTCTGTAACCATAAGCTACTTGGTATCTCTCTAATTATCGCATAGTTTTTTTTAATTATGCCCCTTACTTAACTGGGTTCCAGCAATCTCCCTGACCTAAAGAATGTCACTAGAGGTTTAAAATTCGTTGAGCTAAAGCATCAAACTCATTTCGTAAGCTTACTGGCACTTATGTCTGACTCATAAACGCTTTCATTTTTTTAATAAGACTCTGACCTTTTTCATTTTTTTTTCAAACTTCTAAACCAAGATGTTTTATTTCCCAATGCTCTCAAGACTTCTTTGCTTTCTCAAATAACGCCAGGAGAAAGGAAAAAACAAATGATAAATTACGGCATCCGTCCCAAGCAATGAATGATTTGCCTACAGAAACTATCCTTAAGTCACCTTCACGGCTTCCGGCCTAAGCGTCATTTTTCATTTCCGGTGCCAATAATCTAGCGGATTCGATCTTAAAGCTCGTGGCTAAATTTAGAATATTGGTGGTAAGCAATCATATCTGAGCCCCGCCCTCCCCCGTATCACTGCCGGAGACGCCATACAGTGAAAGCCTCTAGCTAAAGATTGGCGATTCCACAGATTCATATATCGACTGAACTGTAAGAACTTTGGACTGGGAACCGGAAAAATCGAGGACCATTCAAAGTATTTGCCAGATTTACAGGATTACAAATAAAAATCTGAGTTGGGAGCGTTAAATTATCAACCTGGTAAGTAACATTTTAGGGACCATGCAAATAATACATTTAACAATAACCAGTGATGAATATGTTGAATCACTGCAAAACGTGAAAATTTGATAATCGAGTCACGCAAAACTGCAACCTGCATTGCAAGACAGTTCCGATATGAAGAGCTGAACAAAATTTAAGAATTATTCTTGTAACTACTCTTGTAGACATGGGCTTGATTATTTAATCAGGAATCTGATTATGAAAATAGTATGCAACATTAAAGATTATGCGTTATAAGGACCATGATTCAGTGGAGTGAGGTCTGTTTATAAAATTACCTGGAATTAACTCGATTTCTGTATTTGGAACCGATTTCAGTCGATTCCTGATATGGAATCGAGAATCGAGTACTGGAAGCGGAATCGGCCCATCTCTGCCCCAGCCAAGGAAACAAAAATCTTTAAAGGTATTGTTAGCAAAAGATTGCTCCTTTTGACGGGATGGTCTTAAGACTCCGGCTGTGTAGGAGGTCACTGACTTGCCTTATCTGTGCCCGTGAAGACAAAAGACGATGGATATCAGAAGACAGACAGACAGACAGACAGACAGACAGACAGACAGACAGACCGACAGACCGACAGACAGACAGACAGACAGAGCGAACAGAATACCAGACGTGACAGCTTAACAGAAGGCAACAACAACAACAAAAAAAACTAGCGATGGACGGACAAACTTTATGAAATGTGGCAGGCAGACACCAATTGTCTCCAGACGTGCATACTATGACTCGACATTGACATAACGCAGACCCCTTCTGTCAAATATCCTCAGGAGCCGACTACTACTACACCAACTAAAGCACAATAGAAATGTCATAAACAACAACTACAACCACATCAACATTAGCTACAAAAATTACATCAGATAGAAAGAAAGAATAATATATTATACTGGAATTAAGTATCGTGGCTGGATGGATAAGCCGTTGGAACAGGGATCTGAAGGTCGGCCCTGGATTGCTGCAGTTATGAAGGTCGTGGGTTCGTTCACCTCTATGGTCATGTTTTAAGTGTCTTGGGAAAACATTCCATTTACATTTTTTCTGAATCTATTTCTTCTGCAGAATGGGTACCGTTCTATTTGCAGTGAAAGGTATTACAAGAATACTAGTATTCAGTGTCTGTAAATGGAAACAGCACTAAACACTCTCCAGGGAGTTGAGAACGTCCTTGAGTTTCCTAGCTTGTCTGTATTATAATAAAAAAGAAGTGTCATGAACGGGCAATGACTTGAATATGAGACTAAATATACCTCATTATTATAATTAGTATTATTAATATGTTAGTTTTTCTGTTATGATAATCAAGAGAAAATCAGTTGCGGCCTTTACAGTTCTAATTAGACTCCCTCCACCTATGAACGCATTCTTTTCATTTTCGAGGCTGACCGAAAGGTTGTTATGTTGACGCCTAAGTATAGTCGAACCTATAGTCGAAACTATAAGGCGGCCATAGTTTGTTCTATACAAAAGTGGCTGCCTGAGACAGGTGGTCTTAATATGCAGATTTATTTTGGCGGGATTGAGATACAGTATCGGAAAAATATCTGGTCTTAGTGCACCGTACCTTCGCCCCACGCTGTTGTAAGCTATGCTGATACTTGCAAGATAGTCTTTTATTTTCCCAAGACAGTCAGCCGCTGAACCCTTGAATAGACTTTCATTGTGTTAGGTTGATTAAATTATAGGGATTGTGATATGTGGTTAAATTATATGGATTGTGATATGTGGTTAAATTATAGTGGTTGCGACATGTGGTTAAATTATAGTGGTTGTCACGTGCTGTTCTTTTTTTTTTCCCTTATATTGTGTGACATTTACATTCGAGACATCAGAAATAACGGTCGTGGTAACATTAGACGGGTGGTCCAGATATGAAGATTAACTGTTTTAGAAATATCAACACGTGAAGCTCATTCCACATTTGCCGAAGTCATTTTTTGAGGTTTTGAAAAATTAAGCTCTCTCAACTTGTTGCTCAAAAACAAAAGAAAGAGGTACATGTGGTTTAGCTTATAAACTGGGGCATAACAACGAGTCAAAACCCTACAATGTTTTATTAGGGAAAATAAAGTAAAAATGAAATATCAAAGTAATATAAACAAATCACGTGGACTGAGCGTGAGAAATAGTCATCTCTGGTGAACGGTCGGATGGGCAGGTGGTCGCCAGACCAGGTCCGATCGTGCATTGTGTGTTACACCTGAATGCGCTGAAACCCATAAGAAAAATCCGGCTAAATTCCACATGTTCACTGAGTGCAAGCCACCGTGATGCTAATCCGGAAGACGGAACCGGAAAGCGGGCAGTGAGAAAGTGCTGGGAAGGGCGTCTCTGCATCGGCAGCTGCTTCCGGTCTAATAACAGAGTCAAGGACAAACTGGTGTGTGGAGAGTAGAGATTATGCCTCTAGGCAGAGATGACCATTCTTTTCAGTTCAGAGCCAATTTTCCCTTTCAGTCATCCTGAAGGGCCAATACAACAAAAACAGCAGCAACAACAACAACAACAACAACAACAACAACACCAGCAGCAGCAAGACATCAACGACAACAATAACAATAACAACAAGCAGGAACTCTTGCAAAAATTTATTTACTTTATCCTGCATTTAAGGTTTACCGTAACTACACAGTGTAAATAGTCCCTAGTGACAGTTTATGAGGCCAAAAATGTGAGTGTATGTTTTATCATAACGCATGAAACTGAGCAATAATTATTTAGTAAAGCGTTCTATATTATATGGATGCTTAGGCAAGAGAGTGGTGAGGGAGCAGGTGGCAGCCTATATGACATTACCATCGTAAAAAGACGGGGTAGTTATATGCTTCACAGCCTAATAAGTCTGCACTATTTTTTTCATGACATTTATACCGTGTATATTTTACCATTTGCCTGACAGTTTCTGAGAAAACTCCGCAGTACCCAGGATTTTCATCTTACGCTCGCCGTCATTACTTGGGCTGCGTGGCGTCCAAAAGTGAGAAAGGCTAGCAAACGACTGGTCGATACGGTTTGCGCATTTATCTACACCAATCGTCTTCTAGATTTTCTCGCTGTATGATGTTACACAACATTAATAATGACGGCGTACAAAAAATGAAAATGGTGACATTCAAATAGTGGTTTCTCAATAACGGTCAGGCAAAGGAATGTGTACACGTTTTTTTGGTTTGTGTGTGTGTGTGAAAAAACAATATGAAAGCATATACAAGATTTAACAGAAGTGCAGTTATGTGTGCCGTAACTTGAGAGCTTGGGCATTACCAATGGGATCTCTTACCATCGCAATTTATTACCTTGTGCATTGGTGCTGAATGCATCCTCACCAGAGTTCAACATGCAAAATGCAATGTATGAAATTCTTACGATGATCCCATCGTTAAAGCTCAAACTCTTTGTTGTTGTATAGAAAGGCTGCTATAAAGAGCACTGTGTGATTGAGCAGATTTGCTGGTGAGGCGAGTCGCTTACATCCATTCGATTAAAATGTTCTATTGTAATGTTGTCCCATGCTCTCTAATTCTCTGGTCTAATACTCTTAAAACATAAAAGACAAAATATAATGAAAAGTTATTTCCTCTGTTTTTTGGGGTTTTTTTGGAATGACGAGCAGATACCCACCTCTTGCTTCTGATCCATTTTTGTTGACTTCAGTATAGATCTGATTATGGTTTCTGAAAACTGTTGTTACTAAGCGATAAATGTCCGTAAAAAGGATTATGATTAAATGTACTTGACTTTATTGCTATGGTGTTGCTTTTAGATACGAAACAATCAATGCCTTTCATGGCAGCAAATCATCACTTCAATTTAAGAGTGTTCTATATCCATTCAGTGTAATCATATTACTGTTCCAAACTGCAGTTGGGTCAGTGGATAGGGGTTATGGTTAGGGGAGATAAGGCATATAATTTGAGAGAATGAGATGAACTATGATCTAAGAACCCCCAGCACCCCTCTTCCTAACCCAA
Source organism: Ellobium chinense (assembly GCA_033807755.1). NCBI lineage: Eukaryota > Metazoa > Mollusca > Gastropoda > Ellobiida > Ellobiidae > Ellobium > Ellobium chinense. The sequence goes on from JAWQUT010000381.1 coordinate 232,031, forward strand.
ACTCTACCGTAAACGCTAACCCAGTTAAACCCACTCACCCCTTTGGAGTGTCCCGGGATTTCGCCAAGGAGATCTGGAGCACTTGTAAACTGTGGGTGTTGAAATGCCAAGCAGTTAATAGTAATTGTTCTGAACGGGTGTGAATGTATTATTAACTCCGTCTGTGCAACATGAATCTGCAGAAAGGTATAATCAAATATGAACCACTAACCCAGCATAAACTAAAGCCCGGTGATATTTGTCGTTCAGCTGAATCTACAATTTTTACATCAATATTATCCGAATTTGCTTCTAAAAATGAAAACAAATCATGGAAAACACTAGGGTCTTGGAATACGAGTACGTATAATCTTATTGCTTTTGTCTTTTTTGTTGAAGTTGAACATTTTGTTGAACTGTTTCGTGGTTTCATAATACAATGAGACTTGCTATACACGTAATTGATTCGTTATAGTGTCAGATTCGTTGTTTTTGTGGAAGGGTTAAGGACTGGTTATGGAGAGGGAGAAGTGAGTGAAGAGGGATGGAATGAAAACGGATCGATACCTCTGAGTAATCAGTACCGGCTTAAGTTAACAAGAGGCCGTAGGAACGATTACGAATATTATTAACTTGAATAATCATTACACTAGACTCCATATTATTATAATCGACACTTCTCGGGATATTAAACGGAGTTGGGATTAATCGCATTGCAACTAAGCGGGGGCCAACTGTACCTGTTAAACCCTGTTAACGTTAAGAGTAATTGACAGGTAATAACCATAATCAAGGGGAAGTTATTCTGAGTGATTGATTGAAGCAGGAAATGTGCGTTATGACAAGCAATTTTTGGTTCCAGGTTTTGCCAGTTTTGGCCCCTGGACATGCAGGGGCGCGACAATCAGAATGTCGTGAAAATGGGGAAACTGGGTCATATTAATGAAAATATCGTCCTGGTAATTATTAGGTGGTGCTCCAAAGGGAGAGGCGAACTCCAATTTTCACGCTATCCGCATTGTAAGTTTAAAGATAAATAGCACATATGTTTCAGTATTTCAAATAACAGAATTCACCGGCCAAAACCCAGATGATTATGGGTGGACTAACTGTGATTGCTGTGGATGGAAAGCCCAAAATAAAGTATACTCAGTAAAGGCTGCCTGATACTGACATCCTGTATATCTGATTGTTTTATTTCCTTTATGGACAATATCATAAGATACTCTCATCTAGAGTCTGGTTTAGAGTTAGGGACAGGTGGAGAAAAGGAAAGCACATATGAGTGAGTTCCAAAACAATGTTTTTGGAGCTCACTCACGTGTGCTTTGTCTTTCTGGGACTGTAACCAGTTGGTCATTCCTGGCTTAAACCTACTCCTAGCCCTGTCCGTTTTCCTGAACCAAACTTCAGGCGGGAGTGTTCCGAAATATTGATGTCGTAATTCCCGGAGTTTCATAATCAGCAAGAATGCAATGCAATAACGTGTGCAAAAAAATGCAACTTTCTACCGTTTCAAAGTATCAGTGGAGCATACTTAATACGGACATGGATAACGAGTACGATCTCTCTGGTCCCCATTCTTCTTCTCTAAGGGTACGTAGATGGTTAATTAAGTATTTCTGTTAATACACACACTTATGGTCGGTCCCAAGGTTATCCGTGCTCTGCTGTACTAAGTCTTGTAGGTAGTATTGGTTGTGACTTGAGGATTGCGGCTCGGCTATAACTGAAATCTCACAGAGAGTAGCCATTGCCATAGAGGGAAAGGTCCAGGGTTTAGGAAGAGCTAGCCCGCGAAATGAGGAACGAAATCAATATAGGCAGGGTAAACAATCAGCACGCATGTCCATTGCTCCTGGCCCTGCTCTCCACTGGCTCTCTGCCGCATCTTGAGACCCAAACATCTTTCATAGAGTAAACACGGCTTGCCCAGTGTACACGACAGTCCCCCTTTGTCCTTGCCTTTGCTGCTTTCTTTCTGCTGTCTCTCTGTCTCTCTGTGCCTTTCTTTCTGTCTCTCTGTTTCTCTCTGTCCATTTTCCTGACTCCTTCTGTCCTTCTCTTTCTTCCTCTCTATTTCCCTCTCCTTTATCCCTATTAATATCATTACCTCTGCAAAGGATATTATGTTCACCAGCGTCAGTTTATTTGTTTCTATGTTTGGCTGTTGGTTGGTTGGTGTGGACATTTGTGTGTCTGTTTGTATATTCGTTAAATTTGTTTGTTTATTTGTTGGCTGGCTGGCTGGCTTGCTTGCTTTTTTGTGAACAAGATAGCTCGAACAGCCCTCTTCGCATGGTAGTTGTTCTGGTCTGGTTTAAATCTGCATTCTCCTATAACTTTATACTGATTTCCTTCTTTTTGCTTTTTCTATCCTTTTTCATGCATGACTGTCATTCTTTCTTAGTGTCTTTCCTTACTTTTTCTTACCCCATTTTGTTTTTCATCCCTTCCCTTAATTACGCATAAGGTGCTTCAGCTCTTTAGAACTGTAGCCGTTTAAATAATGTGTCAGATATATTTTATAGTCACTATTAGAAGTTGGTATTCTTGACTAGAAATTAATATTAGATCGACACTTCACTCAGCTTCATCCAGCTGTTTCAGCCTCTCTGAGCCTAACATCTTAACCAAAGGCTTGAAAACCCCTGCAAAGTTTGTTTTTCTTAGTGCAACAAAGACGTGAACGTAGTCCTACAGACTAAAAAAACTCAATGTGCCAGATCCATACAGACCGTACCATACTATTAAGGCTGATCAGATTATTACACTTCAGGTTGCTTGAAGGCAATGCCAGTAGAAGGCCACGTCAATTAAGAAATTTTTTGAAACGTTTTGAGATTACAGCCATTACGTTTAGTTGTTTCTAACAAGTGTTAATCTAGTCTTGAAATAGAGAGCGAAACTGGTTGTCGTAAAAGGTTGTCGCAGAGTCAAACCTGTTCAGATTTTAGCGACCCTGACGTTGTATTAGGCTGGAATTTCCACTCGGTAAATGGCCGATAGCTCTTGCAGAATTTGTTTTCTTATTTTTGGTGCACGCAACATACGCATTAAAATTTTCGTGTTGTTGGTACAATGAATGTGCCAGATGCATACAGAGCTTACCACTCTAAACACTGGTCGGCCTTGAGTATCGGACCTCAGGTTGCTTCATTTAACTCATACGATGTTACAATGTCGTCGCAAAAGAGCTGTAAAACCCTGCAAAGTTTGTTTTCTGAGTGTAACAGAGACATGAAAACAGTGTTCTCTTTCGTAAATTAACTTGCCAGATGCACAAGGAACCCAGCAGGATGACATGACACTTTTGTTCAGGAATCGGAAAAAGGGTTTGTTTCTCAGAGAACTTCCGATACCGTCTACCATCTGTTTATGAAATGTCTTTTGGCAAAACGCAGAAACTCCAGAAAAACGCCGTTTAAGAAAATAAAATATAGGCATCTTGTAGCCAGTGAAATGAGGCTTTAATGATGTTTTGGCTACAGCAGTCTATTAGCTTGATATAAACGCTAAATGCAAGTACTTTTATCAGGTGGAACAATAATTTTGAATCTAACATAACATGACTTTGTTATGCATTTCATTTGTAATATTATGTATTTACATGTATGATGTGTATTGTTATATGTGTTTGTATTATGAATGAGATGTTTAACACTGTATAACATTGTAAAACAATAATCCTACGGGGTAAATAAAGTCGTATTTTATTTTATTATTGCTTATTATGGTCATTTGAAGTGGCAGTGAGTCATCCCAATGCGATGGCAAAATTCTGAAGAAATCGTTCTTACAGAACAGGTTTACATTACTGGAGGTGTGTAATGGTTGCTGGTTGGACTCAAGATAAAAAGATCGTGGGTTTTGATTTCCGACCACGGTCATGTTGTGAGGGCTTTGGGAAAGCATTTCATTCACATTTTCCTCAGTCTAACCGTCTGGCTACAGGTAGTGACAGTATGTTAGTGATCAGCACTTGTAGATGGCAGTGGCACTGTATACTTCCCAGGCAGCTGAGAAAGTCCTAGAGAGATTAGGCCTACTGGGGTAATAATAATGTGAAGTCGTGTTAGCGGGCATTAGCCTGGACACGGAACTTTTGAACCGCATTATTATTATTATTATTTGTATTATCATTATCATTAGTATTGTAATTGTAAATCTGTATTGTTGGTGAATGTTGTATCATAACGCGTGAAACTGATCCATAGCATTCTTATATTTTTGTGGGATCATATTTGGCCGATGGATCAGGAGCTCTGTACCTCTTGTCTGCTCTTAAGGCAATGGTGTTGCAAATAGGTACATAGGACTGTACTAGTTGGTGAGGACGGGGATGAGGGGGGGGGGGAAGGGGGNGGGGGGGGGGGAAGGGGGAGGATGGACAGCACATGGAAGGGCATGGTGATTGATGGCAGAGATATACCCCAAATGCACAAGTACTAATCAAATCCTGCTGCATGTTATAGCTTCGCAACTGACTGAAAAAAACAGGTTGAGATCTTCTGCGTCTGTTCTCTTAATTAGATTCTCGAGGGCAACTGAAACTCATTAAAACTTGAGACGAAAGGGGAATTTGCACCATCATGCATGAAATTTCAAATTCGCTTTGAACACCCCTGTTTAGCGCTGAAATATCACGAAACGGTTCCAATTTCCCAAATAACGTCCTCCTATCGATGGCAATGACCATCCCCCTGAGAGCAGATTTTTGTAGTCATCCGTAGCAATTTCTGATAAGCAGGGCATCTTGGGAGCCGATTTTTCTATTTTTTGATTCTCTATCAATCCTCTCCTCTCGCTTGCACGAATCATTTTCTGCCTAGATTAACCCAGCCTGCTATGCAGATGGACGGTTAAAAAAAAACAAAACAAGAAAAAAGCAGACCTCGCTAGATCGGGTTAACAAGTGAAAGGGCTGTCTTGCATTTGTGGGCAATGCTCCGTAAATGATTACTTGTGGAGGACAATGCCAGAGTAAATTTTTATTTGCATTTTAAGGAAGGCCCCACGTCACAAAGTGGTTGCCCAGTTCTCTTGGAGCATCGTGCGTTCTCTACGGAATCATGAAAAGAAAATCCTACTGTAACCAAGAGCTGCTCCTCAGAGTTGGGTCAGTTCATAAAAAAAGTAACTTATGATCAAGTTTAGTTCACTAAGAAAAAAAAAAACCCAAAAAAATTTGGATCAAGTCTAACTCAGTTTTGTGAAAATTCAGTAGTTTCCAGATCAGATCAGATAAGTTTCCCTTGTTTTTTTAACATCAGCAGTCGGTTCTGAATTTTTGAGATGATGTAAGCTATGGAAGTTCAGACAGATTAGTTCGTTTGTTTGTTCAAAATAGCTATTGAGCGCAATCACAACTAAACTAAGGCTCATGAACTGAGTTCATATAATCTTAGTTTTTCTCATCGGGCTGCTCATTTAAGGAGTTCAATGAAGTTGTTCGGTTTACGTTACAGGCCCTCCTATTGTCATCTCATTCATTCTATAGTCTGTAAACACTCTTTATGTCCTGGTAACATACTATAGATATCTAATCTTTTAAACGACCATCGTTATGCTAAGCCGTTGGTTCTTAAGTAATTTTACTCAGACAGGGCTACCTGTTGCAATGCTGAATTTCAAACAAAAATTCCATGGAATATTTACGGGGGCTCCCAACATGACATAACATAGCATTTATAGCAAGGTGCTTTATATTCATGTATTTCACGATGCACTGTGAAACCAGCTTAAGGGGTTTTTTTTAATAGCTAAGCTTCACATCACTTGTTTAGCTATTTACTGTAGTAAACTTGTGCAGTAAACCTGCAGTATAGTGGTCTTGCAGTATATTGCTCACAAGTTCCCATTTAGGATAGGGAATTTTCACGGCAAAGTACGTACTAAACCTCATGCTTAGCCAAAATAAAATTAAAAAAGCCCAATCTATTGTTAAATCTGATATATACCTCATTATTAACTTAACACACATCTCCCCTAAATCTGTTCCCTCATTGCATCTAACAACTGTTCATAATGACTTAAACTTACACAGTTCATCTTGTTATTTAGACCAAGCCATGTTGATCTTAGCGGCACAAATAATTAAGAGAGCGATACGTGTATGAATGTGTCCATGTAATTACTCTGAGTCCCAGAGCGCCCCTGTCCGCGTTTGTACACTCTGTACCACATGTTACTATGGACTTCTGGTTCGTGTTCTGCACCAACCATTCTAATGGAGGATCGGTGATTCAGCGGCGGATCCATAGGATGTGATGGTGGGATTTCAGGACTCTGTCCTGTCGGGCAATGCCTCTTTTATATTTACTCTCCAGACTGTTTGGTTTAAGTGAGAATCGGGGTAAACCAAAATTCAACGGTGGATCCNGGGGCAGAACACCCTCTACTTTTAACGTTGGCAACCCTAGTGCGATATCGGTGACTGAAGGCAGAACTTCAGAGAGGTTTTATGGGATGGGTACAGAGACTATGCTGCCTCCCCCTTCCCCCAAACCCCCAAACGAAGCCATTGAGGACATTGACTTCTATAACTTGTTTCAGGCCAGATGAATAATTATTGCCGGCGCCATGTAATGTCAACACAAAATTTCCTGTAACAATAAACGTTCATGGCACCCCCACATCCAACTTAATTGTGTCTTCCAATAGATGCCACCGCCAAACCTCGATATTAATCAGTTCTGGTTTTGTGACTTTGTGCATGGAAAATGTACACTTTTTATTGAAGTCCATCAACATCCAAAATTGATAAAACGGTAATGAATGAGTGTACGATTACCATATTCATAAAATGTATTTCCATTCTAACACTCAAATAAGGATAATTACCACTGGATAGTACATAGGCGAACAAATAGACAGACAATAAGAAAAATGGACATTCGGACAGACGGATAGACAGATCGACATCTCAACAGGAGAATTAATATCTAAGTCTCCATAGGTCAAGGATGTAATTCGAAATCGCTGCAGAAGAAAAAAAAAGTGAAGATGATAGTAATGGTTTGGAGTGTTCGCTTTGGAAGTTATATATCATTTCGACATATTTTTTTTAAAGGCAAACCTACTAATGAGTCAAAATACTGACGGACAGTAAAATCTCGATGGTAATTGATCATGTCAGAAGAATATCTTGTTATTAACTGTAAGTTTCATATATAAATGTTCATGATTATCTTTCCTATCATTTCATCTTTCAAATGGACCTCGATATTAGTATACCTGAATATTAAGTATACTTTTTCCATGCACTAAAGGCATTCTTTATATAGAGTTTCTATTGTGCAGGGGTCCACTGTAATTTGACGATGTATATTGTAATTAAGTTGTATATATCTTCAGTGCGGTGAGTTTTGCTATGCCGCACCAAGCTTTTGGACACAGTCTAAACCGACGACCAAAGCTCTCCAGAAAGAAGTGGGTCCGCCTCTGGCTAGAAACGGAAACAAATGTAATGACTTTGATGTTACATTTTATTATCCTTTCGACATCGATTTCCTATTTCACCAGTCTTTACTCCGGCAGGTCCGCATCCCAGTGCTTGCTCCATCCTTTGCTTGTTTACAATCTTTAATTGCCTGCATCCTTTAATCTCACTTTTATTATACACTATTTAGTCGGACTCAAAGCTTTGGATGAGCAGGCATTGAACAAGCTTACGCAGTATAATAAATCTGAGCACTCTAAAAAACTTTAACCTATGTACTTGGACCAATCGATACAGGGTATGTTTATTTATAAGAGCTTGAGTGTAACCATTTGCAGTGTTTTAATGGGCTGGTTCTGTGTATCACAGGCTTGTAATTAAAAGTTTCCTCTGAAGCCGTGCATTGCCTGAAATTACCGTAGTACAGTGTATAACATAATCTTTCTCTCGCTTTCTTCCGTCTATATGACTTGAACTAGGAATACATGTTTACATTCGCAAAGCCTTAAGTTCCCACAGCCCTATATTCCCACAGCCCTATATATGCTAATAGCACCTGGCATAAAAATATGCAATTTTGAATAGTCCTTATAAAATCAGGGGCTGGATTTAAACTTCAAAGGTTTGGATATATTTTTAGAATAGGTTAGGTCTAGCCACTCAAGTATACAATTTATGGTACTTGCTAGGTGGATATAGTTACCCTGTTTACTGAGTGAAAAGGCCTAAAATATTAGGAAGCCTGTTTCACTGCCTAAGTTCTCAAAATCTAATTGGTTTAGGGGAATTTTTCTATGTGTTAAAATTTGGAGGAAGAGCTAAACAATACTTTTGGAAAGTATTTTGGCATGGGACCCCTTGATAAGTTAATGAGAGGTATAAAACCTTTTTTAGCCAACAGTGAAAAAAAAACAACATTCCGAAAGCGCTGTGTTCCCACAACATAATTAATGAGTGCTAAACTGTATCTATGTTCCCACAACTCTACACTGTATATCCCCAAATAAGCCACAAGGCATGTCACTTTGTTCAGAACTACAAGTACAGTAATGACCTTCTGTATGAAAGCATCGTTTTGTTGCTAACATTACAAGAATTTTTTTTTTCATGGCATGAATCTAAGTGTTTTGGCTAGCAGCCATACAATCACCATAATGAGGAAAAGCGTATTTTTTTTTCTCTGGTAAAAGCTAACTTTTTCTTTCGGTATTACTTCCTCCCCACCCCAACCATCCCCCAC
>JAWQUT010000381.1:256133-275150 GCA_033807755.1 Ellobium chinense
TGTGTGTGTGTGTGTGTGTGTGTGTGTGTGTGTGTGTGTGTGTGTGTGTGTGTGTGTGTGTGTGTGTGTGTGTGTGTGTGTGTGTGTGTGTTCCAAAGAGAGGCTCACGTACTTGCGAGCCTCCTTCACAGACGACGGCCGTAAAAAGGAACTGTGAAGTCGTAAAGAGCTGTGTTCATGCGTTTATAACTGGACAACCAGATACTGTTTGGTGATTCTCCAAAGAATTATCTTTCTTCTTTTATTCTACTTCGATCCCTTTAAAGTACATATCTTTGATATAATATTCATATGAATAACTTACTTTTGGGTTGTTTGGAAGTCCCCAGGACAGCTGCTCTAGGGCTTTATAATTATCGCCAAGTAAACAATCAATAACCCTCACCTACTCTTAACCCTAATCGAACTACAGCATGCAAGGATCACCCAGAAATTCGCCACATATGCTCTGTGGAACAACCTGACTAGGAATCGATCCACATCTTCTATTTTAAAACCCTTATTCTGGCCGGGCCGCAAATGCAATTAATTAACATGCCTGAAACTGTGAGAGCTCCTCTGGTGTCAGGCGTCCATAAGCCTATCCGATTCCCAGCACAATTAATCGGCCAACGGGTGACACAAAGGCTTCCGAGTTTCTGTTGTGCTTCGTTTTACAGCAAACAAAACGCCTCACTGGAGATTTAATATGCGAAGCCCTCTGAATTTTCCAGGAAACCGTATTAATATTATGGGGCAGAAAACAAAACAAATTAAATTCCAGATTTCAATTTGGTAGCGGGCATGTTTTTTTGTAGCGTATCGTATCATGTTACATTCATATATGCAACGTGGATTTCTACTAATTGCATTTCACAGAGGGCACCAGGGAAGCAATCAGCCCCACCAAACTTGCTAGAATTTATGTCGCCTGCATGTCTATAATAAGAGCAAATTTAAAGCAGGATGTTATCAGTTGAAAGCACACCTCAAAATAGAGTGGGTTCTGCACCTTCTTTACAGCATTTAGTTTCATGACCCCGAATTGCTTCCCTTTGACACACTCGCATCATAAAGGTTTGTGACACCAATTAGAGGGGCAAATCACTCATTGTGAACAACAACCCAATTAATCCGTTAATGTATTAAATCCCTCTTTTTTTTTNCCCCTTTTTGGGGGGGCTGCCAGCCAGTGTTAGGGTGTAGACATACGTAAAATGACCTGTGATCTAAATAAAGCATCCAATTTTAAAGTTTCAGGTACAATTTGAGCCTTCTAGATAAAAAAAAAATAAAATGTGTAGGCCCATGTAGTCGCACGCGGTCAAAACCAGCCAAATGAAAAATTGGGGACCAAATCAGAATTTGTGGTGACCTTTTTCAAAAGACATTGTGAAAAAAATTTGGGCGTTGACCCCCCTTTTTCTTCCCGTTAAAAGATCGGGCAAAAGAAGTACTTTAACCTCCATGGAAGAAATTTCCCCAAATCACAGTGGTATATTTAGAATAACGCAAAATGTTAATAGGGCCAAAAGAAGAAAAAACAATAGGTGTCAAAGACCTTAATAGGCAGCTAGTACCTGGCATGTNAAAACCAGCCAAATGAAAAATTGGGGACCAAATCAGAATTTGTGGTGACCTTTTTCAAAAGACATTGTGAAAAAAATTTAACTCCCGTTAAAAGATCGGGCAAAAGAAGTACTTTTACTTCCATGGAAGAAATTTCCCGAAATCACAGTGGTATATGTAGAATAACACAAAATGTTAATAGGGCCAAAAGAAGAAAAAAAACAATGGCTGTCAAAGACCTTAAAGGAATCGATGTCCTTTTTGTGAACAGATGCCTCGGATCCTTAAACGCAAAATACCCTGTCCTCAACAGCTGAACCAAATTTGGAACATTTGGGGAGAAAAAAATCCCTTGAGATCTTCATGCCAAAATGGTTCCGTATATTTTCCACGCCATTATTTCGGATATTTTCGTAAATATTAATGAGTGAGGGAGCGAATGTCCCCTAGAGAGGTAGTAAGCAGTGACGTCAAGCGCATATGGCTGGAAGACGTCACGGCTTGGAAAAATGACCTCACAGAGTTTATTCCGCTTCACGACACACACGGACTTAAAAAGACAACTTATGAAACAGATTTCGGCTTTAGCTGGAGTAAAAATAAGATGCATGAGAAAATTCAGGACAGTCAGTGAGTCGATAACTGAGATATGGCGGCTATAAATTCAGCGAGTACTTTTTTTTATTTTTCTTTCTAGCCATCACTTTGGCTGCACGCGTCACTCTGACTTGAACTCTGCACAGGACCATCTTGGTTATCTTGCCTTAGGGGACTTTATACACAGCCAAGACTACTCAGTCACATAATTCCCGTACTGCTGACAGGGAAGGATAACCAGTCTTTTTATACATTTTCTTTAACTTTGTATCTTACTAGACATTTCGTCCCTATCTTTAAGTCCCTCTGTCCTGTAAAAACCGTCTTGCCGCGGGTTACTTATGTTGTAATAATAATTACAATATCAATAAGGTTTATAAGTCTCGTGAGTAGGCGTTGGCTGTTATGTCACTTCACATTACTTTTTTACCCCGACAAGCCACACCACTCGAGGCTGCAGGAGCCAAATTGTAAAAGCTTCTTTGAGCCATTTAATAAAAATTTCTTCTCTAACCACAGGAATTTTCCGAGATGGCCAAGACTAGTCTGCAGGTCTGGTGCCATCACTGTGCTCAAATTATTTACTGTTTACGGTGGGGATCCTTCGGTTAGATTTTTCACAATTTTAAATTACATGAAAAGGGGTTAAAAATTTGGCCTTCTTTTGCAGATCACAGGTCCGCACAAATGAAATCCGCTGAAGCCATTGGGAAACACTGCCTGCAACAATTATTTTTTCACAAATTCAAAACTGAATTTCACCACTTTTGCGGTGTGGTGTCACGTTATATGATTACTTCTACACAATCTGTCCAAAGGACAGATTTTATACTCTGCTACTATCGATTCGGATAGTCCAATTTTTTGACCAATTAGGCTCCTGCAACCTTTTAAGTACTTTCTCAACTCCCTGGGTTATAGAGTGCCGCAACCATTCACAGGGAACGAAGTGACGAAATGATATGTCGGTCAACCTTTAAACAACAACAACAACAAAACAAATCTTGCTTCTAATCAACGTCTATAAAATAAAAAATAAAAAAAAAACATGAAGTCTTTTTGGAATCTAGGTAGTGGGGTGGGGGAGGGATTAGAAAGAGCTAGAATCCATTCACATCACACAGACGAACATCGACACCGATCTTATTAGATAGAAGAGTGGAAGGAGGGGGAGGGCTGGTTTACTCTGTTAACAAGAAGGGCTAACGCTTCAGAACGTTTCCAGTCTCAAAGGGCACACATTCTAAAGGACAGTAAGGAAATCGAAAAAGAAAAGAAAAGAAACGACAGAAAATAGAACGAAACAGAACAAATGAAGAATGTGAAAGAAGAGGGAAAACAAGAATTAACGAACGTCTGGAATGATTGTTTCTCATTATCGACGTGCCTTCTTAAAATTCCCCTTCACAACAGTATCGAGCATGTCCTGTCATAAGCTTTTATCTCTTGGCCATGCATTGACGCAGGTTGGTACCTCTAGTGGACAGTATCGAGCCTAGAACTATCCGACCATCTTGTTGTGTGCCCGTCTTTGATGTCTGATCGTTCTGTGGTGTGGTCGGTATCGAATCACTTCCTGTCATAATTTTTTATCTCTCTGACCGAACACTGATGCGAACTGGTCACGTGGAAATGACGGTATCGAGCCATGTCCTGTCATAATTTTTATCTTCTAGGCCAGGCACTGACGCGAGTTGGTCGTGTGAAGCGGACGGTTCGATACCCTAGAAACTTCGGCAGCTCAATAAATTGATTGGCAATTTACGCTGAGTTTTTCATGGCTTTTTATAAGAGCCTTGTAGCAGACTGCTATTGGCGGCTTAATTAGGAGCCAGGTACAGAAGACGGCTTTTCAACAGATAATTAGATGCCCCTAGTGACTCGAGTACGTTTTTCAAGTTCACCGGCTCGCGGTTGATTGTCACCAAGTCCATATTTCGATCTGGCGCCTAGATAGCTTGATCCTTTGTGCCCTTTTCGTGAAATTAAATTGCATGTGTCGCAATTACCTAATGAAATGCCATCACATGTGTCATAGGTCAGTTTTCACATGTCTGCTGATGTCATCGTGGACTCCTCATTATTGTCATCGTCTTCGTCATCATGAATATCATCATTTCGAACACAGATTTTGAATGAAAAATGAAAAATTGTATCAATACAAGCCAAGAAATAAGAAATATACTTTAATATTTATAATTTTAAATGTGCTGATTATAATGAAATAAAATAATTACGTATTTTCGGATCTAAAACTGATAATTCATCAGGTTAAGTACAAAATGAAAAGAACTATAACTATCATAACTTAAAACAAGGATCTAAAAAATCAGAAGTTCCGTCCACACCTGCGAAGTTGAGAATTAAGAAATTGCCTTTTAATACTTAAAATACACTGATCATACTAAAGATATTTATGTAAATGAATTTTTATATCAAATGCGCTCTTTCCTCAGGTTACACGGTGTTGAAACAAACGAGTACGAATAGATATAGGGTAAGTGGACGTAAAAGCGTTCACGGAGATGGAAGTGTCTCCAACATCATCACCAGCAAGAACAGCAGCGGCACTGACCTTATTGTTTAGACTACCTAGACACGGTGGTGCCGGAATATGGAACGGATATTATTCTAACCTTTCAAAATGAGCATGTCTGCAATTTTCCCCCAGTATACAAAACTAATTCAGAGCTTGCGCATTAACAATGGGACCTCTTCCCAGCTTAAAAATTACATATTATGTGCATCGGTGCTGAATCACCCTTAGAGGAGCTTTACATTCAGAGTAAAAGTAACTTTTTTTATGATCGTACGAGATTATATCGTCAACGCCCGAGACACAAAAATATATATTAAAAAAATATTCTTATTTGAAAATGTGTCTTGAAAAAGTGCACATGAATTACTTTTATAAACTGACGTGACGTAACACAGCATACAATCGTGTATCAACATACAACATACTCTTTTTCCCTCCCCATATCCACTAAACACACAAAGGAAAAATAGATTAATGTGCACTGTTAAATAGTGTTATAGCTTAATTTCCATGATGTTTAAAGTAGAGGGGGACTTACGGTACTATTTAGTTTTTGCTCACTGTTGTTAATACGATTGCTCCTTTTAAATGTATTGTTTTTTAGGGGATGAGTTTCCTTGCAGGTTAAGCTACAAATGACTTACAATATCACTCAATTCTTGCTCACAGTTGTTAATATTGTTACAAACTTCTGTTAAATTATACTGTTAAATTCTGTTAAATTTTTAAACTTTTTAGGGGGTGAATGTTCTTGAATTTAAGCTACAAGGATTTATAATATCACTCAATTCTGGCTTATGGTTGTTAATACGGTTGCTTCTGTTAAATATATCATTTTGTAGAGGGAAAGTTTTCTTGAATTTAAGCTACAAAGGATTTACGGTATTATTCAGTTCTTGCTTCCGGTTGTAAAAATGATTGCTTTTTTAGATTTATCATTTTTAGGAGGTGAGTGCTGACTTTTAGTTATGGCTTTCTACAAAGACGTCTTTTTCACAAAGATCATCAAGAAAGGGTAAATCGCTCTTGATTATCTTTACTGATTTGTCCATAATCTTATTTAGCAAACTAGAATGCATGGAAGGTTAATTCACCTTTCCAAATCAGCCAGCCCGGGCAAACGATCCTGTATTTATCAGGGCCTGAGAAGGAAACCCCGAAAACGTGAATGACTAAGTGAAGTATAATTGTTTGTAAAACAAGCGTTTGTGATTGAAAAAAAACAGAGCTAGCCTAGCTCAATCATTGTAGAGTTAAGGTTTCTTGCAATCTTGAATGATGATAGGCCACTGGACACTTATAACGCCTGAATCACAGTTTCAGTAGAAGGAAGCCCGAAAGCGTGAATGACTGAGTGAAGTATAATTGTTTGTAAAACAAACGTTTGTGATTGGAAAACAGAGCTAGCCTTGCTCAATCATGTGGGGGCCACTTTTTCAAGCTTTTCTAAAATTCAAGTTACCTTACCAATCTTATAAAGGTAGGCAAAAAAAAAATACCATAAATGACTTTCCTACTCGTTTAAGTGTTGACTTTTCTAAGTAAGTGTATGAGAACGCCGTGAATGCACGCGAATGTAACAATGCAATATGAACATGTGTGATGTTAGTAGTTGTACGTAGTGCTTAAAATGCCCATGTGCTGTCCGTTGCATACTGTATTTTGTCCATGTGCCACGACACGACTGTGGTCTGGGCTTATTCCTAATAAACTTGTTAAACTTGTTAAATTATTCCAGAACAAGCAAACCAGAAGTTAGCTATGGCTGGAACTTTCTAACTTTTATTTTGGCTGAACTTTTCGAGAAATAGGAAACGTTCTCTTAGTTTCAGACCACAGTAATTTAAAGATCTAGCCAATCCAATTTGGACAATTATTTTACAAAGTTCTGAATATAATGAGGACACGAGGCGTTATACTACAGCTGAGGAAATGTCAATGACCTCACATTCAAAATATCAAAACATCTAGCTGATTTGCTTGCTTTTGGAATTTATTGAACGAATTTACTGAATATCTAAATACACGAAGAGTTATTGATGGTGAGTAATAATTGGAGAAACGAACTGTATGGAAACTCATCGATCTTGCATAATACTTGAAATAGCCCATAATTTATAGGTATAAAATAAACCCAAAGAAAAACCAACTGAAATTCGTAAATAAACTGACAGTTTTGACAAAAATGAGTTTAACATTTGACGTCCAATAGGAATCAAAGTTACTTAAGAGCAAATACCACAACAGCCATCAAATCAACACCAGTGGCTGTATGCATGATCCACACGTTAGTTAACGTATTGCGTTACCCACGGCAAACACTACTAATGTTTTGGGAGTTTCCCATGGTTACCACGGCAGTGCGTCAACTGGTGTTAGGATTATGAACACATCCACAGATTAATGTTTACTGACGGGGAAGTTCGTTACTTACGATAATAAGCACAGTGGAATGTCGATAATCATTACCAATATCTATACACTTTGACATTTAGATTCAAACCCATATTATTCAGGCATATACCCGCGTGCTAGATCATTATGGTCTATTTCCCAGCCCCTAATTGCCTGTATGAAATTTAGTTGACTCACTAACTCGAACATCTCACAAACTCAGACACATCACGGACTGTTCTGTAGGATTTACTATCATGAAGTCCATAGTATTCTTAACCCTTGTAAAGTTAACTAGTGTCACCTCAGTTCACTGGAGCCTGTTGCTGCTCCACTGAACGCTACGGTCGAGTTTATTCCGACCCGAAGAACGCCACGGTCAAATTAATGCACTTCCTGATTCATCTGGCATGCGACAAGTTACACAGGATACGGTAATCAGCCGTACCTAGTCACTTGTGCCAAGTGTAAATACCATAATCTGGTAGATATAAGATCGAACTCTGAAAAAAAAATTCTAACAAAAGATTTCTCAAAGGTTTAGGTCTGGATGGGGTGAGCTACTAGCAACCGACAAAAAGTCTACCAAAATTTTAGATCTGGAAGTGAGTTAAAATTAGGTCATATTTAAAATGGCCACCGTCGACCTTGAACATTCAAATATACGGTTGTAGTTTTCGTGATAACAGAATAATATTTCTGGTGTTCAGACTGAGGTTTTCAGGAATAGGATAAGGGAATTCAGTGGCGCCAATGAAAATACCATATGACCCCGTTGAACTGTTACAAGATTATTTTCATTCTTATCTTTTTGTCTATGTCTTGCAGCCAGTCAAAATGAGGCTTTTGTCGCTAAACTCAGGCCTGAGATATCACGTTCCGAAGGTGTTTGGGCCGTACTGAATCAAATTTTGTTTGCCATGGAAATAAAAAGAATAATCAAATCTTTACCAAAAAAAAAAAAAACAAAGCTTATTTCGTGGTGAAAATGATGAATAATTATGGAGAAATCTGATTTTTTTCCCACGGGTAAATAAATTTATTTGTGTTGTGTTAAACTGTTCTTTAATCGTGATTTTTCTCTGAATACTTTTCATTGCATAGTGATAGTTTTTGATTGCATCACTGTGTGCTATTTTATTGCTTAGTGGTGCATTTTAGATTGCGCAGTAGTGAATCCCTGCTACTTCAAACAGACCAGACCAATGTCGGGATAAAGTTAATATTTTCACATGATAAAAGTAGACCCATAAGGCATTCATATAATAACAATTTATTTCAACAGCCAAATAGCTCCTTAAGCCACATTTCGACTCACGGCAAGATAGTCATAAACATGGTTGTTTTCTCCTCGTCTGTTGCACTCCCAGAAATGAAAATAACAGCGCTCATTGCTGTTACTATTTTTAGTTGCGTCACGTGACGGACATTGCAGACAGAGCCATTGCATGCCGCTCTTAAGTTCTTTTGTTTTCATGCTCCGCACATGCACGACTGGTCGCCATCATTATGAGTGGCCCGATATGGAGAGAGCGTGTAAACATGAGCTGGGATTTCCTCATCATCAGATGGAAATTAAAATATCTAACACAGCTTGTTACAACATTTCGTCTGATCATTCCACATTAACCTTTTAAGTCCCAAGAACAGAAGTACAGTGCCTTGATAAATAAATTTCATTTTTATATACATTCTTGTATTCAGTAAACGGACTTGATTGAACACAAAATCAAAGAAATCTAACTGTTATGTATATTTCTTTAAGAAATAAGCATCTCCACATGTCTTCGGCACATAAAATAACAAGAATGGACACTCCACGCTCTTATGCCATATAATGGTACTGTGGGGTTTACAGGGTTAAGTCTGTCGAAGTCACTCTTTGAGGTTTTGAGGAAACTAACACCTTCAACTCGTGGCCCAAGGCAAATGAGGTTGATGTGGGGGAGCCTTAAAAGTTGGAAATACAACATTTAAAACAAAATTTTACTTTTTTTGTTCATAATTTGAAAAAAAACATTATGGAAAAGTAGTAGAAACAATTCGAATCATAAAAAAAAGATGAAGAAAACAATGTAGGCGAATGTAGAATAAGCATGACGATTTTGACTTATATATATTAAACAAAATTTATTAGCCAATCCAACCGCAGTATCATTGCCACCTACATACACACCCCCTCGCTATTTCTCTTTACCAATAAAAAAACAGAAAAAAAAAATCCTATTCAGCAAATAGTCATAAATACACGACATTCACCTAAACGGAAATAACATCTCGTTAACAACAAACTCTAGTAATAAATATAATGACATAATGTTAGACGCCTTTGGAGATGACATAAACCTGTTAACGACAAACTAGTATTGATTCTCTCTCGCTCAGATAAATCAGTTGTCCCGTGGAAATTGGATAACCTATTGAAAACCATCAATTTGGTGACGCTGTGTATATGGGAAGTAGCTATGAATACAGCGGTGGCTATTTTTAGAAATCTCGTTATAATTGAGTGGAGGTCGCGCAAGAGTATGGATGGTGGGGAGGGAAAGGAGATCTTTTCGATAGATAGATTCCATCACATTACGGGGTGCACTGCTGTCAGTGGTGATGCTAATGTTAGGAGGGGAAATGAATGATTGACTGAGAGACAAGAGAGAGAAAGAACGAAAGAGAGAAAGAGAGAGAGAGGGAGAATGTTGAAATATAGATAAATTTAATTTCTCAGTAGTATTCGATGCCAGACGACTGGTCAGCCAATCACATAAAATATTTATGCTAGTGGATGTGTTCTGAGTTTTGTAATTTTTTTTTATACTCTTTTTCTGTTTTCTGTATAACTTGTACAGCATGATTATGCGGCGCCTCAGAGCATTTTTTGTAGTGAGTTTGTGAACTATACACATTAATTATCAAATAACATTGCAAGTATTTCACGTGACCACAACCAACGTAAAGAAACTCAAACACGACAACAAAATATCAGTGCATTAAAATTACCCGAAGAAAAGATTTAGAGGTTATGATGAGGAGAAATGCAGACTATGATAGTATCGACGGTGCGCAACACGTAATAGAGAGTCTTTATTTTCTAGTTCTGATCTCTTACGGATCGTTATGGCAAATGGTGGATTTTGGCAAATGACATTTTCTGATGTTACGATCATTTTGCAGTTCCGGACTAGAATCAAATGGGACTTCCATAACTACTTCATGACGTGGTGAAAAAATTCTAGAAAGCCATATTATCATGTATATGCCTTATTCTGTCATAAAAGATCCGCGCTTGAAAATAAAAGCTCGTTAATGTTAGTTTAGTGTAAGAGAATGGTATAGAGATCACTAAATTGTGAATGTCAGCAATAAAGACAAAAAAAAAATGCTCACACACATTGTATACGTCTACGAAAACATGGGAAAATCAACATAGTTTAAAATGTAAGCAAAATCAAGAAATTAGTCTCTTCATTAATAAACAATCACACAAACACTCCAATACGCAAGCAAAAATGGAATGAAAACAGTGGCGCATGTCTTTGGGTCTTTTAGTAAGTCCAGTACCGCATAATCCTTTCCCCCTTCCCCCACCCCGATCATCATGAGAAAGCGTCAATATCCTTCCCCAGATGCCATCCCAGTTTAGTCTCAGCTGTTTGTGTTTTTTTCCCATGGCATATTAGCACTTATGAGTGCCCATCTCAGTGACTATTACGCACCATTAAATGTCCTCCCCTTCCTCTATCCCTCCTTTTACCCTCCCCTCCCCCACCCCACACCCCNATTTTAAAAAAATCCCCACCTGAATAACTCTTGATATGCCGGTGCTCACAGACAGAAAGCAAACCAAATAAAGCAACATCAAAGTAAGTACGTACTCACACACACACACACACACACACACACACACACACACACACACACACACACACACACACACACACACACACACACACACACACACANCACACACACACACACACACGCACACACACACAGAATATCAGAGATTCAAAGAGGAACGAGGTCTCACAAAAACAAACGAAGAAACAAGCAAACACAGGAACAAAAGCAAATATTCACGAATATTAAGAAACGCAGCACAAAAAGAAAGTAAATCGTCACAAACATGAATAAACAAACAAGCAAGGAAGAACAAGTGCTTACAAACACATACAAATGAAAGTATAAATACCAAATACTGACAAATATAAACAACAAGCAATAGAGATCAAATTCTTTCAAAACTAAATAATCAAATAAGCAACAAAGAGCAACAATTTTTCACAAAAACAAAGAAAAGAAATACCAGCAAACAGTAACAACAGAGTCATATTATGAGTTATACCTCACAAACACGAATAAACACAAAGCAACAACAAACAGGTTCTTGCAACAACAAACACAACAACAAAATGTAAGTAGTAACAGGAGCAACAAAGAATCAGTCCTCACAAAAAAAAAACAAAAAACGAACAAACAACAAGAAGTGAGTACTCACACAATCAAATGATACATCCATGACCCCCATGACTTGGGTCGCTCCAGAAAGTTGTATATCCGGGCCTGTAGACGCCTATAACGCATGTCCCTGCGGTGTGCCTTGTAATTCAGAGGTTTGCCAAGCAGGGACACCCTGGGCTGCCGGAATCTGGAAACTCCCCCTAACATGGCCACGTCATTTTCCACATCGTCCTTGACACTGGGGATGCTTATACCGTAGCCACCTCCTCCACCTCCTAAACATCTTCCTCTTCCCCGGGTGAATTTTTCACCCTCCCCTTCCATCACGGCGAACTCAACTCGGAGCTTTTTGCGGTCTCCGGTTCCAATCCTTCTGCCGGTCTTGCCACCAGCTTCAAATTCTGCAGGAGGAACAGAATAGCCGGCCTGATGTGCGTTGTCGGGAACTGTCAGTTGTGAATTGTTGGCATCAGGGTGATCCACCCGCAAGAAATGTGTTTTCTCTCTAGAAAGTCTTCGTAATCCTGTAATGAATGAAACGCGTGGTTTACTTGCTGCTGGCGCTGCTGAAGTAGTAGCTACTGTTGTTGCAGGCGATGAGGAAGAGGTATTTGATACGGTCACGGTAAGCGAGCTGGCGGAAGAAACTGCAGTTGCCGCTGTGGTTATATGAATGGCCGGCGTTGCAGTGAATGAGGATGGTTTGAGACAGGACGCTGGTTTGGATGGAGAGATGAAGAGTGTCGATTTGTTCTTATGATTGTGACCGCTGTCGGCGCAGTGAGTTTTCCGAAGTAAGTCTTTGCGATAAAAATGCACCAGTCGTGAGAAATGATAACGTCCATGCGATGGCTTCCCCTCCGCCGGCTCTTTTGTATCACATGAATTCGTGGGTTTAGACACAAGGGCAATTTTTTCACTTTCATCATCGTCTCCGTCCGCGTCGTTCACTGCATCATTCACCCGGCGCCCAAGCTCGATGTCGTCATCGTCACGTGTCGTCAATAGAGCGGAAGTGACGTCACAACCACCATCGTCGGACGTTACCTCCCCATGATGTTCAGGATCCCCGTGGGAGAAATCAGATCCCGCACCCAGATTGGAGTTTCGCGATAGTTCCTGAGATTTGTCCCGGCTATCTCTACGACGTTTCGGAGTGTCGTCGCTTGTGTTCTCTAAAGAACCATAACTCAGATTCCGTTGTTTATCTTTGCTATTTTTCCGCCGAGGAGACAGGCTCTCGGAAACGTTACCAGTTTTGAGAGTCAAGCTCCCAGAAATGAGGTTTTTATCCAAACTCCGTCGAGGCGAACGCCTATGGTCACGTCTTCCGAAGTTTTCTGAGAACCTTCTGTTGTTGTCGGTAATGAGACATGAGTCTACGCTATGACGGGGTGAGAATTTTCCCTTCAGTCCGTCACGTCCGAGGTCAAGATCCCGTGAGGGAAGCTTGTCTAGAAACAAACTGTGAGGACGTGAGTCGTATCCCCTGTTTGTCCGCTCACGCTGAGGTATAGAGGTATCGAAAGAGAATGCGTCAGAGTCGGAAATGGGCTGTTGTCCCGATACCGTTGATTTCCCTTGACTTGGATTAATTAGCGATGAATCAAAGGTACTGGACTGACCGTAAGCCAATGGTTCGGTAGCTCGAAAGCTTTGAACTGCTCCAGGGTTGGTGGTAGATCCATTCACGCAGGTAGAAGAGCAAGCTGGTTTGGTTTCGGTGCTACTGTTGTGATTGGCTCGCGGCAAAGATTGACCAGTGGAGACCGTAAACTCACCGTTGTTTGGGTTACTGATCTGCTTATTATCAGCTGCAGAATCGATAGACGAGAGATCTAATACGATTGTGCTCTGAGTTGTTCCGGCGACGGGCAAAGAGGGTATGTCAGTGTCAGCGTTTTGAGATGGAGATGAGGATGACGGAAGCGCAGGGGTGACGCGAGAGAGGCTGTATGACGCACTGGAGGGATAAAGTGGATAGGCCTTACCTGATGGCGAGGAAGAATGCCTGGAAGGACAACTGGATTCACTGCTCAGTTTACGAGAATCTTCAGAGCGATGGCCTGTCTCGCTGAAGAGTCCTTGAGATTCGATCGGACCAGCGGCGAGAGCAGGGTGAGATTGTACAGCAGCTCCGGTTGTCGAATGTTTGTGTGCGCTATCCCTCAAACTTTCCGGTGACTGGCCGGTCGAGCTGACCTCTAGGCCAGAAGTCTGCCCATGCTGTTGTTGATGTTGTTGTTGTTGTTGCTCCTTTGCTTGTTGCTTTGCTTCATGCTTTTGTTGCTGCACATGTCTAACACTTTTACCTTCACCACTGTCATCACCACTATCACAGAAAACAGGGTTCCTAAACGCGAAGTCAGATCTCTGGCTAACTGTGCTCGGCGAAGCGAAAAAGTCTCGGCGAGCCGCTAATATTGAACTGGCATCACATTTTCCTGAGGTCGTTATCGAACATCCATTATCCTTGTCAAGCGGCTCGTCTAGAAAGGTGCTACCAAAACTACCACTAGAGGTGCTCCGGCTTTTTTTAGAATCTATGAAGGGGGAATGAACTCTTGTGGAATTTGCGCACTGTCTCCCGTCACCGCGACCACTCTCGATACCCTTACTCGCTTCCGATTCGTCGGTGGGTGATACAGTTCCAGTTTTTGTGGCGTCGACACCCAATGCTGCCGATAAAAGGCGGCTACCACTACCACTATCACTATCACTATCGCCACCACCACCGCTGCCACGATTTTGTACGCTGGGGATAGGTGAAAAAGTGTCACGGGGCGACCCCCTCTCCGAGCCGGGGCGGGCAGGTAGCGGAAGGCCAACGCCACCGGAGTGAGCGGGGACCGATGATCGATGCTTCTCACTCACAGGAATATTACTTGTGTTTTCCTTTTCGCCACATCCGCCACTGTTTTGTCTTTGGCTGTCACCACATGTCGGAGTGTTCACGGCATCGCGGCACGGTAACTGAACGATGGATTTATTCCGGAAATCCGATTCCAGTAATCCCGAGGTGGGGCAATCCTTCTTCTGAAGTGGCGTCAATTCTGCCACTTCCGCCGGCGAGGTGCCATGTGACGTCACTTCATTGCCGGACAATGACCGTTGATGTGACGCAGGCGCAGAGAGATAGAGCGGAGGTGACGTCACAAATGACAAAAGATTTTGATCAGCTGGGGAAAACTCTGAAGCCGCGAGATTTTCAAAAGGGTTATCACTATAACCTCCGTCACCTAGAGTATCGATATGGTCCACACCACCTCCTCTCACCCAGGCATCATCTTGGCCATGAGAATCATGCCCCGTTTCACTTTTGATACCACCTCCCTTGTACTTGCCGGTGTAGGCCGTTGTTACACTGCTCGCCACCACAGCTGGTGACGCGTCCCTACTCTCACATCCCCCCAACGCCGTACCGGAATCAGGCATCCCTCCCACCCCCATCAGCTCTTGAGCAAGCTCATCCCCCGTCACCCCCTCTTCCTTCTTCTCCTTCTCTTTCTCCTCCACTTTTGGCTGACCCTCTCCAGCCCCCGATAGGGGTTGTTCGCCCCTCTCCCTCTCCCCCTCCCCTGATGAGACAAGATACTGCCCTTTGGCCCCACAACACGCCGCCATGATTCCAAAATGCGACGTACAGCGTGCGCGTGCTTGATGTAAACCAGAGAGGGAGAAAAATCTCGTCCGCTCACGCACACCATTAAGCCGTGATAGAGGGCCCGGTGTAGTGAGTATCGTCAAAACCTGATACACCCCGCATAACGAAGACGGGCTTCACATAAACTTGATCCTTGCAGGCTCAGAATGGAGCTCCAAGTTTCTGAGTAGCGGTCCCGGCAGCGTCCCCAGACAGATCATATGGAATCAGGGGACCCAGAGACAAGCTTAGCATGGCGTGTTATGACAGAGAGCTATGAAAAAAAACCGCCGATATTCATCATGAATAGTGCAAGCTTGGGGGATTTAAGCCTTGAGATCAGAGTCATTTGCAACAGCGTGACAAATTCCTTATGTCAGGCGCTGACCTCTCCGATTGTCCAGCATCTGTTTGTAGTGCCAGTCTCTCAAAGCTTTTCTGTCTGTGGAAAGAAATCAGAGATACATCACGAGGGTCTATGGTCGTTTGGAGTGTGGAAAGAAATAAAGAACGAAAGAAAGAACGAAAGAAACAAAGAACGAAAGAAAGAAAAAACGAAAGAAAGAAAGAAAGAACGAAAGAAAGAACGAAAGAAAAAACGAACGAAAGAAAGAAAGAAAGAAAGAGCGAAAGAAAGAAAGAAAGAAAGAACGAAAGAAAGAAAGAAAGAAAGAAAGAAAGAAAGAGAGAAAGAGAGAAAGAAAGACGTATAACCTCAACAAAAAGTTTTTAAAAAATCAACAACAAAACAAGTTTGAAAAATGAAAGAATAAGGGTAAAAAGAAGGAAGAGACAGAAAGAAAGCAAGATCACTAAGGGAAGAATAGGGAGAGAGAGACAGAAATAAATGGAATCTAGGGAGAGAAGGGACAAGAAGAAAGACAACAAAAGAGACTATTACAAAGAATAAAACGGAAGAAATGAATAGAAAACAAACAAACAAACGAACAAACAAACAAACAAACAAACCAAAGAGGTACATCAAGAGAGAGACCTCTAGGCAGATCTCAAAGAGGGCGCAAACTAGAGCTTTTATTGAGTCTACGCAGCACTAATGTTTCCGTCTTTATGACGAAATAAGTAGAGCACGTGAACCAACTACAGGCAGCGGCGTAACTGCCATTATCTGGAGTATCGTGCAGCCTCTCACTGGCATAGGGAGAATTATACCATAGTTCCACTCGTACTCCCCATAAAAGGGTCACCACTGTGTGCATCATCTTAATTTGCACATGAGTTTGGGAACAGCCATCAAAACTGGAGGCATCGTGGCTCCTGTGGTTTGTGAGTCGTGCTCAAAAACTGAAGACATTCAAGTCTACATTTTGTGTGTTTGATTCTTGGGTCGGACGGTTTATTTTCTGGTGTCCTTGGGAAAGACACATCATCCCCCTTTCCCCACTGGACTCAAGTGTAAATGAGTACCTAGCTATAGGGGACTAGAGCGCTGCACCGCAGTCGACCAACAATGACTTCATGATTTGAAATAATATATAAAATATATGTATATATAATTATTTACATGTATGATGTTCTATGTTTTTGTATTATTAATGAAATGTATAACATTGTATGGCATTGTTAACCAATGTCCCTACAATGTAAATAAAAGTCATTATGTTTATTTCTTTTTTTGAAGAAAATCCGGAACAAAATGACATCAAACTTTGCATGTGACCTTTGAAAACGAGCTATTCCTCCATACGGACGCTTTATTTATAGTTATGTTAGACGTTTTTTATGATTGCCATACAATAACCTGCTGACACATTGACCTTTTCGGAAGGAAAGGCTGTCAAACTTATCTCGCGAGCAGTTTCGACATGTGTCAGGGGAAGAAGGATGTCCAAATATTATAACAGTTATGAATAATTCATCGCCAGGGGCCTAGTGAAGGAGCTAGAGGGGGATGGGGCAGGGCAGGAAGGTGACACACTGGTTATTGGCAAAGGGGAGAGGGCATGGTCTAACAAAGTTCAGACGGGGGATAAAACACACTGAAGACTAAGTGCTGGGAGGGAGGAAGCAGGAAAGGGCGCTTTTTAAAGTTTTTTCCCCCGCAGTTTAGGGAAAGGTTGGGAGGAGTGGGGGGGGGGGGGGGGGGGGNGGGGGGGGGGGGGGGTGAATAATATGCCCCCATTACCTTCCCTCTCTATCTGCAGTAACAGTAAAGACATTCATTGCCTCGGGAAGGAAAAAAGGGACTGGACTTTGTATACTGTCATGACTTTGTCATTGTGCTGATGAGAGTCACACAAATGGTCCATAAAGCAACATGGCCGAATGGTTGCGGCAATTGATTCAAGATCTAACGGTCCTGGGTTCAATTCCTTGATTACGGTCTTGTTACAGGTGCCTTGGGAATGCAATTCATTCACATTTTCTCAGTCCATTCGCCTGAAAAATGGATACCTGGCTATAGGCAGTGAAAAATATTATCAGAATGCTAGTGATAAGCACCAGCAAGTGACAGCGACTCTGAATGTGTCCCAGGGAGTTGAGAAAGCCTTAGATATCTGGTCTGCTGGGGTAATAATAGTGTCATGTCGCTTGAGCGGGCATCAGCCTGGATGCGATACTTGTAAACTGCATTATCAGATTTATCTGGCTAGAAGCAAGACCTAAAAAAGGCCGAACTATAAAGATGCCCTTATAACGCTTACAAGTTTAACAACAATTTAACAAGTTAATAAAGTCTTCTGTAATGTGCTGTAAAATGATCCAGTAAAATAATATAAAACAGTCTCACAAGGTCTCTGACATGAACACATACACGCTCCGACGTCCATGCTCTTATTGATGAGAGTGAAAATAGTTAGCTCTAACTACAGTAACTGATGAAACTGTCGTCATTCTGCTTGTGGTAGTTATTTCCTTCACAGGCTAGCAATTAACTGGTCCAGATAGTTACCGCGTATGTCTGCATCAATCATTTGCTGGCTTAAATCGCCTTATGGCACCATGCAGCAGTGGTAATGGCAGCGTAGAGGTGATGGACATCCTGACCATCCAGTGGTGTTTTCTCAGCAATGGTCGGGCGGAAGGAAAATGAACACGTTTTGCAGTTTGTGAAAAAATATAATGTGATTTTTTTTTGACTGTGAAGCATTAATTTCCATCTCTGTCCATTTCACTCTAAAGACCTATATTTGTTTTTTTCTTCTACATTTCGCTTCTCTGGTTTACAGCAGTTGCTATGGTTTTTATAGTAAACAGACACACCATTGGCAGTAGACTTACTCACATGTTCAGTGTAAATTGCTTTTGTGCTGCCTTTTGCTTTTCTAGTAATATGAGGAAGGTAGATTTGAAATGACAGCTGTTTCATACGCTTTAGCATTGACGTTTACTGTAGGGAATCTTCACATAAATGCTGCTTGGCGGAGTAGATACGATTTTAGATTCAAGTTAAAAAGTTCATGGGTTTGATCTTCCTAAATGATATTGCAGCACGCGCTTTGGGAAGCCACTTCATTCACTTTGCACAACGGGTGCTTCGCCATAAGCATAGAAGGTTGGCGTCTTGAGGCTACTGATCAGTAATTTGTCGGATGGTCTGCAAGTTTTTCCCCTAAGTCTTGCACAAGTTAAAGAGTGACCTGCGTCTGTCCTGCGGCCTGCTGGGAATGGGATAATGATAACGAGAAATGTGCGTGAGCACGCACTGACATTGTCTGATGACAAGACTTGCAGACCTCATTCATTATTCCTAAAAGTAAATGAGAAGTAGTAAATAACCAATAAAAATGGTCCCTAATATCCTAACTTACAGCCATAATACTAATATGCCATAATTAAATTTGTCAATGGGATGACAGCTGATACATACATATATATA
>JAWQUT010000381.1:278108-294508 GCA_033807755.1 Ellobium chinense
CCCGAAAAAAGGAGAGATTTTATATTGAATGATTAATTGGATTCTACACAATCAGTGATTTCGCCTATTACTAGATGCCTGAAACCTCCAGCTCGGTTGTCTTAGATGAAGTGTCAAGTAAATTTTACAAACAGTTTACAACACGTCTACTCCATCAAAGGTTACAGGCTATTCCCCGGTGTTCTCCATCTAGGACACATCAAATCTTTTTTTTTGAACTGTTTGGAAGCCCCCAAAGACAGCGTCCGCTCTGGGGATTAACATTTTTACCATCAAATACAGCAACCTACTAAACCAAGAAAATCTCGGGCAAATAAAAAAAAAAAAAATGAATCACTGCCCTATATACACGAACATCTCATAAAAGGTATTCTCCAAGGATTGATGGGATACAGACGTCTGCAGAAAAAAAGCCAGCAGCGCGAAGCTGTATTGGCTGGTGATGATTAAGAACAGTGACGAGTCTTTTGACAGCGCCATACATTTTGGGGGGAAAAAAAGGAATCTTAAGCTCATTTCGTTCAGTTTCCAATCCTGGTTCGTTAGGGTCACTGTGCCAGGATCTAGAGGTCTCTGACATCATCATCTTAAAAACAGGAGAACAGCTCGAGGGCGTCGCCAAGAGCATAGACATGAGGCCTCTGTCCCAGTAACATTAAGCTCAGACAACAGCCAGCTGTAAAGCACCAAGTACTACCATTATGTTTTTAACAAGTCATTCATTCGTTCACTCATCCAAACCACTCTTCCGTCATTCGCGTTTTCCCTTATACTTCCTTTTATTCCTCTCTTTCTCCTCGGTCTCTCTATCTCTCTCTGTCTCTGTCTGTCTGACTTTCTGTCTGTCTGTCTGTCTGTCTGTCTCTCTCTCTCTCTCTCTCTCTCTCTCTCTCTCTCTCTCTCTCTCTCTCTCTCTCTCAAGGCTTCGATATTATTTCATTCGTATAATGTGTCTCTTCCATAACCCTATCCTTCGCTTCCCCGCGCCCCTTTACGACAGAAAAAAGAAACCCCTGTGCCCTAACCCATGCCCTGAAATATGGCAGATATAATGACCTCAATAGTTGGTTTGTTTCTACTAATCCTATGACACATATACAGCAACTTTCCACTGAGATCCCGCCGTTTCGGTTAAGATCTCACTCTATCTGTGAAATGGTTGTTTTGGTTTTTTTTTACTTTTATAATAACCCAATTTACATGCCGGCTGCAGCAACTTTTTTTTTTTTTTGGTTCACCGAAGATTCCACAGTAACTAGCAAAATGAATATATCTCCTTCTACAACGGCATTGCTTACTTCTATGGATATGAGACGAGTCTAATTACAATTATCCCCTTTATATTTCGCATACATGAATATGTCATACTGTAACAAGGCGCTCGCATGTCATCCAACACTGACAACACATGGTCTTTCCGCCCTCGACATAAATTACGATGCATTTTTACTTTCTGAAATTCTCTCCTCTCTCAACCTTTGACCATAGCCTAAGATTTCGCTTTTCTTGTCCCTGAAGCACCGAGATATCAGATACAGACTCCTATAACGGAGAGCCTCTTACGTCATCGGCTTTGTTTTCATCTTTTTCATCTTCTAAGGAACTGGCGTGATGTCTTGGTCTGTATCCAGCTCAATATACCAAGTTATTTACTTTTTTTCTCACTCTCAACCACCTACCTTCCCTCCTCCCCCCGCCCCCTCCCAAACCATTCTTTACGTATACCTCTCCGCTTCCGCCTAGATCGGTCCAAACTCCAAACCTCGTTATGGTGCGTCCAGACAACGTTTTCACTGAATTTATCGTTTAACTTCCTGCTCGCGGCAAGACATGGGCACACAGTACAAAGATGTCGATAACCGGTGTTTTGGAAGGAATCGCTCACACAATGATGCCTGGGTGAAAAACGAGGTCTTCGATTTTATTTTCAATTATTAAATATTTTAAAAATAAAAATGCCTGCTTCTCAAATTCACTGACCAGGGCACTGTATTATTCTTAAGGGGGCACGGCGATAGATTTATATTCTCAAGCGCTTTCAGTATGGAGCAGAAGAACGATGTTAGACAAAGAGGGAGATAAGAAGGAGCATACAATGGAAGGAAAAGAGAGCTTTTATTATAAAAGTTCGGATCTTATACCGACTGTTGTTGCTGAAGTTGGCATAAGCATATGACAGTTTCTGGTGTTTCCATGATATTGTTCGTTACTTGCCATTATATATGCCCACACATCATTTTATGGCTTGGACTTTTCCCCAATAAACCTTGTCCAGCCTTGTTATGAACCAGTTTTGAAATTCATATCTGATCCTAGATCTGAACTTGTGAAGGGTCGTAACACCAGATCATGTTTATCTCTGCCGTAAAAAAATATCTGTAAGAAATCCGAACTTGAAATTAAATCCTCGCAAGGACCATAGAGAGATAAAAAAAATAATGTTCTTCTTCCAAACACAGTAAATTTGGGCAGGGGTGCCAAACTTCTTGAGAAGGATAAACCAACGCGGTTTATAAGTCTCATAGGCAAACTAGTGCCAGCTCACACTTCAAACTATTATTACCCCTGCAGATCAGATCACTCTATGACTTTCTCAATTCACTGGGGGGCAAACAGTTTCGCTAACATCT
Organism: Ellobium chinense; assembly: GCA_033807755.1. NCBI lineage: Eukaryota > Metazoa > Mollusca > Gastropoda > Ellobiida > Ellobiidae > Ellobium > Ellobium chinense. Next base: position 280,739 of record JAWQUT010000381.1, read on the forward strand.
GATTACTAGCACTCTCACAAATCTTTTGCTGCCTATAGCCAAGTATTGACAGGTGAACTGAGGAAAATGTGAACGAGATGCTTTCCCAAGGTATTTACAACACGACCATGATCGTGGCAACACCACTGTGACTTGTAAGGTCGAGCTAGTTTTGTATTGAAGTCATCGTGTGAGAGTCACATCCACAATGACGTGCGTGCATATTATTTCATCGTAGTGAGTGACACTGTGATACCATGGAAATGAAAGAGCGGTCCACCTGGCAAGATAGACTACGTATTATCATCAATGGAATTGTAAAACATAGTCACTTCAGGATAATTAAAGATTAATTTTATTCTTTCTTAAATCAATACATGAAAATAAATAGCTGATTATAATAGTAACAATAATATAATAAATAAGAAGAAGAAGGAAAAGAAAAAAAAAAAGGAAGAATCAAGAGGTAGGTGATTCATTATCAAACAGACATCCCCCCCCCNCCCCCCACGCCGCCTCATCCCCTCTCCTTCTAAGATTATCATGTGAATGAAGTGATCTAGTGATCTACTTTAATATTTACACTCCTTTTTCCCCCAGCCCTTCTCTTGTGAGATTATGATGAGATGATCTAATGGAGTATTACTTAATGTCATTACACCTATTGTTGTCTTTCCAATCAACCCATTAATATGTTCGTTGGGACGTATCGATACCAACAGAAAGTCCCCTACGATGTCACCCATCCTTACCCATAATATTGTTTGTCTCGAGGGCAACATTACGCCTTCCTGCTGGAGATGACTCTGGTTATTTGAGGGTTAACTTTCAAGATGGGTTTTGGTTCTTTTGGGGTTAATTCTACCGAAACAGTCTTTTGCGGGATTAAGAAACCTTTTACCACGAACCGGGTTCTTGAGGCTGGGACGATGTTAGGAAATAAGGATAGTGATGGGAGGTGGGGGAAGAAGAGATTGAAGAGGGGATCTTTGTGCGTTTGTGTGTATGAGTATGTGTGTATGTGTGTGTGTATGAGTGTGTGTGGGTGTGTGTGTGTGTGAGTGTGTCTGCATGTGTGTGTTTGTTTGTGTCTGTGTCTGTGTATGTGTGTAGTGTATGTGTGTGTGCGTGTGTGTGTGTGTGTGTTTGTATGTGTGAGAAAGAGGATGTGTTTTTGTGGCCGTGTGTGTGCGTGGGTGCATCAGTGTGTGTGTGTGTGTGTGTGTGTGTGTGTGTGTGTGTGTGTGTGTGTGTGTGTGCCTTCCTGTTGGTATGAATTGTTATGACTGTTAATGACCACGAAAGGGGTATTTGGTTTGTGTCCCCTTCCCAGGAAAACACAACAGGAGGTCTATCTGACTCCCGTCTTCTTTCACTTAATATAAACAGAGAAGGACAGACAGAAAGAAACGCTTAAAAAAGAATAGGAAGGGGGAAAGGACGAAGAAGCAGAAAAATGAATGAATGAATGAATGAAAAAGATGGAAAGAAAGAACGAATGAATGAATGAATGAATGAATGAATGAATGAATGAATGAATGAATGAATGAAAAAGATGGAAAGACAGAACGAATGAATGAATGAATGAAACCAGCCAAAGAAGGAGCGAAGAAGGGATACATTGTACATGGTGGAAGAAAGAAAAATAAAGAATAGACAGAAACGGAAGAAGGAGACTATCTATCTATAGAGAGCAAATATTTAATAAAGAGATCGGTTGCTCCGAAATTGTGTCATGGGCTATGAATATGCTATTTCAGTCAGCGATTACTATGTCTACGTGCGTGAGCAAGTATCGAGCTTGCATAATGAACGGATGGGCGTAATAGAACTTTTAATTCGATTACCAGATGACGTCACAGACAGACAGTGGAATACATTTTACTGGCCAGTTTATGTCTATCAGCACTGGTGGAGTATTTCTAATGCTGTAAAAGTGAGTCTGTGAATTTGAAGTCAACGATAAAGGCGGAATAAGGATCGTCTAAGGGCGTGCGCGTTAAAGATGGGATCTCTTACCATCGTAAGAATTACACAAGTGCGTCGTTGCTGAAGGCAGAGTTCCTGTAATTCTTACGGTGGTAAGAGAATCCGTCGTTAATGCTCAAGTTCTCATATTAAATAAGGAAATAAGACCGGCTTCTCCCAAGGTGACAAGCTCATGCCCCTGTCTTTTCTTTTCTCTTGTAGAGGCCTTATGGCCCAATTTAGGACTTCTTACAGGATAAAGAAATTGGCAGCAAAAACGAACCTATTTTAAGTGCTTAAAGCATTGTTAATTTAAAAAAAAAAAAAACGTAAACTGATGTTATAAAAGATTTCAAAATTCTTTATTCAGCGTCATGAAGTCGCATCTGAAAACATTGCCTTCGGTTATCGTTGTGTTGCTCTTTATTTTCGCCTTTCATGGGCTTGTAACAGTTTGATACGTGCAGTTGGCGGTTTCAGTAGCCAAGCATATTATCAAAATTCAGTTTTTTTTAAAAAATATATTATTGTTTGGAAACTGAAGAAGGAATATGCAGGGATATGAGGAACAATACATAACACAGTGTACATGAAATGGAAGAACGATGAAATGAAGGATAACAGAAATAATAAATGAACCCCCCTTGCTATGTTTGGCATTTTCAAGTGCTGATGTCATCAATCTGTCTTGAATTTATCATTTTCTTTAAGATTTTCCAGCGTTTGAGTACAATTACAGCAAAACTGAGCCCCTGTACATAGGATTAGTTATTATATACAAAAAATAAGAAGAAGCTGTTTTGGAAGATAGGACATCAGAAAGTAGATGTACGTCCAAGCGCTATTTGGACCAAGGGATTAGGACGCATCTGTAAGTCATATATAACGAAGGGGTTAAGATACAAAGAAAATACATATTCAAAATGATGGGTTAAAATAGAAAGAGTATACATACATAAAATAAGGGGTTAAGAGAGAAGTAAGGACTCAGTTCAGTGATTATGAGAATAGTAACAGGACTGCACTATGCCCTACGAGGTTAGGGGACAGAGAAAAGGACCGAAGATCGTTGGGGTGGGGTCGGGAGGCTGAGGTCATGATGGTCGTACACGTTGATAGAAGTCAGTGTGTCCCTAATAAAGGCCAAAAGAGAGTGAAAGAACGAAGGAAGGCAATTCTGCTGTGAGATATGGGGGCGGGTAAGGAACTTGCGCTGGGCCGAAGATGAGCTGTAATGATATGGAGACAGACAGACAGACAGACAGACAGACAGACAGACAGACAGACAGACAAACAGATGCAGCCCTGAATAGCCTGACACATAAACAGCTCTGAGATACAGAGAAAAGAGAGAGAGAGAGCGACAGAGAGACAGAGAGAGACAGAGAATGAGACAGACAGAGAGAGGGAGGAGGGAATCACAAACAAACAAAAAAAAACAGTCAGTCACCGAGACCTAACCTCAAACACGAAACGAGCGAGTACATGTAAGAATCCCACCAAAAAACGTGCTAAACATGAAAAAGACGAACCTTCAAAAGGACGAGTGATATTCAGGAAATGAGTCTTCGATTTTTGAGGTAAATTTTATTTGGCTTGGCCTCACCCGGCCTGTCTGGCCAGCAGGAACGGGGTTGATCACAGGGCAAGATATAACGATAGCTGCGATGAAAAGAGCGATGCCGTTATCGCGGTGTCCGTCTGGGATGGAGGATGAAATATCAGCTCTGGCTATGAGTGCCGGGAGGTCAGTTTCTGAGGATGAAAGAGATGATGAAGATGCTAAACTTATGGGGAAGTGAAATCCCTGTGGTATGATTTTCGTTTAAACATGACCGCTCTGTATCATTGTATGCAGCCTAATACCATAGATAAAAGATAAAAAAAAAGATGTGACAGTTCAGTAAATACGTTATTTTTCCGCATAACTTATACCATACATAGAAGAGAAAAAGAGATGACAATACAATAAATACATTATTTTTCCGCATGACTAATTACGTACATAGAAGAGAAAAAAAGATGAGATAATACAGTAAATACTTTATTTTCCTCTGAATTAAAGGCAGGGCTGGAGATTTGGTGCAGTGCTCTCGTGCCGTCAGCATTTGTCTGTTATATTATGTTATCCATCAATGTGAGCGTGAAAGTATGAGAGAAAGACAGAAGAGTGTAAAGAAGTATGAGCGAGAGTGCGAATATTGAAAGAGCGCCTTGGATACGTGAGAAAATGAATTACTTCATAAAAACAGAACTTATACTTGTTCATTTTATAGCTGGATGTTGTCTGAGCTTAATAAACTTCTTGTTCTTGTTGTTATTATTATTAAAATGAATGTTCTCTTGCCAGGGATAACTCAAAGCATGATGATCAAAAATACTTTGTACAACCAGTTTTGTTTATTATAGATCATACTGGGTTTTCAATAAATCACTACCATTGTTCTGCCCAAATTGGGATAAAAAACCAGGGATGGTTCACCGCGAGGAATGATTATTTTTAGATGGCGTAATTATCATGACTTTTTCATGACATGCATTCATTCATCAGCATGGAAGTGGCTTCCTCACAGCCAGAGTTTATGTTCCTTGTAATATCTGTTTTTGAGAAAATGAACGATGGTTCATCAAGAAAAATAATGATTTCTAGACGGAGTAATTTTAATTTTTTTTTTCTTGGCGCATCTCATTAACAGCATAGTAAGGGCTTCTTCAGAGCTAAATTTTCTGTTGCTAGAAGTATCAGATTTTGAGATATCAATGGCCAGAGAGAAGTCAATTTAAGAGTTGTAAGTGAGAAGTTTCATGTCCTTAAAGGTACAGGGGTAGATATTTGCTTGAAAGCCTGAAACTCACATTATTTTTTACAAAAACTTTAAATCGCGTGCATTTCCCATCCGCCTGACAGTTTTTGAGAAAACAACGACATGCGCTAGCTGACGATTGGTCTAGACAGTTTTATACATTCGTCTGCACCAATCGTCTGCTAGTTTATCTCGCTATTTGACATCATCCAGCACGAGTAGTGACGTAGCGCCTAGGGTGCGACAATCCTGGCATTCTTGAGGTGTTTTCTCAGAAACTCCTCGATGAAAGGAAAAATATACACAGTTTAAATTTTATGAGAAAATAATGTGGACTTATGAGGCTGTCACGCAAAATAATCATCACCGCCCCTTTAATGTATTCAAAAACAACATGGACGAGTGGGTAGGTTTCTATAAGCGAGCAATAAGTGAAATATCGGTTCCCGGACACTTGGCCGACGGACATTTGGTCGACGGACATTTGGCCGAACGGACATTTGGCCGAACGGACATTTGGCCGAATGGACATTTGGCCGAAATTCATTACTGCATATTGTTATATTCATTCATCTCGGCACTGTCTTCTCTCTCTCAGAGAATGTGCGAATGTAAGTTCTCACTAAATTCATTTATATGTTGACACGTACTGCAATAAATAATTATGCTGTAATAAACATTGATCAAAAGAAACACCCCCCTCCCCCCTGAAGAATGGCCCCACCCCCACCAAAAAGAAAAATATAAAAACCAAAACAAATCTTCGGCCAAATGTCCGTTCGGCCAAGTGTCCGTTCGGCCAAATATCCTTCGGCCAAATGTCCGTTCGGCCAAATGTCCGTCGGCCAATTGTCCGTCGGCCTAGTGTCCGGCCACGGAAATATCATGCATGAACTTAACAAACAGAAACCAACTGGTCAGCAATATCATCATCACCTTTTTTATCAACACACCACTGTAATCACTGCTACTACCATCGTTTTAATACCGCCACCACCACCATCACCATCACCATCACCACCAACTACAGCCACAAAATGCAGATATTCTTCGAAGAAACGCTGTAGTTAGGATTACGATCAGGGCTATGGAGAGAATTAAGGAAGAGGAAACACTCCTAGGAGAAAGTTGTTTGACAGTATCTAAGGACTCTCTCAAGAGTGCTTTCTCTTTCTGTATAAAGCTTGATCCAAACTCTAACCTTAACCCTAACCTAACCTTAATCCTGACAATCCTAATCCTAAACCTAAGGTTATCTTAAGAGGGTTCCATGAGTTTCCTCTACAATCACAATCACAACTACCATCGTCATCCCTACCATAACTTTTACTATCAACCGCGCCTTCATCTTCACTAGTAATAGTACGATACATATTCTTCAGAAATCCAACCACGTAACAACAACTCAGACCCCTTGAGACCCAGACAGGAGATGACGCAAATTGTCGATTTCAACCAGACACTGTTCAAAAACTGTTGGTAACGCGCATAATATATGCTCTGACAGCAGCGCCAATGTAATTTTGAAAAACAGCAGTTCCCTGGAGGGTCTGCATTAGCATAATACGTAGTTCAAACAAATCTTTGCAGCCTGAGGGATATCGACAGTATGGGCAGTCATACTGTACACAAGAAATGAACTTCTCCAGTGTAACGTAACAAAACAAAATTTTTAAAGATGCCATGGCCTATGTTGTACTATAACGTCGTAATCGATATAAATGAAGTTTGGAGATAAACGGAAGTGTTTACAACTATTTGAATAGAACGAAGATTATAGCGTGGCCGAATGGTTAAGGCGTTGGACTCAAGATCTAAAGGCCATGGGTTCGATTCCCACCCACGGTCGTGTTGTAATTGCCTTGGGAAAGCATTTCATTCACATTTTCCTCAGTCCACCCGTCTGTAAAATGGGTACCTGGCTTTAGGCAGTGGAAGATACTGTCAGAATGCCAGTGATCAGCGCCTGTAAATGGCAGCGACACTGTATGCTCCCAAGGGAGCTGAGAAAGTCCTAGAGTGATCAGCCTGCTGGGGAAATGATAGAGTGAAGTCGCGTGAGCGGGCTTTAGCCTGGATACGAGACTTATAAACCGCATTATTATTATTATTATTATTATTACTAAATGTCATGAGAACTGTATACCAATTAAAAGAAGTTGACGTGAAAGGAAATGGTGAGTAATACAAATATCGGATAGTGCAGGATCCTATGGATGCTTGAAGTAATTCAAATTACAATGTATACATAAAAACCCTCTAAACTGCACTAAATACGGCAACAACAACCAAAAAAAAAAACTAAAAGAAAAAGAATTCTATAACTTTTCATAGCTTGATGAGATAGTATTCCCCTTAAAATTGTTTTAATCCTTTTTTTTTAATAGCGTGTACACGAGTTCCGCTATTGTCATGAAAACGTTTTAAAATTCTGCGGGTACCAAAATTTATACTTAAGCTAAGTTGTGGAATATGACAGTAGATATCTGCAAGAACGCAGGGTAAAGAACAATCATCATAGTTTCTGTCATAAATCGAACAGACCTCATATTGAGACACAATACAACCGGCCGTCTCGCCATCTCAGAATCGGAAATTTCACTACAAAGTCTCTTTGGACCGGAGATGCATGGGAGTGATGTAATTTTGTGTCAAATCCATCTTGCATTTAATGCCCTTATTATATGTAAACCCAATCCACGTGTGTGGCTTTCAAGACGTCTGACCTTTGACCCCTAACCTGCCCAGCTCTTGGTTGCTTGTGTTGGTTTTTTTTAATATACATTAACAAAATGCCCTTTACCATCACAACTATCACGATACTAGCTGGCAGCAGCAGCACCAGCACCATTACCCGTATCTTTTTCATGACCATCAGTGCAACAAGAACCATGACAACAAACCCCTCCAACAAATCACACTACCAGATCAACATTCCCCTCAACTCCGAGCCACCATCCCAACTGCCCCACCATCCCCACCACATCATCAATCCCACCACACTACCATTTCCACCACGTCACCATCCCTACCACACCACCATCCAAATCGTTAGCATGACGACCAAATCAGGGCTTCCCACTTTTACTTCGTCGGCGTACCCCTTGATACCATCAGGCAATCCCAAGTACCCTTCATTTAAAATCACTTACCTATGACCTCATGCATTATCCATACGTTCATTAACATCCTGCGTTAACGACAGAGAACACTTCTAATGTTTTAGGAGTTCCCAAGGTTACCGCAGTGCGTTCACTAACGAAAAATGTAAAGTACGCAGACACCGAATCTTAGTGTTTCAAAATAAGGTCAAACTCGCTTTTTTGGTGATGTAGTATAATCTTCGTGTACTCCGCTGAAAAACTGCACGATATAGCCCTAGAGGTATGACTACACCAGCTGTGAGAAGCCTTGATCAAGACTGAAGAACTGTTTTTATCACTATTCAGATTTCGAAGTTCCTAGACAAGAGATAGCCAATGCAAATTGTTAAATATTGGTTATACGATGAAATTGAACTCCCCTCCCCACCCCTCCTCTCACCCCCACACACAACAGGCCTTTCCCCTCTTGCTACATCTCCCTCCCCAAACTTCACTCCCCCCCCCTCCACCCCCTTCCCCAAAAATCGAAACAACCGCGAAATGGATTTCACGAGCTATGATGAATGACCTCAGCCAAACCCAATCTCTTCAATTTCAACAGATTTACACACAGATTTGTACAAAATGTCACATCTTCTTCATTACAATAGAGTGCCTTACGAGAGTCTCGTCTGATGTTGTAAGCGTGATATCTAGAGGGGAAAGCGACGTTCTCCAAATTAAATTCTTCCTTCCGATAAATTAAAGTGACAGAAATGAAAAGACTCACTATCCAGATGGAAAAGAGAAAAGAATAAAATACGGTCAAACCCACTTAAACACAACATCTGTGGAGCAAGGGTTAAGAGGCACTGAGATTAACCAGTAACTGTTCCGCAGGAAATACGATATTATCCAAAACATGTTGCGTTTATGCAGAAATTGCGATTAAGCCAAGCGGATTATGCAGAACAAGGAGAGGAGAAGCGGACTGACTTTCAATGATGGTTCTTCTGACCCAAATTCATTTACCAGTTCTCCCCAGCATTTTCAATCTTCAGCTGTTTTTTTTTTCGTCGCCAATTCGACTCACAGACCTCAATCCCATAACGTCCCATTCTATCCTTCTCAACATGACAACATTCCCAGTGTAATTCAAAACTTGTTTCTTTCTCCTTTTTCCCCCTTTATCTTCTTCCTCGTTGTTTCTTCTTTTTTATTGTCAAAATTCCCGTCAGCTAAAAAAAAAATTATTTGTTTCTTTTGATCCATATCGTTAGCATGACTACCAAATCAGGGCTTCCCAATTTTACTTTGTCGGCGTACCCATTGATACTATCAGGCAAGCCCTAGGGCTGATGCCCTATCCAACTCCCAGTTTACAACCTTGTGAATTCTCCACTTTCGTTCTTCCTCCCCCTCCCCATCCCCAGAGCTCCGCCCTTCTTCTCCTCCTGCTGACATTTTTTTTCTCTCTCATTCCTTCTCTTCTTCTACACGATTCCATTGTCTCATAATCCCACCCCATGTGACTAGTGTGATACTTAAAGACCCATCCGGGGAATCAGAAAATGTCAGAGAACTTAAAAGATTATGTTGCTCTTTGGATATTGCAATGAAATCTTTTGTTTAGGCCACTAAAATTAAGTCTTATCCGGTTTGCTTGTGCCATTTCTGTGTAGAGTGTCGTCAGTTTGTGTGTGTGTGCCCTCCTGTATCATGCTTTTATGTAGTTTTTTTTGTACAATAAGCTTTCAATAAACTTGTTAAATTGGGTAAACCTGTTGAACTTGTTAAACTTGTTAAACTTGTTTAAACTTGTTGTTGGATATAAAAGGAGACGAGAGACATGAAGGGACACTCCGCTAATTTGAATTCATTCATTATTTTGCGTGGTTCACATTGGATGGCTATATTTCCTATTTTCATGAGAAAAACATTTCACACTGCATAGAAACTTTGCAGATAGATCGTTTATTGTCCCTTGGAATGTTATGTTAAAGAAATTTAATTCTGAAATGTCTAGTATTTGAAATATGACAGCAAATTCTTCAGAGTCGAGGCAATGTCCGCTGCCATTTGTAAGCGAGGCCGGCCTTCCAACGTAAACGATCGGATGATGCAGCTTTAAGTCCTGTGGCCGTATGCATAATCCTTACATTAGATAACGCACTGCTATAACCACGGGAAACTCCCAAAACTGTAGTAATGTTCACTGTAGTTAACGCACTACGTCAATTAACGTATGGATTATGCATACGGCCACTGGACTCCATATCTCAATATACTTTGTCAGTTTTCAAGAGGAGACCTATGCTCTCTCATAGGACTTTTGATGTATGACAAGCAAAATCGTCACGTGTTACAAACTACATGATTCGTTCATAATTAACATGATGAAGAACATCCTGTCATGGCTTCTGTCTAACTTCCGGAAATGCTAGTAGCCAGTGATTTACCAGTTTAAAACCGCTCACAAAGTGTCGCTGATGCAAGCCGAGGTAATTTTAGTCATGCCATTGTGAATTTCAGGAACATTATAATATGAGACTGAAATATTTGAAAAATTCTCGCCTGTCATCCCAGTGCAAAGAAGTTAACTTTCAAATGTATTCTTTTCATTAACACTATTTTTGTGCATGTGCTGTTTACATCTCTGTCTGGCTCAGATAATGCAAAATCTATTATCGTCCACAGCAACAGTAGAATTATCGTAATCTCGTCGGCAAGCAGCGAGAACGGCAAAAGAATTGTGAGTCAAATGGAAGGACAAAGCGACTACACTGTAATCAATGTAGCAATTAAGATGCAGATTTTAGAAAATTAAATTTGTCATGTGGGTTCGAAATTTTCAGATTGTTTACTTCTCTCGTATTTTGGGAAAGTGTCTTGGGAAAGCATTTCATTCACATTTTCCTCAGTTCACCCGTCTGTAAAATGGGTACCTGGCTGTAGGGAGAAGAAGAGGTTGTCAGAATGCTTGTGATCAGTGCCTGTAGATGACAGCGGCACTGTATGCTCCTCAGGAAGTTAAGAGAGATCTAGGGTGATCAGGATTGCCAGGGTAGTAATAAAGTATAGTCGCGTGAGGGCGTATGAGCCTGGAGGGGAGATTTACAAATCGCATTATTATTATTATTATTATTATCAAGTTATTTTTATCATTAACATTCGTGGTAGTGATATTCAAGATGACAGGGATTAAAAAATTATTGGCTGTAAATTTGGTTAGTTATCAGAGACTATAACAAAACGGTTTTATAATATCTTCTGGTGGCATTTGAATCCTCAGTGTATGTGTGTGTGTGTGTGTGTGCGTGTGTGCGTGTGTGTGTGTGTGTGTGCGTATGTGTGCGTGTGTGTGTGTCTGTGTCTGTGCCTTTTTGTGTGTGTGTGTGTGTTTGTGTGTGTGTGTGTGTCTGTGTCTGTGCCTTTGTGTGTGTGTGTGTGTGCGTGTGTGTGTGTGTGTGTGCGCGCGCACACGTGTGTGTTTGTGCATGCGTGTGTGTAGGCGCGCCTCTGTCCGTATGTATGTGCGCGATTGGGGAAATGTGAGTATGTATGTGTATCTTGGAGTGAGTGGGGTGGAAGAGCGGGTGAAAGGAAGAAGAAGGGTAAATGAGAAAGTTCAATTGAAGAAGATATATACATGTATTGAGCAAATGTGAGCAAATGCATTAATTCCGAGTGCAAGATAGAACAGCGTGACAGATCAGAGAGATCTGGAGCAACAGAGTAATAGTTCATGCAACTTTTTGAAGTGTTTTCTCATTTATATCGTATCCTTCTTATTCTATAATTGTTCTGTAAATACACTGGAATGGGCCACAACGCCTATAGTAAACATTGAATTAAATTGAACTGAATTGATTTGAATTGAGTTGATTGGTAAATGAAAAGCTAAAGAGGGCTTCCAACATGGAAACACTAGATCAGCCGACGGCCATATTTCATTTACTGTACAGCTCGGTATTCCCATCTCAACTCTCGTTGAACAGAGACTATAGCATTACTCACTCATTCAGGTTTTCATATCTCACTCTTGAGCTATGACAAATATACGTACATTGTTTGTCCTGGTCGACTGATTCGGAAAGGTGAATTGGGATCATAATGATAGAGGCAAAAAAAGCCAAATGGTCATGTTTGTTTACATTTTGTCTAAATTTCATTTTTAGTATTGAAGGACTCTTGCATCTAGTGTTCAATTCTAGGCTATGGGTAGAATTTAGAGAGTTTCTTGGTAATGATTGTCCCAAGGTGTTTTTTTCTTCCCTAACTTTACCTTAACCCTTCTAGTGACTCTAAACCAAGCAGTAGGTAGGAGAGTCTCCGAATATTGCTAATATTAGTTAGGTAAATGTAGAATTAGTATGACGATATGTGGCGGGGTGAACGATCTTGAAAATAGTGGCCTTAGGTGTATATAGTATCAGGCTCGCTTACCCACATCCCGGTAGCTTTTTCAGGAGTCTTCATCTACCGTTTTCATTAACATTCATCAGCTTACGAGGTGCACGAAGATTCCACCCGCCCCTTTCCCCCTTCCACGCCCCTGCAATGAAAGTGTCTAAGGGAATTCTCGCTTGGACCCACATTATGAAGACAAATGACTGGAACTGCAACGATAATCTAGCGTGTGTTTTCTCTTTGAAGATCAGACTTGTAGATAGAGATTAATAATGCATGATGTGACGATGTCTTCGATAATAGCATGGTAGACAAGAATTGACAGAGGCGTATCAAAAATGGATGCATGGGGAGAAGACAAGTGACAGGGCGCTCGGATTGCTAGATTTGTGTATGCATGTGTGTATGTGTGTGTGTGTGTGGGTTTGGAATTGAGGGGTACGGGGATAGGAAGAGGGCCACATGTCAAAGTCGCATCAATAATGTTGGTTCACTTGGGCAACTACAAAAGTAACCGACGTTTGTTCTCATTTTTTTTTTTTGAGGGGGGAAGGGGGAGGGGCATTTCCTCCCCTACCCACCCCATCCTTATCCCCAAACCAGCAGGTCCACTTTATCTATTCTGTCTCCATGTCAAGCTATGTAAATATGGTATCCTTAAAAAAAAGTTATTTGATAGCTGCTACCTACCACCACCTGCTGCGTCTAGAAATCTATGATAAAAAAAACAATAGAAGAATGAGTGAAAAACATATTGAGTTCCAAGGTGCAGTGCAGGATGTTTGAGCCATGGTCATGAAGTCGAGCTAAAGATGTTAAAGCCAGGGATCTGGTAAATTAGTTTAGCCCGTGATAAAATTTATGGAGGGTAGGATGAGACTTAATAACTTATCGCACCTCTTTAAACATTTATTCGACATAGGAATCCTAATGAGGAAAACAAAAGACGAGAGAAGAAGAAGGAAAGAAAGTAAGAAAGAAAGAAAGAAAGAAAGAAAGAGAGAAAGAAAGAAAGAAAGAAAGAAAGAAAGAAAGAAAGAAAGAAAGAAAGAAAGAAAGAAAGAAAGAAAAAAGACAGCCTGACGAAATTTGGAGTGAAAGAAAGAAAGAGAAACTAACAGGAAAAACAAAATACAAACAGAAAGAAGAAAATGAGGAATGAATGATGATCTGTTTGGGATTTCAAAAGTCATCGGCATGTAACGTAGACAAAAAAAATCTACTTAATTAAGGAAAATGAACACTAAGTGCCACTGACAGGTCCCACTAGAAGAAATATTTAAGCCTACAGAGATCAAAGAAAAGATGTAATTCAATAATATGGTTCCAGAAAAAGATATGGAAAAAAAGGGAAAATACAATTTTAAATATACCCTGTAGTAAATCAGTTTACAATGTCATACAGTGTTATACGTCCAGTTCATAAAACAAACACATAGAATAAGAATAATACACATCATAATTATATGTAAATACATAACCATACAAATGAAATGCATAACACAGTCACTGCTGGTCACCAGAGG
>JAWQUT010000381.1:304776-311922 GCA_033807755.1 Ellobium chinense
AGATGTTAGACTTTAACGTGCAGTTTCGGGCGGATGAATACATGGTAAGGTGCTGGCTGGAAAGTAGAAAAGGGTGATGCGTCTAGACTTTAGTTATTATCAGGTTCTTTGAGCTAATGAACTATTTAGTCTAAAACCAGGTTCAAGAACTTCCGCGAGAATCGTAAATAGTTTTAGGCTTCCGGAATGGAGAGATAACATTTTATTTAACACACAGTGTTATCTTGGTTGTGAAGATAATACAGTTTCAATGAAAAAAAAGATGTAGCGGATAGACCTAATAGTAACTTATTCATTATCGACAATATCTGTCCTGCCTACGTCGTATTACACAAAATTATGATTTCGATATGAAAGAGTATTTGGAAACAAGCATTTAAGTAGTAAGCTCAGTAGAAATGTATTCATTCTTCACTTAATTATTGCATGTTTAACGTTTGAATCTTTTATGAAAAATTATGATGCTGTTTTTAAAATCCGCTTGAGATTATGAACAGATTTATATCCAACTGTGTGTTAGATTAACTTTGTGAAATGCTACTGTATACACATGGCAGTACGGCCTCGGGTTTCATTGTTTGTTCGTGTGAGTTAGGGTTTCACGAATGACACGGCTTTAAATTTCACTTTTATTTCGCAAGCTGGAAAATGGTGTAGAACAATCTGTACGGATGTCAATGTATTAGCGATATACTTTGGACTATCTGCCTTGAGAACTGTTTGCCAAGGTCACGCACGCCTGTGACACATGACCACCAGCCAATCACTGATTGGATACTTCATTGTTTTCCAACCAGCGCCACCGCCTATTACCAATCAGCGTGCCGTGTTTGCTCGGGCGGGCCAACTATGACCGTGGCCTGTAAACGACCTATAAGACCGAGACGTTACTGTGGTACAGAGGACTATAGTTATGCCATCTTACTGTCTAGTGAACTTGGTCAGTTGACTGGGAAAAATCTGCCTTCATCTAACTTAGTGATACTTCATAGCTTCAAGTCAAGTGTGACAAAAAATTGCCACATATTACAAAACCAAATCTATTGTTAATAATTTTTTGAGTCAAAACCAAGACATCATTGTTCTTGTCTATTTTCCGAGGAGGTATCAGCCAGTTTAGTGCAATGTCAAGGCTGTTTGGCAGGCTTTTGCAGTTGAAGTTGTTTTGTCACCGGAAACAAATTTCGACCGTTATGAGTGTGAGCAGTCGGGAAGTGTGTTAGGGTCACGGGTGAACACTAGGATCGCACGTGGAAGTAGGGACCGATTCAGGCAGTAGGTATTTAAGAATTAAATTGATGTGAATTTAGCGTCCCTGTAGTGTAGTGGTAACACGTTCAGACTTGCAAACTGAGAGACCCTGGTTCGATCCCCGGCTGGGGCAGAAATTTTCTAGCGTAGGTTGTTTTCGGCCCTTCTTCTCAAAACTGATCATTCACAGTAATTTGGTAAAATCCCTGGTGACGCACTTCCTTAAAATAATATATACCATCTGAAAAATTATCAGACTACGCTCACCTTCCTCCCCCTTATTGAAAGAGAACGAATACTATACCTCGTACTGTATTGCCTTCCCACCCGGTAACATGAGTATGAACCACAAACGTATATTCTTCAGCATGTACTCACACCCCATCAGTGCAAAGAGGAACAAAGGTCATGACAATCCATCATCCCTCCCCTCCCTTCCCTTCCCCTCCCCCGGCGCCTTCTCGCATAGCAGCCGCCAGTGATTAATCAAGACAGTGGTGGTCGAAGAAAATCAAGACGAGCGACGTGTATCGACAGGAGGGGGATAGTTAGGAGGCAAGGGCGTGTGTGCGGAGGGGAATGAAGCCGATGAGGTATTAATGGTTATGTTACCTTTATCCACTTATGTTATGTTGCCTCCGTGTATAACATGTTACAAGACACTTCCAGGTAATACCCATAGTCCAAAGACTACTGAAGATACAAAAGGTACTGAAGATTACAGGAGCCTAATATATTGGTTTAAAAAAAAAAATGACTATCACAGTCAGTAATACTAGGGTTTAAAATCTGTCCTTTAGACGTATTTTGACAAAAAGCCAGAAAGTAGGAGGCAAGGCAGGGACAGGGCGTGTCTGTGGAGGGGGATGAAGTCGCTGAGGTATTATTGATTCTGTTACCTTCATTCACTAATGTTATGTTGCCTCCGTGTAGATATTACAAAAAACTTCCAGGAAACACCCATAATCCAAAGACTTCTGAAGATACTAAAGGTACTGAAGATTACAGGAGCATAATTGGTAAAAAGCAAAAACCAAAAAACATTGACTATCAGAGTCAGTAATAACAGGGTATAAAATCTGTCCCTTAGACGTGTATTGACAAAGAGCCAGTAGGTAGGAGGCAAGGCAGGGACAGGGCGTGTTTGTGGAGGGGGATGAAGTCGATGAGGTATTAATGATTCTGTTACGTTCATTCACTAATGTTATGTTGCCTCTGTGTATAATACGTTACAAGAAACTTCCAGGAAATACCCATAGTCCAAAGACTACTGAAGATACTAAAGATACTAAAAATTACAGGAGCATAATTGATTAAAAAAAACACAAAACATTGACTATCAGAGTCAATAATAACAGGGTATAAAATCTGTCCTTTAGACGTGTATTGACAAAAAGCCAGTAGGTAGGAGGCAAGGCAGGGACAGGGCGTGTTTGTGGAGGGGGATGAAGTCGATGAGGTATTAATGATTCTGTTACGTTCATTCACTAATGTTATGTTGCCTCCGGGTAGATATTACAAAAAACTTCCAGGAAACACCCATAATCCAAAGACTACTGAAGATACTAAAGGTACTGAAGATTACAGGAGCATAATTGGTAAAAAGCAAAAATAAAAAAACATTGACTATCAGAGTCAGTAATAACAGGGTATAAAATCTGTCCCTTAGACGTGTATTGACAAAGAGCCAGTAGGTAGGAGGCAAGGCAGGGACAGGGCGTGTCTGTGGAGGGGGATGAAGTCGATGAGGTATTAATGATTCTGTTACCTTCATTCACTAATGTTATGTTGCCTCCGTGTAGATATTACAAAAAACTTCCAGGAAATACCCGTAGTCCAAAAGCAGAAGATGAGCCTAATTGGTGGGAAAAAAACAAAATAAACTATTGACTATCAGAATCAGTAAAAACAGAGTATAAAATCTGTCCTTTAGACAATGCAGAATTAAACGTGTAACATAAAACCACACCGCGAAAGTGATGAAAGTCTTGGATTTGTAAGTAAATAAATGTTGTAGGAAGTGTTTCCCAGTGGCTTAAGTGGATTTCATTTGTGTGGGCCTATGGTCTGCAAAAGATGGGCACATTTTCAGCCCCTTTTTATCTAAATTAAAATTGTGAAAAATCTAAATGAAGGACCTCCATAAATAGTATATAATTTAAGCACAGTGGTGGCACCAGACTTGCACAGTAGCTTTAGCCATGTGGGAACGTTCCTGTGGTTCGAGTAAAAAATTAATGGTTTAAAGGGGCTTTTGCAATTTGGCTCCTGCAACTTAAACATTACAAAAATAGCACCCTACAAGATACAAGAACATTTATTTTGCTTGAGTTATAAATATATGGGCACCCAAAACAATATCAATGCAATACCTTAATATAAGACACCATCATTATCAATTATCATAATAATATACTGGCTGATGTTATGGCCACTGTCTCCACTTCTCAGCCTACGCTTTTCTGGGGCTTCCAGAATATTCATTTCCAAGATAAAGTCAAGGTAAGTGCTTTGATTGAAGATGAAGGTAGTTTCTTTCTAGAAATATAGATTATTAACGAAGAAATTGCACATCTGAGAAGAGACCGACAGACAGACAAACAGACAGACAAAGAGACAGACAGACAGACAGACAGACAATCACAGAAATCATCATGTGGTTTACAAGTTTCGTACCCAAGCAGATGACAGCGCGCGGGACTTCACATAATTCTTACTTTCGCAGACCAGGTAGCTCAATACCTTTCTCAACTCCTTAAAAAGTTAACAGTACCGCTGCCCTTTCACAGTCACTGATCTTAAATATCCTAACACTATCTTTCACTGCCTACAATCAAGTTTCCATTTAAGAGACTGAGAACTGAGAAAAATGTGAGAAAATGGTTTCCGGAAAAACGGCTTCACACTTCAAAACGGAAATCGAACCCACAGCCTTTCGAATTTGAATCCAGCAAGGTAACCGTTCGACCACACTGCTGCATTAAGTATTTTCCTAAATGTCTTGAGCGCAGGGTGTGATAATCTGACATCGTAGAGAGCATTCATAAAACCAAGACCAACTTTGTCATTCAAGACGATCTTGGCTAACACGCTAGGAAGCAATCGGAGCAGTAGCAAAATGTCGACTGTGCACAATATCTGGTTGCTCATATGTACAAGACAAGCAGCGGACCCAGGTCTGTAAAGCAGATGTTTCTTTTCCACACCAACAGTAAGGAGTGGAGAAAATGCGCACTCACAGAGAGGCGTAGACAAGTAGAATACACTGGATCAAAGCAATCAGAATAAATCCCTAACCCTAAATCAAGCTCGGCATGGGAGAGTCTCTAGATATTGCTCATGGTGTTTACTTATATCAGTTAAGTTCAGCTAAGCCTACCCAACGAAGTACAGTCTTCAAACTAATGAGCCTGCTGTCTGGATGTTCTTTCTTCCAGACAGACAGACAGACACAGACAGACAGACAGACAGACAGATGCCGAGGGTCATAGCCTCGCCTAGAGAACGCGTGAATTTTGGTAAAGTGAATATATCGATGTCTTTAACAGTGCCCTGCATGACGCTACTACACCAAATTTTACCGCGACATTGATGTTTTCCCTTTGCAAATGACTGAAGTGTAAATGAGGTTGGAAAACGCAAGATCAGACAATTGCAGGAACTCACATTCCTCAGGTGGTTGTGGCCGAATCTTTTCGCTGAACGTTCACATTTCTTCTTTATGCCCCTAAGTCAAGTGTCATAGATCTAGTTCCATCTCACTTTTATCGCTTTCAAAAAAAAAACAACTGAGAAAAGATCTTTTGAAAACAGCAGTGATGATATAATATTCTGAAAAAATAATGTGCACTCCTGACTCATATCAAAACCTGCCGTTTAGCAAGGAAAACAACTGTCTTTATACAAATTTGACGTAATACCATGAGAAACATGCTAAAGACTCTGATGTATTCTTTTGTCAGGATTCACCTTTTTTGTTCAAAAAAATTGTTTTAAAGCCAAGTCTTACATTATTTTGATCCACCCTTATAGATGGACGCCTTTTCCCTTGAAGTATGGCCAATCCAGATATCTCAGCAAGACCATGAGCACCCCTCGACCACGACACCATGTGAAAGAAGTTCCCTTGGGGCTACATGTCTCCGAACTGCCGGAAGCTCCTCAATATCTCATAGTAGAGTCGATAGATCGCGTTGACACATAACCTCGTATTTCATAAAAGTGACGTTTGGAGAAAAACTTTAAAACTCTCTGGCGGCAAACTTTGCATAGAATATCATAAGGGCTTATTTTCCTCGGCTTTAATGATATATAGTGAGTAGAATAAGCTTTACTTATTGTTGTCGTCAAAATATCAGAAACGGTCTCATATTTTGAATAAAAATGAGACTTACATTTGCACATTATCCAACTTGTGGAAGACAATAATTTACATCAATCGAATTCAACCTTTTTTGTGTTTTTTAATACGTTACCAGGTCTAATTCTTCACAGAATGCATTAAGTCTTTTATTTTACTTCCCACATTAATTCTAATAAGGACAGCACACAGTAAAAGTTAATCTACTAACAACACTACGGAAGTAGGAGTAGAAGAGGAATCATTTGTATGTCTCAATCTAGTACAAAAACTGAAATATTTTGGACATTAGAGGAGACATATGGAAGAATGGGAGAGATGTTAATGCCATGTCATAGGATTTAAGACAGTTTTGATCTTTCAGAATGGCAAAATGTGATTTCAGTTATTTCTTAAATTACTAATTCATATCTTAATATTTGAATATTTGAATGACGATTAGGAGATTATCCACACGTCAGATTTTAGTAGACTATTTTTCTGCTGTGCATTATGTTCTCTAGAGACAAAAAGCGTTGAGAAACCTTATGTGAACATTTTTTTAAAATGTCATATTTTTTTTTCATATTTCGGCCCATCTACGTGAAAGGAAAGCTTATAGCCAGGCTGTCAGGAATACAACACCCTCAAGATGGACGCTTGAGAAGTGTGTTGGGGTCATAGGTGAACACCAGGCTGAATTTGAGAAATTTAAGGAACAATATTCTGGCAGTAGGTGTTTAAGATTTAGATAGCTGTGAAGTTCGCGTCCCTGTGGTGGCACGTTTATGTAGGAAAGCCTCTAGACAGGCTGTCACGGATATAGCGTCCTCGGTGGGAGAGATTGGGAAGTATGTTGAGGTCACTAGACTGAGTAAGGGGGAGATAGGGAACACTATTCATGCAATAGGTGCTTAAGAAGCTTAATAGCTGAGAAGTTAGCGTCCCTGCCGTATAGTGGTAGCACGTTTAACTTACAATTGCCAGCTGAGAGGGTCTTTGTTCGATTCTCGGTAAGGACAGGGCATTTTCTAGTATTAGGTTTTCCGACCTCACCTTTCTAAATTGATCGTTCACAGCGATTCTTAAAATATCCTTGATGGCACACTTTCCAGATAATATCAGAACGGGCTCATGCCCCCCCCCCCNCACGAATGACAATGAACACAACATGTCTTTCTTATTGATGTCATCAAAATATCATAGCTGGCCTCAATTTTGAATAAAAATGCTACTAAACTTAGCATTTGACCTAATTTGTTATATACGACAGTTTCCGTCAACAAGAGGCAGCGTCTTGCGGAATGACCTAAATAACCGTACAACATCCTGCCAGCTACCCGGATGTTGAGTAATGGGAAACCTGGAGAGATTGTTGGTTAATCCTTCATACAACAGTTATCGGGTTCAGCCATACAACGTTTTTGTTTCCGATCCTCTCTTGGAGCAGTACAGAAGTCACCCAGGAGGGTAGGAGATCGATTCATTGACCCGAATCGATGCTCATCTTGTTCATGCTGAGTCAGTATCGAGTTCTATTTAGAATCTCGCCATCA
>JAWQUT010000381.1:312220-349094 GCA_033807755.1 Ellobium chinense
CCCCCTTTATTTGTTCAGGAATTTTCATAACTTGAACAGGAACTGCAGTTGAATCATCTATCTATTTACGTGCAACTGCAATTATGTCCTTTAATAACATGGGCTGACAAAAACAATGAAATCCTGACGTTCCGCTCTGTAAGACAATAAGAAGTTCTTTGTTTAGCGTTAAAAGGACAAAGTTCCTTCACCAAATCGATGCTTTGCCTTTGAGCGTCACAAGCCATGACGTATCATTTTGAAACAAGGTTCCGGTTAAATTCAAAGGTCGAAAACCCCTGCAGCTCACACAGATTAAGATTGGAAGGAATAGAGAGAAATGCTGGGTAGAAGTAGTTCAAGTTAAAGACAAATGGAGAAGCAATAAAAAAACGGAATCCCCATTCTATAGAGTGTTGTCTTGTGAGTAATTCCAATAACCACTTTCACAGATGTAATCTGTTAATAAGTGCACTGTAACATGAATGAATTGCCATCTAATTGAAATTCCCCTTGTGGTTCAGTCATTTGTTTCGAGCTATCCTTTGGACATTGACAAATTTGGACATTTGGACATACTTTAGCCACTCATGTATTTATACCGTTTTGCAACACTTAAAGAATTTCAGATTTGGGTCAAGAAAAGTACAGTGGTCTTGCATATTATGAATTTCAGATGAGGTCAAGAAATGTACAGTAGTCTTCCATATTATGAACAGTTAATAAGAATATTAGTAACAGTGTGGCACACTGATGTAGACAAACCATAAAGAATAAACAATTTATGCTCTCATTTAGCATGAAAACATGGAAAAGAAAATCGTTCGCCGATACAATGGGGAAATCAGTACTTCGCTTGACAAGAATAATCTAAACATTAAAGGAAAACAAAAACTCGCTGGTCTTTTGAACAGCCATTTCGCGGCCATTTCTGCTCAGAACTGCGTGACATTTCTGTATGCAAGTTCTTTTTGAACAGGTGACCTTGAGTTTCTTTTTTAATGTTGGTTTGTGTAGTAAACAAAACCTTGGGGAATCTCTACCACAGCGTCCCATTTTTATATTACTGCGGCTCGCTGCGCACGCATCCACCTGTAACTGGTTGGAGAACCCTGTGAAATTTGCAGACAAAGATTGCACAAGAGGCGTCATGAGACCAGATTTCTTGATAGGTCTGATCACAATGATTTTGCAATCAGAATGGTAGTATAAAAACGTGTAGATATAATATGAGTTTGGCTGCCCCCATCCTTTCCCCATTAGCGGGCGGCTCCGGATACCTCAGCTAGTTTTATTAACACAATCACAGTAGCTCTATTCACTGTAGTCATTCGATATTTTATTGTATACTACACTTGAATCAAAAGGAAAAATATCCAAAGAGAAATGAGGATCTTTTTTATCTCAGTTTATGTTCTTCGATACATACATAAAAATCATTTTTCTAGTCATTTTATTGTTATCGTGGTATCGTAAACTTGGAATTGATAATTTAATGACTCCAACCCCATGGTTAAACTCCACTAGAAGGCTTAAAGTCAATGTAGTCGCTAATATGCATGATGAAATCCAGTTATCACTACACATAACAGGAGTGTGGCATTGCACTGATGGTCAGTAACTGGTCATCTTTCGTGGAATGACCCAAATGGGCAATGAAGGCAAGACAGAAGGGACAAAAAAAGCAGTCCGGAATGAGATGGCAGAAGATCCCAAAATTAAACGAAGGAGTGCGAGAGCTTGATGCGACCCCGATTTCCGAATTTCAAGTCATTCCGCCACACCGCTCTCGTAGATTCTCGTTTCCAGTGAGGCATACGAGAATCGATTGGAGAGCTTTGGAAGTGTTTAACAGTGAGTGGAGCCGGGGCATTGTTACACATGTGCCCCAGAAGGGGCCGCAGTGGAATAATGAGAACCGTAGGGTAGACTGCCGTGGCAGAAAATGTCATAGAAGGGCACGACATGGACCGAATAGGAGGCTGGGAACAATGACCGACTCTTTTAGCAGGAAAAAAGGTATAAGGGGAGGAAGATATTGGATCGGTCACAGATCTGGGAGATTGAGAAAGAGACTATGCACTTGAGAGTGGATGGGTGTGAGCGTAGATCTATCTATCTATCTATCTATCTATCTATCTATCTATCTATCTATCTATCTATCTATCTTCACACATGTCTGTCTGTTTGTCGTCTATTTGCCCATGTGTGTGTTTGTGTGTGTGTGTGTGTGTGTGTGTGTGTGTGTGTGTGTGTGTGTGTCTGTCTGTCTGTCTGTCTGTCTATTTTTATCTCTCTACCTATCAGTGCATTAATTTCTGGGTAATTACCAGGATACCTTCCGTTCTATATCTGAGGCGTTTTCACTGTCTGTCCATCATTCCCACCAACTAACTTTCATTCCGTCTGCTCTGCTAATCGGTTCACCTGTCTGTCAATTCCAGCTCTCTTTGCGCTTTTGCCAGGCGGTGACATCTGGAATTTTTTATTCTTTTGCCTCCACACACCCTTCCCCCTCGCCTTTTCCTTCCTTTTCTATCTTGCTCTTTCTCTCCACTCTACTCTGTCATTCACTCCCGCCGTCTTCCGTCCCGACAGACAATGTGATTAAATAGTCACTTTGGATTCCAGTCATAGGCCTTCCCTACCCCTCTCCTCTTCTTTCCCCACCACCAACCACCTCCCGCCTCTCTTCACCGTTCGAGACGGAAGAAGACAAACTGAAGACAAGCGGACTGATTTGACAGGTTGGCGCTTCGGGTTGACTGTTTTTAATAAGTTGACTAAGGGTAAAAATCTGGTTTTGGCCATGGGTGAAATTTGGTTTGGCATGGAATCTCGTCTATTGACCCACCCCATCCACAACGGAAGTCAAGTGTCTCTGTTAGCAATTTTTGCTCGGGGCAAGACGAGGAGTGGAAAGGGGTTAGGCCTAGTGGGGATGGGTGGGAGTCGGTGGGGGGCGAACATGGCCTTGGAATACAATCCGATTATTCAGAGATAATGTATTCGGAGAATTTGTGGCAAAGTTTTTATAACGAATACGACGCTTTGTTGCTGTTTCATTATGTTCTCTTTTCTATAACCTTGGTAGTTTCATAAAGTGCAGCTCAGTCAACTAAACCGTTAGTCAACTCCACCAAAGCTCATTTCCGGTTTAAGTAAAACGTTAACAAAGAGTTTGTGTGCGTCAACAAACCCTTCATCCGAAAATAAAAGATGCATAAAGCCAATATACCAGAACACATCAGCCAATCATATTCCCCAAACAATGGAAAAGTAGAAAGCGGAACTATTGATTGCTGGAGTTGTCGCTTGCTATGCCCGGATGATCGTGGATGCACACAAACTGAGAGTGGTCTATTTATGTTTTCGCTGGAGGCTATAAATAATGATTATTATCATTGATATCTATACAGAATAATACAAGCGTAGCACTGGCATTGTCATAGAAACACAGGTGATTAATGAGCCTTGTATTTCATCATTTTGTTCTTACAGAATACACTGTGCTCACATGCTGCGCTTTCAGAGACAGACAGCTGATAGAAAAGCAAGCAGGCAGGTAGGCAAGCGAGCAGGCAGGCATATACTAGGCGGGCAGGCAGGTAGGCAGGCAGGCTGGCTGGCTAGCAGGTAAGAGGGCAAGCACGCCGACTGACAGACATGCAGCTAGCCAGTCAGCCAGTCAGCCAGCCAGACAGACAGACAGGCAGATAGCCAAACAGATAGACAGGCAGACAGACAGGAATGAAGTCAGGCAAACTAAAAGACATGCAACCAGATCGCCTGTCAGCAAGCCAGTCAGCCGGTCAGACAGACAGACAGACAGACAGACAGACAGACAGACAGACAATCAGCAGACATATAGATAGGTAGACAGACAGACAGACAGACAGACAGACAGACAGCCAACCAGCCAGACAGACAGACAAGCAATAATACCTACAATAAGACCGACAATAAAACAGTCAACAAGCCAGACACACAGACAAGGAGATAAAACCCAGACAATGTAACATTATAAAGAATGGAAATTACCACACGCCATGTCTATCGGCCATACTGATTGGGGCAGTTTGATGGCATCTCCACCCCAATATCAGGTTCATGTTCCCCTGTGGCCAACAACTGTGTAAGCCTCGTGAGACGCCTATGCCCGCACTTCTCCCTTAGGAACTAACGAGATAGAGTAGACTTTGGTTAATTAATCGCAACCACTGAATAATGTACAAGAACTAGCAAAGTAATGTTCCCAGACAACGGAATGTACTGTATTGTCTAGGTGAGAGTTTCTGATCAATCGCAATTTCTTTTAATCGCAACGTTTTGTTGTTTTGTTTTTTTTTGTTGTTGTTGTTGGTGTTTGTGATGAAAAGCCAAACAGTAAAAATTTTAAAAAGCAAGAAAGAATAGCCTGCAGCTGATTAATCACCACCACTGTAGCCTGACGTCCTAGAACTAGCAATGTTCAGTTCCCAGACTACAGAATGTATTGTATTGTATATGCGAAAGTCACTGGATACTCGCAATTTCTTTCAACGGCATGGTTTTTTTTTAATGTGATGAAAAGCTTTTTTTTTTTTTTTTTAATGTGACGAAAAGACAAACATCGATTATTGAATCCAAGAAAAATAGTATTGTTTTATTCATATCAGTTATTGTCACGTGAAATGCTACCGGCAGAGAGGTTATGTTGAACTAATAGTATTACAAACACAGGTGCAAAATGCTTGGAAGTATTGTGTAGACTTTGAAATGTTGAAGGACAAAGATGGTGATCAAAAGGTGATCAGATTATTTATTAATTTTCATACTATTGCAGTTGTCTGTGTGTGTTGGGGGAGGGGGGCGTGTGGGTGTGTGTCTGTGTGGGTGTGGGTGTGAGTTTTTATGTGTTTTGTGTATGTGTGTGGGTGTGTGGGTGTGTGTGTGTGTGTGTGTGTGGGTTGGTGGGTCTATATGTGTTTATGCATGTTTGTGCGTATGTCTGTGTCTTTGTGTGTCCATTTACAACTTCAAGTTCACGTAAAAGCGAAAACATGCATAAAGAATTTTATTTTCAAAAAGTCCGAACGCTAAACATATTTTGTTTGAGTGTTTGTGCGATGCCAGCCGTCACTACACAACACCCCCCCCCCTTTCCAAAAAAAACAACAAAACCTTCCAATTTCGAATCTGCCGTTTAAAAAGCCAAGTTGGGAATCATGTCAAATACCTGCCACTAACTTGAGCTGTCAAATGTCATACTTTACTGATCATGATTATCTGCCGTTTCATTTTTAAACATAAATCCTGGAGACTAAGCATGAATATTTAATAAACCACATTACCTTAATGCCCTGTGCATGTAGCTATCAATAAAGGTTTACCCGAGGGCATAAAAATATGTACTGTTTGGTTATAAAATCCGAGAGACACTTCATGGGATCTAAAATAGAGTTCAAAGACAAGGGTAAAATAAACAGCATTCGAAATATAGTTCAAATCTAACGGCAGAATAAATAGCATTCAAACTATAGTTTAAATCTAAAGGCAGAATAAACATGTTTTTAAAATATAGTTCAAATCTAAAGGCAGAATAAACAGCATTCAAAACACAGTTCAAATCTAAAGGCAGAAAAAACAGCATTCAAAATATAGTTCAAATCAAAAAGCAGAATGAACAGAGGACAAATACTTCTATCACACAGAAGACTAGTGACGGGTATGTCCTCTTTCAAGCATCAGTGCAAAACTAACAGCGTGTTATCTCCATCGCACACGGCTGAGTTCTAGCTATGTACTTACTGCATTTACTTAGCCAGTTCAACTCTCTAGTACTTCAAACAGTAGACTTTTCCAGGAAATTATACAGCTTCAGAGAAAATTATACAGCTTTAGTATGATAATTTCATGTCATTTGGAAACGTTCCAGTCCACAGAGTTAAAGCTAGATACGCACACACAGAATGCTCCGTCCTTGAATACTCTGGCTGAGAGAGGCAACGTCATAATGAACGATATACCTTGAGGGGCAAGCAAAATTAATTCCTCATTTAATCAGTTTATGGCAAAATTTAATTTATACCTGGTGTGTGGCGATGATGTCAGGATATCGACAACGTTATAAAGATGCATTTTTATGAGGACTTTATCTGGGTAGGCAACTCTACAAAACTGTGTCCAATGATACGTTATAAATGACGGTACTGTCAGTGGCGTATCCATCTGCATTTTCGTTTGAGGGAGCTGAATGAAGACACTCGCTGCTGAATTTTCCAAGGAAGAAAAAAAAGGTATTCATCTATACGCTTCAATATTTGTCATACAAATTTTTATTGCTCAATTGACAATCTATATGTCCATGGAACCAGGCTAGATTTCTCTCTCTCTCTCTCTCTCTCTCTCTCTCTCTCTCACACACACACACACACACACACACACTCACTCATACACACACACACACACACACACACACACACACTAAGATTTAGAACAATGTATGACAAAATTCACAGTTTACCGGAAACAACTTTTTACAGCTTCCATCTCTCCTTATCTGAACATTTTCCTCTTCTTTCAAAAAAAAAATCAGAGACGTTTAAACCGACAGTGGGGAAATGGTAGAACCCGTTTTCGGCCCANCATTTTCTTCGTTTCCATTACCACAATACTATAGAATAATCCATTTACTAGCTTAAACTGTGGCTTTGTGAACCACACTTGTATCTGTATCCTTTTGGAGATTTTGTGTTGTTGTTTTATGAGGTTTTCTTTTCTATCTAAAAGATCGTATATTATCCATATCCAAATCCAAATATCTTAACACAACCTACCGTCGGTTTGTGTTAGAAGAATGCATAGTGTTAGTGAACCGCGATCGAAGCTATCACTTCTGCAGCAACACTTCTTCCTACCTTCATTCGTGAGTTGAAAAAATTATAGATATCCGGGTTTTTAGAAGATTGTTGCCGAATTATTCAACTGTTAATGTTCTTGAACAATAAAAATCCATAACCCAAGCAGTTTAGTCCGAACTACATGAACTAAAATGTCCATTGATCAGTGTTCATATGCTGTCCCGTCATATTTTATACGTTTTGGTTATAAAATCCTAGAAACGCTTCATGGGATCCAAAATATAGTTCAAAGACAAAGGTAAAATAAACAGCATTCGAAATATAGTTCAAATCTAAAGGCAGAATGAACCGCGATTGTATTGTATTTTACCCGTGTACCACATTAAGTGTAACATGTGGACGGGGCTTATCCCAATAAGCTTGTTAAATTTGTTATTGCGTGAGCTCTTAAACGCTACATGCACCCACACCTGACCTAACTTACTTGTATTAAACATGGAAGTGCACATTACTCAATCATTATAACGTGAGCTATTCAGTCTTGGCATTAGAGTTTTCAACAGATCGTTTGTGTTGGAGGGGAGGAAACAGGATGGTATGTTATGAAACAAATTTAAAAAGGTAGCATAAGGAGACCCAAACCTTGGGGGGAAAATGTTAGGGTTTTAAGCCCTTCATTGATAGGCATTACACGTGAGTTTTCAAGGGAATTCGTAAATATTATAATTTAATTTTGCTAAGGAAGGGATCATATTCGGTCAAAAAAAACCAACCCAATAAAGTGTAGAAATATTACTGTTTTTTCCATATCTTTCTTTCTAAAACACTGATATTACAAATGTGAGAATTTCTAGGGCTTATGGCAGTCAAGGGGTTATGAAATCGAGCGTGCAGATGAGTTCTGACACTGTCACCAGAAAAGGGTTAAACGTCTACATAAATGATACCAAACGTTTCCAATTATCCATAATGAGAGAATACATATTTTTACTTCAACACTGACATTACCATAAGACATCATGAGTCGGACCATTTTGTGACCACTGGAAAGGCTGAGGGAGAGAGAAATAGAGGAGACAAAGGGGAAATAGATGCAAGATTACTTGATCAGGTTGCTGAGAAGGGGCATACACAATCTGATACTGTGAACATCATACCCCACAAATTGTCGTTTGTTTGCCATAGACTTGACAGAAGTGTAAGTGCCATTCACCTCTAAATCAAACAGAAAAATTGCCGTCTATGCCAACATAGAGAACAAAGCGACCGTCAGCATCTGAGGCGAGCGTCACATACTTGATATAGTTGTGAGTTTGGGCATTAACAAGATTTACAGTTCAAGATTCGAAATCAATTCTGACTCTTTGACGTACATGGCGAAGAGGAAGGACGACGTACACTCCCCCTGTAAGACACCGTTATTATGATGGTGAAATAAAACAGTCTTCGTTTTCCGGTCATTCTAAAGTTCCTCAATCTCTGAGTGGCCTGTCTTGCTTCTCTCTCTATCTAATATGAGTTTCATTTTCTCATACATGTTACGCAAATGACATATTGGGAACCAACCCCGGCATTGGTCAACTTGTACAACGTGACTGTCCAAGTGACGTAATCGAATGCACGTTGGTAATCAACGAATACGCAATACACTTTTTTCTTCTTATTTAATAGCAACTCAGTAAGCCCATGTAGAGTAAACAAACAGTCTACAGTGCTTCTGTTTTTTCTACGGCCAAATTGTGATTCATTAAATACACCTCTGTTTTCTGCCCAGTTCCCTAACCTGTTGGATAAGATTGACGTAAAGAGTTTGCCTAGACAGCTCATGGTCATATTAATTCCCCTGCAGTTTTCAGCTTTGTTTCTATCCCCCTTTTTGAACACAGGTAAGTTTTTTTCCTACTGTCCATGCCTCGGGAAAATATTCCAGTTCTGGAATGTTGTTAACGATGGGATCTCTTACCACATAGTAAAGATTAGTGCATCGGTACTGAATGCATTTTTAGTTGTGTTCAATATGTAGAGTTAATGTTGTTCTTACGATGGTAACAGATCCTTTCGTGAAAGCACAAGTTCTCAAATATAGTGATTGTGTTCACGCCTCTATGCCATACCAGCAATGAAATTTGGGCAAATGCCTTTTTTTTTTCAAACGTTTATGGCTATTTCTGATAACTGTATCCGATTCCATGCACGAGCTTAAACAATAGAAAACGTCTAAACATCATTTTTGGTTTTTACGTGTATTATGGATTTCCCAGCTGTGACTTAACCATAGCACCTAGAATAATTTTCACTTTGCAACAATTGTAAATATTTCTCTATTAATGTTCTGGAAATTTTATCACAGAATCTCTTAGAGTTATTGGACTTTAAATTAAGTAAACTTTTAAAGCCTGAGCAGGCACATTGCGTGTTTTAAAATTATATATATACAATAAAGCGAAAATTGCTATTACATGGACGGCTGTTAAGTAGAGTAAACTGAACACTATGTCGTAGTTTTATTGTTGTTACTGCTGCTGCTGCTGTCGTCGTCGTCGTTGTTGTTGTTATTGTTGTCGTTGTTGATGCTACATGGATAACTGACTCAACCATTAATGTATGAACAGGTACAGAACTCATTCGACTTACAACTTCCTCGGGTAACTGACCCAAGAAAAGGGGCAGATAATCTGGTTGACTTTTAATGTTTCCGATAAATTAATCACCCTGATATTTCCATGGTAACCCGCGTCAACTGTAATCGATAGCTCCAAATTAAAGTTGAGTCGACCCACAGCCTGTCTTGTTCAGCTTGGGGGATAAATCGGTGGACAGGAGACCTTAGTTAATCCCTGTTTAATTAAGCCAGCCACAGTAACAGCACGGGCTGGACTCCAGAAAGAAAAATTATATCTTGCTGCTGCTCAAAATGAGGCTTATGTCGCCCAACTAGGAAGTTAGATATCAGCCTCTAAAGATTCAGATTTCAGACATCTTGGGTTTATTTCCGTGTAACGATTTTACAATAATATTACTGTGGATATATGGTTACTACTTGTCAATACGTTGACTGACAAATGGACAGACAAATTAACAGACAAAAAAAGTACAGACAATCAGACAGAGAGTCAAACAGATAGACAGACAGACGGACAGACAGACAGACAGACAGACAGACAGACAGATAGGCAGACAGTAGACAGACAGATAGATATAGTGACGTCCTAGCAAAAGACGTATTTAAACCTACATAGCTACATAGGTCAAAGATGTAATTTCAGAGAAGTCAATGCTGGAGTAAAAGTCTGGGGTGTCCACTTTGGAAGTCTAAAGATGAGTGGAGTTTCTCAAAATAAACGTTTGTTTGTTGCTGAAATCGAGAATAATATTATGTTTGTATAAAAAACAATTCGTTTTGTGGGTAGATGGTTAGAAATTGTTGATAAATATGAATTTTTGTGAGGCAAATTAGATGCGTTTTACAAGACAAAAATATAGCTTTCTAAAACTGCGCATAAATATAGATACACGGAACAGAGCTGATTTTACGTTCTCTCTCCGCAATCAACAAAATTCCAATATCTCAAGGCCCAGATCATTTTCTGGGCTTACTATCTCAGTCCCTTGAAATGCGACATAGGCCTCATTTCGACTGGGAGTAAGACATACTCTATCGAGAACTTTAGTTATATTATTTTACATAATGAGTTTTAGTGGATGTGAATAATGATATTATTATATCTTGAATTTTCGTATTAAGATACTGAGTATCATAATATATTAGATATCATTCAAAGTATGTAAACACACTGCAAAATTGCTGGCTGCTCTTATTTGCAACATAGTCCCAAGATGTCGTGACTGAGCAGAGTCGAGTGTACAGTTTGTTTATTATTATTATTCATTTGTTTGTTACTTTGTTTGTTTCTTTGCTTGTTTATTGGTTGGTTGGTTGGATGGGTTGTTGGTGTTGTTTGTTTGTTTGTTTGTTTGTTTGTTTTTTGTGATAGCATGCTACTGTCAGTATCTATGCCTCAAAGCTTAGATTGCTCTAACTACTGTGGATCTCACAGAATCTGTATTTCAAGGATGGAGTCAGAAAGAATTGAAGATGACTGTGTTTTTTCCTAGTCTAGAACAGGAAAACATATGGGGATTTTTAACAGAGAAATCTCCTAGGAGAGCAGGCACGGTCACAATAAGAAAATTTCTCAACTTACCTTTGGCAAATAAATCAACGGGTTCAGGCAAAAATATGAGAGAATTATTGGCCCAAGAACACAACAAATGCTCTGTTACATGTTTTACTTTATCTTCGCCGACCTGCAGAGCGGATCGGCTCCTGGTTTATGTTTTTTCCTGGGTTACCTCTCACTCCATTGTGTGTAATACTCTGCAGAAGAGAGCGCGCGTTGTACGGATCAGAGCGGAAATATTACTTGGAACTCAAGAACTGAATGCGCTGTTCCCAAAGTCCGCGCACACAATTTGGATGTATTTCTACACTTTGTGCAATAGTCAGCGGTGCGCAGCGGAGTGCAGAATCAGTGCACCAGAAGATAACATTTTATAGTTTGTAGTCCATTGTAGTCCATTGTAGTCCACTCTGAACTATCAGGCAATGTCGACCTGGTTGACCACTGCCATTGAAGCTGTGATAAAATGGGAAGATTTGTCTTCTTCACGTACCATGTCCACAGAAGTAGGCGATCATGGACCTCTATACTTCTGTCTCTCAGCAATTTAATGTCCATCTCAGTAGTTCTCCAGTGCTCATTGCACCCATCAGACTTCCTAAGCTAAAATTCCATTGCACACAGGCGTAGACATTTGTAGACTTAAAATTATGTCTGTCAATAGCAGCTATCCTCGTCAACAGTTCCCAATACCCCGAGCACCCAACAGGACTGCGTTTCTTTGGTTCATGCGGCGTCGCTTAAGGGGCGGTACAAGTACTCTGTGGGCAGTCCTTGACAAAGGGTACATTTTTAGTTGGTGCTCGCCAGTCACAATGAGAAAGGAAGCACACCTATTAAAGGTTTGTTAGAAATGTCTTTTGTCCAAACTGGAAGAAAATGCTCGGCAACAAGGCAGCAGCCTTCTACGGTTTCAAATTTGTCAGTGGAACATTATTCTTATAAACGGCATTGTATCGGAGAAGAATGTGGCAAGAATCAATGGTGGGCTATATGCAAATGCATGAGGCAAAGATATGAGTATTGTGAACAACCCTCGCAAATCAATGTATTGTTTTCTGTCTTTTCTTCATTAATCGCAGCCATCTTGGCTACTAGAGATTGATACTACCTTTCTTAAGAGAAGTCTGGCTTGCCATTTTGTCAGATTGGAAGGACCGAACAAACCCAGCCCAGAATTGCTATGCTAAAAGTTCATCGCTCAGCAAAAATGCGATCGTGGACTTCTCTCAGTCAGCAACTGTCCACCTTAACAATTCTCCAGTACTTTCTGTACCCATCAGACTTGCAATGCTACTAATCAATCCAGAAATGTCATTCTTTCTCGACCTCCATAACGTTTACCATTCAGTTTCCCGGTTGTTGCCAAGTACTCGAGCTAGTGTCTCCTCTTATATATCCTATTATCTTTTATTTGCCCTCAACTTGTTGTTGTTAAAAGCTTCCTCGTCTAATTGATTAATGTTCTACCTTAGTGTGTAGTCATTCTGTGTGACAGTTTCCCAAAACGTTCCTTGATAGTTGAGGTAGCGTAGCATAGATTGCAAGCTTTACTACCATATAGCTTCAGGGTTGTTTTCCTGCCCTATGCTAAATTCAAAAACATGTCTTCTTTCTTCTTTAGGGTATTTCTTGATATGGTTTAGGTAGATGTCATTAAAATATTGCCAGTAAGCATAACACTTTACGTTGGGTTTGTGTTTTATTACATATTATTTACGCTATGCTCTCTCTTCTTCTCTCTTTTTTACCTCTCTCTCTATCTCACACACATTCACACAGACAACACAGACACACAGACAGACAAACAGACACACACACACACAGACAAACAGACACACTCACAGACAAACAGACACACACACACACACAGACAGAAAAACACACACACACACACACACACACACACACACACACACACACACACACACACACATAATAATTAACGTCGTCCTATTTTCATTTTACTTAATATGTATCCGATACAAGCTGCTAGATCTTTTCCAAATAAAAAGTATCTGATTTCATCAACGTAATTTTCTTGTCATCTTACATCAATCCTCTGAAAGGGATTCAGCCAGACTCTCTTAAATTTCACACAAAAACAGAGCATCAAAACTCTTGGAAACATTACTTTGGTAATTTGAAAGCTTTATTCGGTTTTTCTAGATCTACATCTATTTTGTTTATGGACCGAACCATCTGTAAATTTAAGCGCGTAAGCTTAGCCTTCAAAACTGAATCGCGCTCTATCGCCTGTTGATATACACGATTATACTTCGTTACCGTAATCTGATGCAACCTTAATGTATGGGAAAACAAAAGGAAGGGATAAGGGGATAAGGGGAGAGCATTAAAACGACGGATGGATGGCAGACTGTCCAATCATCGAAAGCTCATTTTTAAGAAATCGCTGTTTCAAAATAGCTTACTGCGTTATATTGCTGTACCTACTTGAACCCCTTAAATATACGCTCTATCCCTTTGGTCCAGGCGAACATGTACCTTCCTCATTTAACCTTTACATGTGGTATCCGACCTACACCTTATTTCTTTTCATGGGCTACGTTCGTCTGGTTCTTGCAATTCGACAGAATGGGAAGCCACATCCCTTCCTTAGCAAAGGAAGTATCTGCCTCTAGGCAAGCTAAGATGGCTGCCGCTAATGCGGAAGTGACAGGAAACAATGCACTGATTTGGGAGTGGTGTTTGTTATGCTTATAGCTTTTGCCTCATTCATTAGTATGCGGAATAGTTGGTGTGTATGATTATAAAGCCTGTTCTTTTATTTTTAGAATATTCAAACAATAACATAATAATATAAAGGAATATAAACAGTTCAAAGGAATAAAGTGTGTGTTTTGTGTGTGCAGTGTTTGTGTGTGTGTGTGTGTGTGTGTGTGTGTGTGTGTGTGTGTGTGTGTGTGTGTGCGTGTGCGTACATGCGAGCGAGCGAGCGTGTATGCGTGTGGATGTGTGTATATGTGTATGTGTTATTGTATGTGTATGTGTTTGTCTCTGTGTGTGTGAGTGTGTATCTGTGTCTGTGTCTGTGTGTGTATGTGTGTGTTTGTATGTTTCTGTGTCTGTGCTTCTGAGACATTTAGCTGTTTTGAAACTTAAAGTTGCACCGGTTTTGGCATACAATGCATTAATCTGGCAATGCATTTTAGAAATGGCGATCCATTTCACGGTCTAGCAGGCTGTAAGCCAAGCACACAGGGAGGCCTTAATTACTTCCTCCACCACTATGTAGTTGTTCTTGAAAACTTTTAGAGACAGGTCTCAGAATGAAGCATTAAGAGACAAAACTGGGCTAAACCAATTAGGCCATGTAAATGTCAACGAGACACTTATAATCTATCAAAGCTAAGCCTAAAATAATATTTGCGAATCAGCTAGACAGGACAAACAATCTCGTATTTTCCATA
This sequence comes from Ellobium chinense, assembly GCA_033807755.1. NCBI lineage: Eukaryota > Metazoa > Mollusca > Gastropoda > Ellobiida > Ellobiidae > Ellobium > Ellobium chinense. The sequence goes on from JAWQUT010000381.1 coordinate 326,654, forward strand.
GCCTAAGAGCGAGGCTGAGTCGTGCTTTAAGTTACTGGTAAATATGAATCGTATGTGATTGGTTTTCGCCTAAGTAAACAAACTTGAAACTTGAAATTTGAAAGCTTAAAGTTATTGATAAATATGAATTGTATGTGATTGGTTTTCGCCTAAATAAATAAACTTGAAACTTGAGATTTAAAGTTACTGGTAAATACAAATTGTGATCGAAAAACAGAGCTGCGATGTAATAAAAATGCGGCCGGCGCTGGCATAATATAAGTTATTAGTCACGTGACTGCCTCTTTTGTACTAGGTTTACCACGTGGAAAGTGGTTTGTCTTGTTTGGAAAGGTCAGTTCTGTAAGCCCACAGCTTGATAATCCGATTAATATACATTGTCTAAGTCCCAGAAGCATATTACACTTGTCAATCAGAGATGAATGCAGAGATTGGTAATCATGCCTCTGATATCTATGACCTCAAAGGTCCGATACATCGTGAACTCTAAGGTTGCTGTATAAGCATACTGAAAAAGGCATTCATTCTTTTATTAATTAATGTATTTATTTATTTATTGAATTACTTATCTATTTATTTATTTACATTTTCCCTCCTTTTTCTATATTTGTTTGTGTTTGTCGGTTTTCTTCTATTTGTAAATGTATATACTTTACTCTAATATGTCTAGGTTTTTTTTAAACCTATTGTATAGTAGTTCTCTAAATTTTGATGATATTTTCAATATCTTTATACAGTACAAAAAGTTTATAAACAGGTACAATAATTGGTATGCATAGAATTCACTGATAGTTTGAGCCCCCTTCCCTCCCCTCCAAAAAAAAAAAAAAANNNCCCCCCCCCCCAAAAAAAAAAAAAAACACGCAGAAAAAAACTGTTTTCTCAACTTTCTTTATAACCTGAGAATATTTGCCATAATTGAATGGTATTTAAATTTTAAGGGCTTGCAGCTTTAATGTACTTTCACTATAGGACTGTTCTTTACTTTCGAAATAAACATAAATTACATTTCAAAATGTGAAAGATGTGATTTTCTTTTCCTTTTTAAAATAACGAAACAAACCTTAAACGCAGGATCGTATCCGCCTGAGATGAATACATCTAATACTTAGAAAAATAGACAGGTGTTTAAGTGATCACAAGATATGTGATCTATCCAAAGTGATCTATGACTATATGCATAATCCTTACGTTAGTTAACGCATTGCGGTAACCACCGGAAACTTCCAAACCATTAGTAGTGTTTACTGTAGTTATAGCGCAATACGTTAACTAACGTATGGATTATGCACACGGCTACTGTTCTTCACAGTCCATCCAAAGGATAGGTGTTCTACAGCTGGACTAACACAAAGGTTTATTTAATCAAGTCCACACTGCTCGAGCCAGACTGTGTAATTTAAGCCTTGAATTACCTGCCCAGGTAGCCTTTGCTTTATTCTAAATACCATGTCGAGGACACAACCCACACATACATACACCTACACCCACACACACACTTTAATCTAAATACCATGTCGAGCGCACAGCCCACACATACACCCACATCCACACACAGACGCGCACACACACACACACACACACACACACACACACACACACACACACACACACACACACACACACACACACACACACNACACACACACACATACACACACACACACATATACACACACACACAAGGTGATCGCATGGGATGCAGTAAAGCTCGGGGGAGGACGGTAAAGTTAATAACTATGAACTTGCGCAGTAACGATGGATTTCGTATCACCGTAAAAATTACATTAATTCTGCATGTTATTATGCTACCAAGGATGCCTTCAGCACAGATGCATTAAGGCAACTATTAAAACTTTAAGAGAACCCATCGTTAATGCGCAAGCTCTCTTATAATTCTCACAACGCGCTGTTATTCCAGAAAGAAGCTTGCTGTCTTCAAGATTCTGTAAGAGATTTAGACGCAAAACGTGATGGCTGATGTTTTCCTAATGTGACATTAAAATTTGCCTCATCTCCGATCTAAAACAATGCAGTTTTACCACCATTTTGTTGGAAAGTCGTAAAACTGAGGTTTCGAACCCTAGGTTTCGCAGTGTTCCAACTATATACACCAACATCCTCTCTTCTCCTATATCTGAAAGTTCACAAGGGTGTGAAACATACAACATCTGTCGTTTTCAGTAGGTTTACACCTATACCGAATGACTCAGATACAAAAACGATGCCGAGACAGGGTGGTCTTGTCGGAAGCTGTCTGTTAGGAAGAGCTTGAAAGTTAACGTACGGTCCATTCTAGGGACCTATTAGTCATAAAGAGGTTTAGATGGATTTGGATGTAACAGACATCGTGTTCACCAGGAATGCTCCCTATGTTATCGTTAAAACTCATCTTTCCTGTTGAGAAGTGAGTAATGAGGTAGGTAATGACACCTTTACTGTAATAGTCAGTGATGAAAGTGGGGTCGCAAAACACACACACACACACACACACACACACACACACACACACACACACACACACACAACACACACACACACACACACACACACACACACACACACACACATCCTTCCTTTATTCTGTAGGAACCAGCTTTAACATATGACCATTTTTTGCTTACATAATCTTACCATGTGAGTAATCACTTTTTTTCAGACACGAAAGCTTAGTCTATTGGAGTGTTTAACAGTATTCGAAAAGGTGTTTCAAAACAAGATGTTAACGCAAAATATTAGGTTCGGTCATTGCTTTTAAGTTCCTCTGCGGTCAATCGATTTTTTTTCTGCTATCAAGAGTACTCGAGGCTTCTATATCGTCGTTAGTCGATATCGATACAGTGGCAATACATTGGTTTATGAAACAGGCAAACTACAGAGGCGGGTAGTCAATACAAAAGATAAGAACAGAACAGTGGCTGAGGCTACAATAATATGATGTAGTATAGACTAAACAATGAAATTTGGCTGTTTATTTATTTATTAATATATAATATAATATAATATAATATAATATAATATAATATAATATAATATAATATAATATTTTAATTTCATTCAGTCCACACTACACGAGACAGTATATGTAGTTTAACCCTTAAATTATCTGCCCCTGTTTTAATCTGTCACGGGACACAATGGTTTATTTATTCCTTTATATTTTCATAGAAGTAATGAAGTGTCACGGGAGTGTAAAACTGAACTCGAATACAGTAAGAACAAATAAAACGATAGTATCGACAAAATCAACTTGCTCAGTTTTTGGAGGAGAGTACTCAGTACTCACGTCAAGGGCCAGCTATCGCATCTTTGTCTACTACGGTGCTAAAAACCAGCTGGCATCTTGTGCGGAAGAATAGGGTGTTTGTTTTTATGTTCATCATGTAGCCACAGACACAATGGATACCAGCGTGAACAGAAAGCTCTGTGGGTATGAGGTGCATTACTCTTTTGTTCTTTTAAAGCCGCGACTGCGCCAAATTTAAGTAAAAATATTTTTTTGTGTAAGACAGTTATTCATTCTAGTCAAAAATATTCAGTTTTCTCACCTCTTGTAATGCCACGCCTTTATGTGGGCGGGGGGTGCTCGATCATGTCTAAGCGTATTTTACAGCATGTTATTACTTCCCTCTTGTAGTTGCCGGCTGGGACCTCTGATACAAGCTTCTCTCGGTTGGACAAGGCGTGACGAGATACGTTGACATTCGCATCTCCCACAGATGGTAGTGACAGCGACTAAACTGACATTCGCGACTTGAGGGTTAATCGTGTTTCTACCAGATATTATCGATAGGAACCAGCCAAGGCCGTATCAAGCCCCCTTCACTGCATGGACTGCCTTACTGTACGGCCCTAGTTTTCCTTCGTCCCTAGCCTTAGCGGCCGGAGGTTTTTTCTCTGAGTAGCGATACTTTCGATACCTAGGAATTTTGATTCATTATAAGTATCGGAAGTATCGAAAGTACTAGAGTATGAAAATTATCCCGTTATTAAATCTATCAGAAGTTTCTAAAATATCGAAACTAATCTATCCTCTTCCGATCGTCAATACCTAACTAGCAGCCGATCTCTTCATTTTAAAACCTAGCGGTATCGAAAGATATCGAAGTTATCGAACTCCATATTTTGATCCTAATAAGATCCTCATTCTCAAATAACATCCTGTCTCCTCAGTCTAAAAAGCTAGTGGTATAACAAGTTATCGTAAATATCTAAAGGATCGAAAGTATAGAATCACAATTAATTTCAATCCTCATCCCATTCTGGGTCTCAACCTTGCCACATGTCTCCCCAGTGCAATACCCATTAGGATCAAAAGTATCGAAAGTATGGGAAGTATCGAAAATACTGAAATACATACAGGGCACCAAGTATTAGAATCTTAAAAAAAATCGATACTTTTGATATTTACAAAAATGCATGTACCACTCAATCACTACGGTAAATGCTGTTGCTCAATAGCAATAAAAAGTTTTAAGATTTTATGGAAGTGTGAGTATCCAGTGACTTTTAAATATTAAATAAACAGCTCGTTAGTTTGAAAACTTTGCCATTAAGCGGGTTACCAGTAAAGGGAGCAGACTGTGTATTAAGTTGCTACGCTTTTCATTATTTAGAACAAAGGCAGCGAACTGTGAAAGACAACAACTGTTCCTCCTACTGCCGAGGGAAATGATTAATCGCCCCTGTTATGCTATGGATATTATAAACATCGTCAATTTTCACAGATGACAGATTTATTATCTTCTGTCAGTGTTGGCTTTACGTAAAGTGTGGGATTTACGTCATTCCACATGTGTTTTGCAACACCTTCATGCGCCACTGCGATCATAGCTCTGAAGTGGGTGGTCGGCGAAGAGGTGTTTGCGGTTAGTTAGAATTACCACAACTCTTTAATAGTGAAATTTTGTCAAGAAAAACAGGAAGAATGGTAATGATAACAATAATCATAATAAATAATAATATTTAGGATAAAGCGGTAATTTGTCTTGTAACCTTTCACGCAACTTCCTCTTCTGTTTCTGCTTCTACTTCACTTTCTGTTTCTACTTCTTCATCTGTTTCTACTTCTTCTTCTGCTTCTACTTCTTCTTCTGTTTCTACTTCTTCTTCTGTTTCTACTTCTTCTTCTTCTGCATATTCTTCCTAGTATTATTACTGTCATCCCGGCACTGTCAGATCACTACATACGTTCTGAATGAATTAGAAACGTGTTTACAAAATATAACAATATCAAATTTAGGTTTTGCTGGATAAAACATAAAAAAATCAGATAGTGGGTATAACAGAGATTTTAGGTGGCATATTTTGTTCCTGAATAGGCCCTCTGCAAACAAAAGACAGAGCTGGTGTCAGCTGGCTTAGTTTAGCCACAAGCAAAGCCTTCATTGTTTTTTCTTTACTTTTTTGAAAAGGTCACGTATAAGAACAAAAAAAGATCAACCCTGGGTCACGAGTTTAAGAGGTACTGTCCTTATTCAGGTGTTTGGTGTGCGTGCTCTCCCATGCTGTGGCGCCTTTGCCATTCAATGGAAGTCCATTCATGTAGGGCTATTGGTGAACTCAGTAACATGGATTTTCTAAAAATAAGAACTCTGAAAAATGTTCAAACCAGTCTACCGATAGGCTGGTGCACAGAGTATTATGGCTTGAAGTGATCCGTAGGGTGAGTTTTGAGGTGCAGAGGGTTTTCCCGAACGTAAATAGACGGCAGTTCAATGCGCACCAGTGCAAAAGTAGTCTGATAAAAATCAGTCTCTACCATGGAGCTATAAATAATGTTATTTATAGCTCCATGGTCTCTACAATCTTCTCTTCGCCGCTTTGTGTGTTTACTGAAGTAGTCTAGAGTGATGTAACATTGAAACATTTCAATAGAAAATCTTCCCACGTACCTACTCACTTACTCCTAAGAGGACCACCTCGCCCTAGGGCACGAAAAATAAGTTAGGCACCCACTTACTCCCTTGACAAAGCGGCATCAGCCCAGCTTAAAGCAATGCTAGGAACGTAACGCATCTGTCTTCAAAGTGGCAACACATTCTACCCATCGCAGGATGTCAGTATCATTGCTTTGTGAATGTAGCAATTTATCTTCAAAGCAGCAGCATACCACAGCACAAAGAACGACACTGAAACTAATAAAGAATATTGCCGACATGTTTTGACTTCTGTTGTTCAAGTAGCGATTATTACGCAAGAGGCATTCTCGTGCAGTAAGGTAAACACGCAAACAGATATATGCATAACATGACAAAAATACCTTTAAGAAACGAGGGGAAAGGAAGTAGGGAATCCTCGGCCGAGTTGTTTTGCTTTGGTTTTTTTTAATCTTCTGATCCCAACCGAGGTTTACACTGCAGCACTCATTGCTAGGCTAAGTGCTCCGATCTAAATCCCGGCTGAGATAAGTAATTCAAACAGAACCACTTACGAGAATTCCTTATCTCACTAATCAGTATATGAATAAATATTATTTTGAATCATTACTATAGATCTTACCAGCCCTTCACTAATTTTCTTCACTGACTGCGATAACCAAGAATACTACTGCATCATCAACTGTGAAGACAGTGCTAGTTCTCTCCCTCCATGACAATAATGCGACCCCACAAGAATGTAGTGTCAGTGATGATGCAGATTACTAAATACATGAATGGAATGACGTTATACTTGACATGAGATGGGATAATCTCGACACTGACAAGAGCGGACACAACCTCTTTGATTTTTCTTTCTTTCTAGGAAAAGCTTGCTGAGATGAGAAGAAAATATCAAAGTGCTGGAGAAACTAAGCGAAGAGTACGAACATGCAACCATAATTGAGGAATGACAGCGTAGAGTGCAGGCATAAAAAACGTTTTCAGAAGCAGATTCATGCAATGTATCACAAATCTACACGCCATGACCTATGAACAAACGTGTTTGACATGCAGCGATACTTAAACCTTTCCTTTTTGCATTCGGTCTTCCTTTATCTTTCTATATTGCCACTTATCGACTCAGCCACTCCGAATCTCCACGTCTGTCTGGGAATTCAGGTACAGATTATAGTTGCCTCAACTTACTCTCCGTTAACTTCGATATTACGCTTCTCAGAAGACATATACAGAGTACTCCTCTTTATTACATATCAGCAACATGAAAAAGAGAGTCTTGATTATAGGCATTGCAAAGATCACTGTGACTTTTATTTTCAAAAAATGCATAAAAATATATACAGCATCCTGTACTCTGTGGCCTGCAAAGTTCTAATGAAAGGATCTCGATCGTTACATATGACATTTTATCAAATATTGGTCAAACGAAGGGATAAATTAATGTTATCATAATGTTGCACGTGATAAAACATTTGAGATAGGTGTGGGACTATTTTTGTAATCCGTTTATGAGCAAAATATTTTCTTCATGTTTTTTTTTTCTGGTGCATGGTTTTGAGTACATAAAAATGTATGCTGCAACTGTCACATTAAACGATACTCAAAGTATTGATATTTTGGTTGTGTTGAAAGAATCTGAAGATTTGTTGTTTTGGTTTTTTGTTGTTGTTTTTTTTTTGAGGGGGGGGGGGNGGTACTTTCGCAGCATAATTTGGCAGTTTATAAATATTCTTTCCGCTATAAATCATATCTTTTGACAAAAGTAGAATGATTACATGATCATCGGTAGATATTGGTACTAAAGTATTCATCGTTTTTTACTTTTTTTTTTCTCACGAAATAGGACTTCACCAATGTAGGAATATACGTATACGGCTGTAAATAACCCTCTTTTTGCTTCATCTTGTGACGTACTTGTTGTCGAATAAGGCAAGTGCTATAGACCAACCCCACAAATAAACAAGGGCCTCGATGTAATGCTCTCATTCCGAAACCCGTTAAGAAAAAATAATCCATAACCTCAAACATTTCACATACTCTCGAGATCATGCATCGGTCTTTTGAAGTTCGATTTTGTTAGGTCTTACTGTATCTTACTACGCCTTGAATTTCCCATAGAAAGCCTGACAGACCCACCATTCATTATTTGTACACGCAGAAAATTTCCAACTTCTAACTTCATTAAGCGCAATGGACATAATATGCAACGTTTCTGTTTATTCGAGTTAACGTTGCTAATATCAGAGCCATTTTGGTGCACGCCATTTTATTGGGACGCCTTGCACAATAACAACAAAACTCCAGTTTTGTATACGCTCCAGCGACATTATTGATGCTCGAACTTCCGTGAAGCTTCCTAAGCACCTTTTTGTCTTTCCTGAAATGTTCTTTCTGTGAATTTCTGAGGTCAAAATGATCTCCAATTACTTTTTTTTTTTGGTAACTTGTTTATGTCGTTATCAGCCTGTGATTCACGTCGCTTTTCACTTTTCAATCTACACGATCTCAAAATAGCCAAGGGGGAAGACGAGAGGCTAGGGAAGGAACAAACTTTATTTTTATTGGCCGACAAAAATAGTAGATCGTCAGCTTGCCCTTTAAGCAAATGCTGTCTTAGTCTGGAGATCGGAGATGTCAGGTTGGCGTTCTGAGGCAAAGCTTCTTCTCACCTGGGTAAAGGGTGGCTCGTAACAAGAGGAGTCATTTGGCATTTTGGCTTTTTCTTGGCTTAAAAAGGCGTGTTATGTTTACTTACAACTGATGCGCCTGGACACAATAATTACCATAAGAAATACCGTTTGGATGCGTGAAGACGAGATTCAGGTGGTTTACTTCACTAAAAATAAGTTGAAAAACAAAAAAAAAGAAAAAACCAAAAACCTCCACATACTCTCTCTCTCTCTCTCTCTCTCTCTCTCTCTCTCTCTCTCTCTCTCTCTCTCTCTCTCTCTCTCTCTCTCTCTCTCTGTCTGATACTCTGTACCAGAGTTTCCAAATTTCTTTTCTACATTTCACGTATAAAACTCGGACACCTCACAAATATTCTAGTTGGTGAAGCCCTTCTGATTCTGACCACTTCCGAATCCTAAGAAACAGCATTGCAGATTGAGATTGGTATACAGTATTTACCTCGCAGAGTGCCCGGTCAATGGGAAAAAATGGATCAAGTAATTCATCATGAAACCAATTTTCAGTAATTGAGAATGCCCATCACCAATCTTAACGCTCTACTTCATACTGTCATTGCTGACCCAAAAGCTCTCCATGTTTTGCCCCTACATCCAACTGCTGTCACGAGATGGAACAGATAAGACCTAATGAAGGTGCTCTACCCCTGTCAGCTGGTCGATGGCTACAGCTTAATCTATCCCGTCCCTATTGATGTATAACGTCGTATTCCATATGAATGAACTTTGGAGAGATACTGGATTGTATTCTACGATTTTAGTAGCAGAGAGAAACCTAATTTTTCTAAAACTGTATAGACTATTATTCTTTTGAGAAATGTTAGATTTTCGATACTAACCTCAGAACCGGTTGAAAATTCTGAATAAATAATACTAAAATTCGCATATGTCTTCATTTGCGGAATACGAACCAATAAGTCAAGAGAGATGACACCTTGAATTGTTAAGTGCCTGTACAAGCTTCTTTACACATTCATAGTACTCTAGAGCGATAGTGTCTGGTTCTGCCAGTACCACGACCAATTTGGCTTGATGCCATTGTGGTAGATACCCCTCCTGGATCTTTAGCTCCTTGAACGATGTACCCAATTTCTAGCTTTGACCAGCCGAACAGATCTGGGACAAGGCGCAGTTTTCTGTGATGCTAACGACCGCTTTCAAACTGAAAGGAAGGAATGGTGTCTCAAAAAAAATGTTAGATCTAGATCTACACTCCATTCAACTAGGTGAAAAGACACTTGAGATTATCCTAGTTTGTGTTGTGACCCCAACATACATGTCATCTGCCAATTACTGTCAGATCAAACTATCTGCTTTTTCCCAACCAACTGGTTCATACTTAGGCAATTCTTTCCCCTTAGTCCTATGGCAATCCACCTCAGTGTACTGTCGTCCCGTTTACACTATTTCCCCCACTATAACAAGTCATAATTTCAGTTGTCAGTTGTCAAACAGTTTCCTTTAATGTGAAACGAATCGATTTGTCCATCAGTCTGACCAAGTTCCTTCTCTGGTAATTATATCATTTATAACACTTTGCATACCGTTCAAACAGCAATTACTAAAACAAAAACAATTTACAGTTCCTTTCTAGCATTTTCTACAGAGCTGCATGTTGTTATTATTGACAAAAGAAAGCTTCTAACTTTCTGTAACAACAACAACAACAGCAACAACAACAACAACAACAACAACAACAACAACAACAACACGCTAAATTTTTTTTATTTATTTGTCAAGAAGCATTTCTACTGCGCAGTTCTTTTTTAGTCAGTCTTCCCTAACTTGCACTAGTCGGCGGGAAGGCAGGGAGGTGCAAGTACGTTCGTCTCTAAGTGCGACATGTCGCAGTTTCTCATCCTGCTGGCTGCAGGCAAAGTTTCTCCTTATGTATGTTCTGTTTGCTCCTTTTGAAGAAGGACTACTATGTTCAAAAATTTTGACTTAAAATATTTCATATTAAATTAGGCCTGGTTTGAGAGTTTTTGGGGTTTTCTTTTGTTTTGTTTAGCAACTTATGGTCATGATCACGATGATATCACAGCGTCCTTCACTCAGAACATAAATGACTTACAGCGCTATCATTTTTGAGAGAACATCATGCAAGATGTAGGAGCAGAACAAGTAAAATCGAGTGCCACAGTTTTAAAATTAATTCAGGAGAATTTCAGGAGAAAATTCTGTGAGAATTCAATGTTTTTCAATGTCTACAACCCTCATCAGATTCAATTCTTGTGCAATGTCAATTGTCATTGATTTCAGCTACAAAAACTTGCAGATTGCTTGCAAGCAGTTATTTTCCAAGACATTCCAGGAGGAAAAAATCCAGAAAGTCCAGGAGATTTGAAAGAGATTTTGTCTTCAGAACAAATTCCAGGAGAATTCCAGAAGGTCTTGAAATTCCAGGTGCAGGTGGGAGCATGAGCCCTGTCCTTAAAGTGTCAGGGAGTAAAGAGACGAGACACGACATGTTTGACTAGGGGTGTCTTCTCCACTCTGATTGCTTCTCTCTTCACAAAAGAGAGCTTCTGACCCCATCGCCTCCGAACAGTTAAGGTGGGCGATTTCAGAGATTCTGGAGTCCATTCCAGTACTTTGGACTCCCATAATCAGAAATTCGAATATGATTCCAACCACCTACCAGATTTAGCAGGTTACGAATAAAAACATGACGTGGAGGTGATAGATTATGAATGTTGGTTATGTAAGTAGTAGGAGCCAAAAACAAGAAAAGTTCACTCTATAACTTAATCTACTTTGTATTCTTTAAGCATTAGTTTACACAAAAACTTTAGGAATTGTAAAGAGGACAGCCAATGTTTGATAAGAGTAAGGGGCTGTGCAAAACCCAAGGTTGTGAACCTCCCATGTCAAATGTAGCGATTAACATTTCGGGAAGTGGGTTGGTTTTTGCATCCTGAATCATAGATTTTTGAGATAGCTATAATCTATTGAGACAACTGTCATCTACATTACCATATCTTTACCACCACTATCATCATCCAAACACAATTACTATCAACATTTGCTTAAAATGAAAGAACAGTACCAGAGTTGCGGTTAATTCATTAAAGCATGGAAATTTACTACGATTATCCTACTTAAAAAATCAAAATCTGTTATATAGTTAGGAATATGCATAATAATTGCTAGGATTGAGGGAACCGAGATTTTTTTCATAGAGCTACTCGAAATAGATTTGATTCCATTGTATGGAACCGATTCCAATCGGGTTTTGACGCAGAATCAAGATTCGAATACTGGAATCGACTTGGCCCATCACTATTCTCCGCACCCAAACAACTCTTGACAGATCCGGCGGAGCCCCACCCACATAGTCTCCCCTCTTCTTCCCCTCCCACCTCCCCCTCTCCCCCTTTACAACCACACCCCACCTAGGGACACGTCAATGTAAGCAAAGTGACTGAACATGAAACACTGGCAGAGGTATATTGTTTACCTAATCCTTAGCGCCTGGACAGGAGCACGGCACATAAAAGCACCAGAAATAATCCAGGAAGACAGGTTAAGGGGCCACCTGATGATTGTATATGTCTCCATCTGAGCGATTCAAACTGCAGTGATATATACATACGTGTAAAATGCAGGACCGTCAGTTACCCACCGTGTCACCCAGTTATGCAAAAGTTTTGGATACGCCCTTTTCATTCCACCATTTTTCTATTAGTCTAGTCAGGCAATAAGCTTTTATTTCGGTACTGAGAATGCATACTTATTTTAAACTTAAAAGACATCAAGCCTGATGGACCTATAACATTTCGGGTGTATCCAATGCAGTGTAACTCATTCAATTATACAGTAGACTCCGTTTAATCGCAACCTCTCAGGAGGATAATAAAGGTCGCGGTTAAAAGAAGCTGCGAACATGCAATGAGTATTGTACAGAGAAAGACAGAAGTCTTCTATAGGGTGCCCCCAACAAGAGAGTGGGTTTGAATAATGTGCGCCTGGTCAATGTTGCATTGAAGAGTTCCAGTCTGGCTTGACCATTCACTTTGCTTTTGCAGAGAGTCGTACAAATGATGAGAGGAAATCTATTGCAAATAAACGGAGGACTAGAATAAGGATATTGCGATTAAGAGGAATTTAATTGACTAAAGAAGAAATGCGATTAATTCAGCGCTTAAATAGCGCTTGATCGAAATGAAACAGATTCCTTTAAATGACTCATAACATCGCAGCATTTATAAAAGTTTACGATTTGTTTCGTCTACGTGAGAATTGTCTAGAAACAAGTAGGCTGGTGGTTGTTGCACTTTTTGTATCGCCTCACTTAACTTTTTAACGATGCAGGTTCCTTAGTTCACAATAACAGACGATTGTCCAGGTCGCTAGCACTTAAGTTAAAGAACATGTTCTTCGGAAAGACAGTGAAAGGCGTAGTGGATTTGCGAAGGACCCGACAGCTGTTTATTGTGCATACGTTCCTTTGTTTTGTTTTTTTTTAAATAGCATATTACATGACTTTCGGGTGTTGCTGAATGCGGTGTATTTCGTCTCGTGTAAACAGAAGGTGTCGTGAAGCATAAACTTTTTTTTAAACCACTTTCCTACTGGAATCTTGAAAAGTCAATAATACTCTTGATTTCAAACAGCGAATGCTCGAGACTAGCAAAAAAGACTGAATCTTTGGGGAAGTTCGTGTAAGTTCTTTTGGCAAAGGACAGAAAAATGTTGCTTAACTCAAAGAGTTAGACTTCCACAGTCTCTAAACAGTACCTTAAGTTAAAGGTGGGGTGTAATTCTCGAACCCGAAGTCACTGCACTCGAAATTCGTCTCACACGAAACTGAATCCGAATTTTTAATTTCAAATACGGCAAATCAGGTCACTGAAGCAGCCAGTGAAATGTGACCCAGATTCGAGTATAATTGAACATGAAAGACGAAGTTACATATTCCACGACTTGAAACTTCGATATTAAATTCGTCGATTCCGAATCCATCCATAATTCAGAAAGCGAATACTGTGTTCGACAACGCAGTACTGTGTATAAATCTAGACATGAAATTGTGCACTTACTTGGTTTATTGAAAATCCGTGCACCTACTAACGTCTGGCCTAGCCCATGCAGTCTTATCAGACCTTAGCTCCAAAATGATGAGGCGTTCAGTTAAAGAATGGCTGGCAGTTTTTCTGTGGGAGAAAAATATGAAAAGCTAGTGATGAAAAGAAGCACTTCAGAACAAGCTCTCTGTAATGAGTTGCAGAAGTTTTTAGAGCAGGTTTTGAAAGGTTTATTTTCTTTTTTTCAGTAGACGCAGCCATCAACCTTTCGCTTTTGCCAATGCTACTTCCTTCTAATGATAATGATAGAAATGTCAAAAATATTGAAGATGATAATGCTGCTGCTGCTGCTGCTGCTGCTGCTGCTGCTGCTGTTGCTGCTGCTGCTGCTGATGATGATGATGATGATGATGATGATGATAATGATATTGGTTTCGACGACCTCTGCTCAAATCTTAACCTATGAATGACTTTCAGTTTATCCACCCGTACTGATCTCTTTTACAAAGTTTTCAGCGTTTCTTTATGAAACTAAGTTTACTCAGTATTCATTTATTCACATAATTTATATTGAAGAAGGCTTTCGTCGCAACGTACTTACTCTTAATTAAACACTTTTAACTTCTATAGATTGGGGTAATGTCCTAAACTATTCGTTAATTTTACAACAATGATGATGGGAATGATGATGATAGTGATGATGATGCAGTAGTCGTTCTTTTGGTTCTTGGCGTTGTTCTCGTGGTCGTGACATTACAGTTATTATAATGATGATAATAATTATAACCTTGTTGTATGAGATTCTGTCTTTCGATACTGCTGATATGTCTTCAGATAGAATAGCAGGCAGATAGAGCTGGACAGAATGACCTGCTAGTAAGATCATGGACTGGTTGATACTAGACAGACTAGTTAGATAAAGAGGCAAGCAAGCCGGATAGAAGATAGCCAAGCAGACAGACACCCAGACAGGGAAAAGAGCTATCAGACCGAGTTAACATGAACGCCCAGAGAGAAAAGCAGAGAGACAGAGTGGCAGATAAAAAGGCAGACAGAAAGACATGCAAACTGGCAGACAGACAAACTCAATAACAGGCAGAGAAAACATAGAGAGACAGACAGACGGGCAGGCAGATAAATGGACAGACGAGTAGGTAGGCTGACCGGTGACAGAATGGCCTGCAGGCAGAGATAAAAAAAAAGGACAGAGAGCTAAAGAGATAAACTGAGAGACAGACAACCTGGCAAGGATAGGCAGAAAAGAACGCGGGCAGACACACAGACACAGACACATGAGTTGGTTGGCAGGCAAATGATAGACAGACATTCACACACAAAGGCAGACAGACAGACAAGCAGGCAGAGACAAGTAAAACCAAACGTGCAAAAAGAAAAATTAACAGATACAGACAGACAGACAGACAGACAGACAGACAGACAGACAGACAGACATGAATAGACACACAAAGTGCAGGCAGGCAACAGACAGACAGACAGACAGACAGACAGACAGACAGACAGACACACAAAGTGCAGGCAGGCAACAGACAGACAGACAGACAGACAGACAATGGGAAATTTACGATGAATACGAGGAAGAAAGAATGGGCTGGAGATGTCGAGGGCGCAGGGGATATGGACGTGTGGCACTAAATGAGAATTATGTCCTGGTGAATAAAAATGTCAGGAATTTTCGATGCGCAGAAGCCAAATGCATTTCTTATACACAAATGGCTCGTTAAATTTGGTCATAAATCTATCAAGGGTTGGCCTCCAAACGCTTAGTTTGGCCATAATTTACCCTGGCATGTACCGCTTCTGGCAAGCATCTGGATAGCTGGGAATTAATGCTGATGTTTATATCATGAAGTTACCTTCCAGATATCCTGGCAAGAGGTGGTCAATAGGCCAATTGCCAGTTTGGGCTAGTGATGGCTTTGCATGGCGGATCAGTGGCATGAATTTCATTTTCGCATGTGTGTGCGTATGTGGTCATTTGTGAGGAAAAGAGGTTATGTATGAGGCCCCAAATTCTCAAATGAAAAGTGTGTCTTTGCAGATTTATCACCATCGTTTACAACAGATAGTTGTCTGAGCTATTATTGTTATTGTTATCGTATCTTCTTATATAAGAGTTATAAACATCATCATCATCTGCAGCAACAGCAGCATCACCACCTACAACAACAATTATAGAACAGCCAACGGATTTTTCGAAAACAGGGCTCTACATTCGCAATTAATTGTCTTTGCCTTGACCCCACTTTTGCGGCTCTTTACTCTTTATGTGATTAAGTTCTGTTCAACCTCCTCTATTCCTCCCCATGCCTTCCCTCCCGGCCTCCTCTTACATGGTCCAAATAACAGTTGCTAATTAATGTGATTAGCATCGACCTATCCAGATAGTCTACCTAACTGGCTTCTTCAGCGGAAGAATGAGCATGTGGGAGATCTTAATGATCAAGAGTATGATTGTAATTTATGAGCCAGACACGCAGATGGACAAATAAGCTGACGGAAGACAGATTGGACGCCATACAGGCAGACAAGACAGACATACAAGCAGAGAGAAATGTGGTGATGCAGATAGAAAGGCAATAATAGTGTGAAATTGCGAATGACAGGCAGTAGAGAGCTTTTATTTTAAAGTATGGATCTTTTACAGACTGTCATGGAATAGTAGGCATTTGCTTATATGTGACAATTTCCTGATGTTACGATTATGTCGCATGCTATGATCTAGAATCAGATGTGAATTTCACATCCATTTTGTAATGTTCAATATGATTGTAACATCAATAGATGCCACATGAGTATACCTACTTCTGATATAATGATCCGTAAGAGATTCGACCTTGTAAATGTAGGGTGTAACCCTATAAATATAGTCGAATGCTGTATTAAAGGAACCAGGCTACACACACACGCACATACACACACACACACACACACACACACACACACACACACACACACACACAGACATACACACGCACACACACACACAAATACATAAGCATACATACACATACACAAGCACACACACATACACATACAAACACACACACATTAACAACTGCATGCCCGATGTGCACTTAACACAGTGTCCCCACAGTGTTAATTTTGTTATACTGTTTTTCCTGTGACAAGTGTATAGCACCTAAATCAATTAAGATTATTATTATGATGTATAATCAAATCTGCATAATCGCACGTCTTCCGAAGCTTGGCCGGAGCGGCAGTGCAAATAAGCAATTACTGTATTTAATCATACGTGTAACTAGTCATCTGGAAATCACCAAGGGGCATTAACAACATACGCAAGATGAATCACCCATTGGGAAAA
Source organism: Ellobium chinense (assembly GCA_033807755.1). NCBI lineage: Eukaryota > Metazoa > Mollusca > Gastropoda > Ellobiida > Ellobiidae > Ellobium > Ellobium chinense. The sequence continues at coordinate 343,593 of JAWQUT010000381.1, forward strand.
TATGTATTAAAACTTTGAAAACATCCATGATTCACGAGGACATCGATGTCTAAGTGATGATGGCAATGTAGTAGATTCGAAACACGCTTACTGCGAAACACTCGCGACGTTGTAAAGCATTTTTTATAAAATTTAGTTCTCAATATCCAAAGGAACAATCTAGTCCAACTTTCTCATTTGAATTTGCAGAATGTTTCTGGTTAGCTCTAGTTTTGGAAAAAGGATATTCGTTTTTAGCGTATTCTGTAGCCGTATGCATAAGCCTTACTTTAATTAGCGCACTGCTGTAATCACAGGAAGCTTCCAAAACATCAATATTAACTGCGTCTAACGCAATATGTTAATTAACGCAACGATTATTATGCATATTGGTCTGGTGCACTACCAAAATATCAATATTATATACATTAATAGCATACTATATTAATACATAGACATAAGTTTCATCCACGCGTGTTATGCACCCCCGTGGTTGTTCAGATTAAGAATACTGTGCGCTGTCAGAATGTAATCAGTCTAGACTATACTGTTCTACTTGTTCAACAAAGCCGTCTCAGCTACGCACTTTTTAAAATATCATGAGCGTGATAAGAGCGAAAGCTAGATAGTAACGACTCTTAGTTCTAAATAGGCTAATTGCTCTGACGAATGATATGTTTTGACATGAAAAAAATTCCATCTGAATAGAAAAGCAGAACAGTGTATCTTTTGAGCCATCATTTTACTGCTGCTCTTCACTATTTTGCTGGGCGTAATATAGCCGTAATCGTGCTGACACGCCGTAAAACACAAACTCAAACTCAAACTCACTAGACTATTTTGCTAAGGTATTTCCATTACTATAAACTCGCAGTGCCACGCGCAAATTTCCATTGACTTGGAAGAGGGGTAGGTGGGAGGGGTGGAAAAGGAGGTGGCGGGAGGGAGAAAGAGAGAAAGAAAGAAAGAAAGAAAGAAAGAAAGAAAGAAAGAAAGAAAGAAAGATCCTCAGCAAAGGATGCAAGTCAAAACCTGTTTTCTGTTTTCTGAACCCGTTTCCCATGTTGATTGTTGCTTTTGATTGATACTCTACGTATATCAATTCTATTATCAGTATAAATGTCGTGTCTAAACATGCCTATCTGTTTATTTGTTTGTTTATTTGTTTATTTTACATCTATATCGGAACAAACGTCCTGGTAAAGTTTTCTGTGACATGGTAAAACCTGATAAGTGTGTCTGACTCACATCTGAGAAATTGTGAAATACGCCTTGACTCCTGGGGTTATTAATAATAATAATAATAATAATAACAACAATAATAATAATAATAAGAGGAAGAAGAAGAGGAAGAGGAATAATGCGGTTTATAAGTCTCGTATCCAGGCTAATGCCTGCCTACGCGACTTCACACTATTATTACCCGGCCGGATCACTCTAGGGCTTTCTCAACTCCCTGGAAAGCATACAGTGCCGCTATCATGTATATGCGCTTCTCATTACCACCCTGTCATTATCATTCACTACCAATAGCCAGGTACCCATTTAATTGACGGGAAAACTGAGGACAATGTGAAAGAGTGCTTTCCCAAGGCACCTACAAGACGACGTCGGGAATCGAACCCACGACCTTTAGATTTTTTAGTTCAACGTCGCAACCATTCGGCGACGCTGCTCTACAATCTCACTAACCTACTAAGGGTTTGTTGTTTTTTTGCTAGAGGTGTAAAGGGCTTTGAAATAATTTTGCTTGACTAAAGGAAAAGCATATAATTTAATGTGTCCAAATTTATTTTGGCTAAAACTTGAAATTCCTTGTTTTCTTACTCATTAGATGACCGGAAAAGTTGCCGGCCAAAGCCTACCCCGGTGCTTCTATTGGTGGAAGAAAAAAAGTAAAGGTCCGATCTATGGCGACTCCTGGGGGGTGCACAGTCTTCACCTGAAACTCATAATGGTCATTGTCAAGGTGCTTACTCCAGTACTAAAAGAATTTTATAAATAATGTAAATACCCACAAATTTATCTCTGCTAAATGACAAAAGTGAAGCGGTAATGAAGAATGTCGTTTCATTTTTGACAGGAGCGTTTAGAATCCGCGAAGACCTCCTAAGCAAACAAAATAAAGAAGTAACATAGAGACCAATATTAGATAGTCTAGACTCATACAAATGTTCATATATCATGCTGTGATGTGATGTCCATATATGCTCAACTTCACAAATATTGTTTCATGCTACCTGTCATTTGTTATTTAGCTATTATGATTATATCACTCTTCTACGTCATTGGAGGCCCATGGCCTATTATTGATGAAATAAACTATTGAACTACTTCAGTATTAAGATGGAAAATATAACCTTTGGACGTACTTAATTACATCAGGATTTGTCTATAACGCAATTCTAAATGCTTTGTCCAAAATTTGATCGCGACATACTGGGTTGATTTTACTTTCACAATTTCAGCCCACGGTTTGGTATAAATCGTCCATGTTGATACATAAGGAATTATTCCACAAAGTGGCCCCAACGCAAATTTTGTTATAGGTTACTTTGTACACTGTCAGAATTGGTGTTGTACATTTTGCACGGTATCAGAATTGATGTATGCTCAAAAGCTTCAAAACATGTATTAAAAAAAAAAGTTATTGAAGAACTAAACCTCTTTAAGCCAGTACAAATTACATGCATACATACCCTTCCGTGTTTCTCTGAACTGAACTGAACTGTGGTTTTATGGCCTACGACGTTGTATGTCAAACACACGGGACGAAATGTAAAGTAATTCAGCTGTCCAGAAGCCCAATTACTTAACCTGTCTGGAGAAACAGCAAGCCGCGCTGCATGCACGATTTTTTCTCTTCTTCAAGCCGCAGGGTCGAGACATCTCGAGAATTTGCGCAATCATTACATACGGAAGTATTGGTGGGCCAGCCACGAACAAAAAAGTGGTGGACCGATACTCTCATTGTTGGGTTCAGCGATACTTCGCCTTCTTGCTTTAAGTATCGACGGTATGGATTCTGTTTCATTTCTGGTATTCAGTAGAGGGCAGACATCTCCATCCCATCCTACACTTATAACACTGTTCTACCCTAATTTTGATATCTGTGTCGATTCGGATCAGAAAAATTGTCGCCTCTTACATCGTAATTATTATCGAAAAGGTATCGAAGCTTTAGAGCTTCAGCTTTGATAACCGTACTGAAATTGCGAAGCATTGATTCTTTAAAACAACAACAACAACAACAACAACAACAACATCAACAACAACAACAACAAAAAACCAGAAGGACACATGACAGTCACGACCTAAGTGAGACTCATCCCATTTAGAGAAGGTCAAAGGGTCGAAACACTTGCTAGACTGGAACAGCCTCTTCTGAAGATCTTCTAAAGCCTCTATCTCCAACTAAGAGATTTTCCTATCGATCTAGTATCGATATTTAGAAACGATACTGCCCTTAGAGGGAAGAGCTTTCATTGGTCTGTCCAGCTTTTCAGAAAATTTGATGGAAGATTGCCTCGGGGCAGGTCTCTCATGGTTTTCCAAACAGTGATGGCCGATGTCTCTGATTGAAACTTTGTTAACACGTCATTTTCTTAATGGATAGGTGTTTGTCTAGTCCTCTGTCCGTCTGTTTGTATGATTTACTGGATGGCTAGTTTTGTAAAAGTTTATTATGCATTTAGAAGTGTGCCTGAGTTTCCTTCATCACTATCTATCTATCTATCTATCTATCTATCTATCTATCTATCTATCTATCTATCTATCTACCTCTCTCCCTCCCTGCCTGCCTGTCTGTCTGTCTGGCTGTCTGTCTGTCTGTCTGTCTGTCTGTCTGTCTGCCTGCCTACCTGCCTGTCTGCCTGCCTGCCTGCCTGTCTGTCTGTCTGTCTGTCTGTCTGTCTGTCTGTCTGTCTGTCTCGGCACATACTCTGTGTCAAAACTGTTTGTCAAGCAGATTTATTCACATTTCCATCATCCTCCCACACTGTGTTTAGTCTGTAACTTGTAACTGAGACATTATAGTCTGCACGAGTTCCCAAAATGAGTAGGACGAATAGCACAACAGGACCTTGCGAGCTTGACTTCTAGGGAACCAGTCCATAGGTTCGAGTTAACTGTGATATGTTGGGGTTCATGAGTAAACTTTGATGTATTAATAAAATATTACACCAGCCCTTAAGTGTGGACGGACATTTCGTCGAAAGACATTTAATCGAACGGACATTTCGTCGAAAGACATTTAATCGAAGGGACATTTCGTCGTCTTCTTCTTCTTCTTCTGTGTTCAAATATGACCATGCTATAGGTTCAGCTCAGCCTGGGTCGCGAACAGGACTGTGCGCTGGAGTTCGTCGCCGGTCCCGTATAGTTTGGTCTGCAGGGGGGCTCCAGTCGGCCAGATCCTCAACCTCTGGTGGGTGTAGGTGGGGCAGTCCTGGAGAATATGCTCCACAGTTTGTGTGTCTGCTCAACAGTCACAGGAGGCGGTCTCTCTAACACCAATTTTGTGGAGGTGAGCCCTGATCTCAGTCTGAAGATGATAGACTGTTCCTTCCTGTCCAGGGCATTTAAGCTGTCAGACTCGGGCTGGTAGCCTTCATTTTCCTTCCTCCATTCCTTTTTGAAAGACTGTTTTAGGAAAGTCTTCTGGCTTTGTAGTATGTGGGGCTGTGGAAGGCTGCCTCCCGCTTTTGCCAGATCATCTGCCTTTTCATTTCCATAGATGCCACAGTGGGCTGGTATCCATTGCAGGACAAGTTCTTCTCTCTCGGCCAGAATGCTGATATTGATCCTGGACATTTCGTCAAAAGACATTATTTTAATCGAGCGGACATTTCGTCGAAAGACATTTCTTGGAAATCGAGCCAAAGTTATTCAGTGTACAGCCAATAAAGTGATGTTTTGACGCTAAAAAGAGTACATTACTATTGAAGGGTAGGTTCATTATACGGGACCGTCTATGAAAAAAAACAGAATAATTATTACATATAATGAATTTTTATTAGGTTTTTCGAGTCAATGATTTTCGAAAATGCCGAGACCTGTTGTAAAGAAGCTCTAAAAATCTACAAATTGCTCAGTCTCTCTCTCTCTCCATTCCACCCTACTTTCCTCCCTATAGCGAATTTGCCATCTATAGTCCACTTGTGTTTATTAAGGAAATATATTCTTTTATTGAAGTCGAAGCAAGATAGGACATGTGTATAATACAGAAAAAAATTCTGTAATTTTAATACTATTTATCTCTGCTCCTCATGTGTTAATAAGATGAAAAAGCAATGGCCACCGTGACGATCGGACTATTAACGTTTGGTTCCCAAATTCATAGCTGCCCTAACACCTGCTGGACTCTGTGTTGCTAGCAAACTACACTATCTATAGGCTACCACGTGACGCGTAGAGGGTGACGTCATAAGTGATATTTTTATCCGTCTTTGTCACACGAGACTGTAGATAGCAGACTCGTCTCCCTAATAGCTGTCTCACTTCGTCCAACCCCTCCACCCCCTC
>JAWQUT010000381.1:354899-377399 GCA_033807755.1 Ellobium chinense
CCCCAGCAAATATAGCCCTAGGACTCCTGTAAACAATAGGGCTGCATTTGCCGCTTTCATCTGCTGAAAAAGTACAAAGTATCGATCACAACAAAACATATTAGTGGAACAGAAACGAAATAAAATATGACAATAACCATCATTTTATCAATCTCCCATCGCCTTCCTCCCCAGCAAAATGCACCCTTAGGACTCGTGCTGACAGGGAAGCTGCACATCATCTGACGTATAATGGTGTAATATGGACGCACTAATATAAATAGCTATCGACTGAATAAGCAATATGAGATTGAGGCGCTGTAATTCTTTGTTTCTTTCACAACCAATTTCCGATCCATAGTTTTGAAAAGGGAGCTCATCTTACCCTGCTAGTGGATGCAAACGTGCAAGTTTCAAATTTCAATTCTTTTTTCAAAATTAGGTCCTTTGCCAGACGCTTTTCACCACATATAGTATAAGTCTAATCGAGGCAAACAAGGAAAGACATAGGAAAACGTAAGGCCTAAGGGGAAAGGAAGAAAGGAAGAAAGAAAGAAAGAAAGAAAGAAAGAAAGAAAGAAAGAAAGAAAGAAAGAAATGATCAAACTTAGTCATGTCTTACATACTGTGTTACACCGCCTGCTGCAAGTTATCACAGGGGTCCGTTTTTCATCTATTCCATTCAAACATTTTGATGTTATGTTAGCATAATTTCTTCAACAAAAGACCACTTCTTTTTAACATCGGTAACAACTCCGAGAAAGTCAGCTTCCTAGCTTACTTGACAAAAATGCTCGGCATAATGAGCTAGTTTCGGCAAATACAAATTTTGCAGGAAGACACCACGTGACCTTTGTCCTCCGAATAAACAGTGATGGCGATCCTTTAGTGACATACCCCGATGTTTTCAACTGTTAGATCCACATCCGGAAACGCCCCAGAGACCAATTATTCCATAAATGCACAATGTTTTAGGCTAATATCTAGCAGGTAATGTTAGGGGTTTGCTGCATACGGAAACTTCCAATTAACTGTTAAAGATTCAAATGTATACATTAGAATTGAGCACTTTCGAATCTGACATTATTCGAATCCGGTTTCTAATATCAGAGCTAGGATTCAATGAATTCAAATCTAAATTCGAATCCAGAGAAGAGCCAGGATATATAATATGGAGAATTTGCGCTTGCGTGCATTTTTTAGAGTGACAAACAAATCGTCATTGGGTTCTACGTGGGGTCTTTTATAAAATATTTTCATGTTGAAAAAAGCTAAAGGGTTACACTGTGCATTTGGATGTCATAGGGATTTCTCGTAAACCATGCCTTTTATCTTTCCTATTGCTTTTATTCTTATGAACCAAGGATTCGAATCCAGACCAGTTTTAGGATTCGAATTCGGATTCCAACTCAGGATGAGAAGAGTCGATGGATAAAAATCTTGCCCATCACTAGTATACGTTTCCATATTAAAACTAAAACTTTAGAGGAAGCTCCTTTTACACTGGAGATTATTCAGGAAAACTCAGCTCCTCTTCGTACGTGATAAATATCTCACTATAACTCTTTAACATTATACGGTGGGGTTCCACATAAACACAATCGGGATAATTGTTCTTTCCGCTTAATCGGAATAGTTTCCATGCAGATAAAGGCTATATTTTTTATTTTAAAAAAACATCATTGGGCAATCGCATATCCATTTAACCAAACCTTTTCCATGTTCTTCAAAGAGTTGTGTATTATACAGAGTTCTCTGTGCTCCTTATGATGACCACCCTAAGATATTTTAACCGAGAACAAATTATAGGGCTAGTTATCGGTCACCGAGAAACTAATCCATTAGTAAGATAAACTCACCAGTAATCAGCGCAATTGATTACAACTAATCGATGAAGCTCAGTGTACCCACAGGGAAGGCCACCACAGTTATTCTAGACTCAATCAACGGGCGAGAAGACATTTCTTGGGCAAACATGATAACTTAATAAAGTCAACGGCATTACTATTACTGGTGGGATATTTCATGAAGCACGCCCGTCGTGCGATCAAGTCTCGCTGGGAAATAGTGACTTCTGAAGATTTAGACCTGTCAAGATCTAAGACAGAAGAGGAGAAACATAGGGGAAAAAGCTGACAGTGATCCAAATATTGAGGGTGGTGATAATATTTGAAAGTCTCTGTGGCACCGTGCTAGGGAAAGTTCTTTGAGGATTAACTAGTTAAAGAAGGTTCTTGGACAGATAATATTATATGATATATAATATCTGACAACACATCAATAACCCACGTTTGGGCACTTCAAAAGGCAAAGATGTATATATATTAAAACATATATGTAAAAAAAACCCTCTTACTCGAAGAGCGAGGCAACAAAAGATCTTCAAAGAAAGACACCCCCATCTAACAAGTGTTTCGGCCCTTTGACTTCCTGACACTCTAAAGGGGCTGGGCCACACTTGGGTCATGACTCCCAATTTTTCTTCTGTTGATTTTTGTCCGCCTCGAGAGGTACTTGAACCCGCAACCTCCAATTCCTTAATTCCTTGCTTCATATAATCTCTGCCACCATGACGCCATAGTGGACGTTGCATTTTAGGTATATTTAAACATACTGTGCAACATTCCACTGTTCACTATGCTTGGTCCATATCCATGCTGAGCTCTTTTCCGCAGACTATGCCAGATCGCGCCCGTCCTCGTATTCCGAGCAACTTGAATAGGGTGTGGACCGAGGTGCTCACCATATTCCTTGCCCCTACTTCCACCGCCATTAAGCCATTACTCTAGCCGTTATTCCTACTGTACTTGGCAGTTTGGGCAGTTTTATATGTCTAGATATAACTGTCCTTGATCAGAACCTAAAGCTGCGCTATCCAATCGTTACCCCCGGAAGTTAAGCCCGGCCTGCAAAAGGTCATGGACACACTTCCTGGACTCAGACGGATTTGTTTTCCTATGTCAAATAGTAGACTTTCTTTTATCAATTTTCTCTACTTAAATATTCGAAAAAAAGAAAAAAAAAAACAGTAAGCTAGCGATTGGCAAAGTTTCTATGCAGTATGAAATGGTTTACTCGTGAAATTCGGAAAAAAAAATAGCTCCGATGTAAAGAATGCGATTAAATTCAAATTAGTGAAGTGTTCCATCATGTATCTCGTCTCCTTTTATACCTAAAGCGGGGCTTGAACAGTTTAATGGTTCACGGACTCCTCTTCTGCAGCCTGGCGAGTTTTGAGTTGAACTCTTTGCTTTGCCTCGGCAGAATGTTAGTCGCGCCTCCAAATGGCAGCACCACTTTATATTCTCTAGGGGGCCGAGAAAGTCCTCAAATGATCTGGCCTGCTGGAATAGGGTGAAGTCACGCTAGCGGGCATTAGTCTGGATACAAGACTGATAATCATCATCACTATCATTATTATTGTTCTAAATACCGTACACTCACAAATTCTTTCTTTCTTTTCTCTTTCTCGCATTTCCTCTCTTTAAGTCTCTCTCTCTCTCTCTTTCTATTTCTCTCTCTATCTATCTCTCTTTTTCTCTCTCTCTCTTTTTCACTCTCTCTCTCTCTCTCTCTCTCTCTCTCTCTCTCTCTCTCTCTCTCCCTGCCCCACGTCAAATCTGCCTGCCTCTACTGCCTCTAATCCGTCTTTAATTAATGAACCTCTTTATCTCTCCTTCAGATTTTCCACCGCCGCCCACCATCTGTCACTCTCCGAGCATAAACATATGTATAAAAACATACACTCGTAATTAGCAACGGTATCTCATTAACTTCCGCTCATCCATTTCCTCTTCTACCCTCTTCTCCCCTTCGGAAAAAAAATGCGGAAAAAAAAGAAACTTTTTAGAGTAGAATATCTCTAGAGCTTCCGTATCGTGGGTTTACAGGTTTCAGTTCAAGTTGTAGATGGGAGCTCTTGTCACGCATTCGACAAATCTCAACACCGTTGGTCTAGACTACATTGTAAGGTTTTAGTTCTCACGTTACATATTGGAATCAGGGGTATCTTGCGCAGTTAGCGCCGTTTTATTGCAAGATACTCTACTGTAATCTCTGCTTAATGGCAAAAATCTTTTTTTTTCTTTTCAGATAATTGCATAATATGAAGGTCACAGCATACTGTATATTTAATATAAAATTCACTGGATAACAGCAGCGCCGTTTACTCGCACTCTTTTCCATGTTCCTAAAGAGTGGCGATTAAAGTGTGTCAGCTGTAGGGTTGTGTCATACTTGGTCGGTGATTTCAAACGTATATTGAGATGAATGCCCGAGATCTTAAAGCTGTCGATAACAGATAAATATACCGTGACGCCATTATAATTCTACTTCTTGGTTGTAGTGGGCATGTGGATAGCATTTCCTGGTGTTATGTCTTACCACCATTAATATTACCCTTCATATGTTAGATAAGCATAAATATTTCATTTCAATATGTTAGTAAGTATGTGCCCTCAATGTTCACCATTTTGAAATGTATTTTTGTATTTGTTTGTATTGCTCTAGTGCAGAACTCTGCAAGAGCTAATAAATAGAATTGAACTGAATTGAATTGAATTGTTATAATCACACGCACGTTAAGAACTAAAAGTGATATTCATATGTGATTCTACTTCGCAGTGCGCAGATATGGTCGAAACACCAGAAAATGCCGTATTTTAACGCCTTTCTCTGTCATAATCTATGTGATAAGAATTGACCCGAGGCGTCCCTGCCTATTTTCGAACGCGATAAACTCCGAAACCGCTTTGCGTAAAAGTCGGTTGGAACCGTAAACCTGTATGAAATTTGATAGTTGGGGTTTAGAGCCATTGTCTGCTCATCAGAGGTGGATTATTAATAATATTTGGGCAAGTTTGTGCTGCTTCCTCCATGACGCCCTTTTCGAGAATGGGATAAAAATTTCGAATTCTGTTTCCTTTCATTGATGATGCCATGCAGTGTGAAGCCATCGAGGAGTATATCCACGGTTAAACCTATTCACTGAGCGAGAGTGCACGCTGATTCACTAACTGCACCACAGTGATAATGCAAGGATCTCCATGTAGTAGATAGTATTATTTTAGTCATCTAATGTCCCATTCATGAATGGTTGTCCATGCTAGTGATTCGTCTAAGATCCGAACTTGAAGACAGAAGCTCTCGACTTTTGCCTCCAAAGCCAAATCAAATGTTCGTCACTTCATATGCCCTACACATTCGAAAAAAGCAGTAACGAATTCTTTCTCCTTTACTTCTAACTGTCCCACTCAACTCAACAAGAATGACAGCGACGGCAGCAACCATAGCCATTCTCTTAGAAACACAAAAGAGGAGAAATCAACAGCACCAACGAAAAACTCTTGTCCTACATAGTCTATGCATTTCTCTCAGAAAAAAAAATTCGTTTATCCCAACTGAATATTGCCAACAAAACAAAGTACAGAAAAAAATAAAACCACTAAAAAGTTTGCTGGAAAGCAAATCAGAAAGGAGAAACAAAAAGAACGATACGGACAACCGGAAGTCAGCAGAATTTTATCTGATTTCCCTAATGGAAAGAAAATTGTTTTTGCGGCGCCCTCCTCAAGCTGACTGCCCACCCTGGTAGCGAAACAAGAGTGTTTGGATTAGTGGGTGAAGGTTTCGGTTTGTTTTTTTTTTTGAAGGAGGGGGAGGAGAGAAGAAAGAGAAGCAGAAGAGAGGGAGATAAACGTGGATATTTGCCCTTGGCCTAATCTTTTTGTCATTCAGTTGTTGTTGTTGTTGTTGTTGTTGTTGTTGTTGTTGTTGTTGTTGTTGTTGTTGTTGACGTGGCTTCGTTTATTGCCCTATATTGCCCCTATTTGGAAATATTACGTTTATTGGTCAGCAAAGTTCCTTCCCTCGCCCCCACCCCGTCTCCCTCAATCTTCCCGCTCTCCTTGCTTTGTCTCTATAAAGGTTTGCCACTTTCCATCGAATCTCGAGCTTCTTATACACAATAGTGAGACTAAAGTATAGTTGAACACTTGTCTTACAAACTTTCAGTTTCTTCCTCCTCCGTATATCAACCCCTCCCAAAAACATAAAAAAACACAAAGAAACACCATCTAGAATAGCAAGGGGCTGGAGACTCGTAACTTCTGACCATCAATACGATGGTCATGTAAAACGCACTTTTCCCTTTCTATGCGCCCTATCGTTTAAACGTTCAATGTCTTAAAGTAATAACGCTCACTGTCACTCTCAGAAAATTCCTCTCTCCACATGTTTTCGCTCCATTCCCCTCCCACCATCACCCCCCCCCCCCCCCNAAGCAAAAACGCCCCTGTCCGATCAGACGCCTCCACATACAATTCCAAAACCGCTTCTCCTCGTCCCAAATGCTTTCTTAACGCGAGACACTAACAGCGGACTAATTCGGCTAAAGGGTAGGTCGATTCCGATGCTTGTACTTAGTTACCAGCTATAATCGGTTAAAATACTCTCACCCCCTCGTAAAGATCTCAACAACACTGAAATCAACTGCTATATATGATTATAGTGAAATCTCGATATTAAGTATTCATGTAATAAGTATACCTGTCCATAAAATAGAAATTTCACATGCATGGTTTCCTTATCATTATACATAATTTTGTTACTCAGATGAATCTCAGTCGTACGCATTAGTCAATTATTATACGTATACTTTTGCTATAAACCAAGGGCATACTTTATGTCTAAGTGATATTATATTTAAACCTACGTGTAGGAGCCAACTCACAGGATCCGAAATGGCACCACACACCAGCTCGTGACATATGCGCGGATGACGTCATCAAAACAGTGTTATGCCATGGACAGCTTGGTTGAAACAAGGTCGTACGATCAAAAGTTAGAAAGAGAAGACGTGAAAAAGTGCCGGCAATGTAATATGACGTAACATAACATGCAGGATCCGCTGAGTTCGCGTCTCATTTGGCACAGCTTGACAGATTATTTCTAACCAATTATTTATAATTAGCAATGAGGTCTTGTAAATATTGCTTTTCTACGCAACAGTTAATCATCTTTGTCGATAGCTGGAATATTACATTAGAATAATGATGACATTTTTACTGTTAAATTACTTCTGTTCTGCGGGTATGACAATACACAGAAAAGGCAAACACAAAAGATCTAAATAAATACAGAACAACAAGCAAGCAAGGTGTAAACCGACGTGGATAGTAATATTCTACACCATGCGTAAGTTGCATTTACCGCAGCTGAAATCTCAGCAAAGACTATGAACAGAACATAGCATAACGTGGAACTAAGAAAAAAACAACAATTAAAGACGCAGGTACCTTTGCACGATTAAAGATACCAGAATCGCGCAGAACCACTTTATCTATTGTTCGTACATCAATGTCTCTCGGTCCGGATGGATTCACATAACAATATGGTATAGACCAATTCAGTTCACTTATAACACACTTTATGCAAATGATTTACTCCTGACGGCGGAGGGAACCTCACACAAGATATTCTGCGTCAGAGATTGCAAAGCGATGTGGAATCAGCCGATTCCACTGCGGATGGAATCGCCCATCTATCAATTTGAATGACGTCTGCCCACTCCTGGTGGTACAATTTTCACCTCAAGAGACCCCATGACGCCACGTTACGGCAAGGCAACGCAAGAGAGGTTACCAGCCTTTCTCGTCACGCAGACCCCTAAGAGCATTACAGCTGCCACGCCACGGGGGAATTGAAGTGCTTCGTAGCCTAATTTAATATTCTGGTACTTGAAAATCCTCCAGCAGGGTCGTTTAGCTGTTGTCTTCTCTTCCTTTCTCGCGTATTGTCTTGGTTTCACAATTTCTTAGATGCTTTTCCCTCTGTCCTTGAAATCATAACTTATCGCTGGCATGCGTGGTTTAACTGATACGAGGTCCTTGGGCAATAAATACGCTATGACCTTTCTGTGACTGGATAAGGTCTGATTTTTTAGAAATTCGGGGACGCTGAATCAATCGCTCCATCTGCCCCATGATTAAGTCACCCCTGGTCTTAGGGTTTTAAGCAATATATCCCATAGTCTTACAAATATTTCTTGCCGTGTGTCTAAAGCATTGAGGTCGTTTTACAACAAGGGGGTGGCACAGGCCCGGAATTAGGTATAAGATTTAAAAAGAATGGAGCAGCGTGGATAAAGGTTGAGGCGTTGGACTCAAGATCTAAAGTAGTGGATTCGATTTCCGACCACGGTCATGTTGTATGCGCTTTGGGAAAGCATTTCATGCACATTTTTCCCAGTCCGTCTGTCTGTAAAATTGGTACCTGGCTATAAACCGTGGAAGATATGGTTAGAATGCTAGTGATAAGCACCTTTAAATGGCAGCAACATTTTGGTACTCCCCAGGGAGCTGAGAAAGTCCTAGAGTTATCAGGCCTGCTGGGGTGATAACAGTATAAAATTGCGTTAGCAGTCAGTAGTCTGGATGTGAGACTTATACACCACATTATTATTATAGAGTTAAAGACTGGGACCTTCTTTCCTGAACCGATGTTTTTGGCTGTTGCAATCTCATTATAATTTATTCGTAAATCTGAAAAGAATTTTAAAAAAGAAAGAAAGAAACTCGTGGTAATGTCAAAACCGCACTGTTTCACTTTCATCAATAATACGTATGCGCAGTGGATATTGGAAGAATTCCTCTCAAAACTGTTTACAGTTTGGTTCCCTTATAACATCCTCAATTAACATTTTCTGTGTGATAGAACCTCAGTGCCTCCCCAGAGCTATCACGTTAAGTCATCAAGTCACCATCACTAAGTCACATATCACAGATCAAGTCACCGGCATTAAGTCACAGATATCACATTATTTCTATTTTGAGAGGTATCAGATTCTGGAACAGAGGGGAAGAGAAAAGAAGGTCTGATCCAGACAAGGAACAAAATATTGCAGTCCAGCGGTGACATTTGTATATCATCACTAAGGTCATGATTCTACTAGAAACATTTCAAATGTAATCAGGTCCGCCTGCTATGAGACTACCGCGGCAATACCAGCTTAGTAATGACCCCTCACCCCCACCACCCACTTCCATTAAGATACGGTCTGCACAAATCTGGCTGTCAGTATCAAATCTGTCATCTTACAGTGAATTTAAATCCCGTGTATCTTATCAACCATCTGTACCTTCGATGTACCCATTTCAATTTTCCAAGGTTATTAAATGTTTGTAGTGCCAATTTATACTTTGTATACAATTTAATTTGCCCTATCATGAATAGGGTAGATGTCTTGTGAGTCAGTGTTTCTAACTTCTGGGTCTTGGTGTTATGCTATTTTCAACTTTCAAAATTACGACAATGTGATAATATAAGAAAAAAGATTAGATTATCATGATGTTGTAATTTTCCAATTTTCTATTTCTAGATGTTCAAATGTAATCAAAGATTATTTGGTTTTGCCTCATCATACCTTTATTTGACTATGCTTAAACATCATGTTACGGGCATGGGAACGGAAAAAAAAAAACCTGGCCTCCAACTTAAACTGTGAATTTCAAACATCAAGGGTTGGTTCAGACCACTGGTGTGATAACCTCTGTGTGCACAGCTTCCTAGAGTGCTAGTAAATAGTGCTTTAATGTCTAGCGACAAAAAACTGGATTAGCGTTAATTATTATTTTCTGACAGACAATTTCTACAACGTGAGAACAAGTGTGTTTAACTGACCATTATATATTAATATATGTTTTTTTAAATTTTTTCTTTGGGGAGGGATGCAGATGAAAGATTTATCGATGCAGATATTATGTTTGCTTTTATCATCTGCATCATCGTTATCATCGATGATGTTATATGTACAAGTCTTAGTCCTTCCAACTCTAGTACGGATTAAAATACCAGTGTGTTAAGAAATTGAATTAAACTTTGAATAATTTAATAAATTCTTACCTAGTTTATTTTACATAGTGCGACTGGAAGGATTTGTACAATGCTAAGAAAAAGTTTAAGTGATGTATAGTTTCTTTCTGCACTATCTGGACCGTACATTCCAGTGCGATATGAAAGAAACAAAAACAAAAAATCTGCAATTGCTCTTTGAACTTCAGTTGATTTTTATAAATGTTCATTTGAAAAGACCGCTAAATAAACATCATTATCATCATTATGGTTGGTTTTGAAAAATCTATAGACACATGAAACGATAACTGCATCATGATCTCATAACTTTACGTCTTTAAACCTCATATACTCTACAAAACAACAAACAAACAAACAAACAAACATAAACACCCTGTTTACTTGTCGAAATACTTAGGTTCCAAACCTTTGTTTTCGTTTACTAGCTCGGACATCTCACAAATTCGACATTATACTTCACTGCTCCCCTGGCTGTCCGGTACATTAGTGTCTTCCTGTATAAACCCATGAGAATTTAACAACGTTTTGAGCCAGCGATGTTCTCTCCTACTGAATTTAAGAATTACATATTTTCACCGCACAGACGAGATAAAGAAAGAAGAAGAAAATAGGACAATGAGATCTGGAAAATAGGATTTCAATTCACCTCCTAGAGACACTGTTTTACAATGAGAGTTATGTATCTCATTTGTAATGCATACACTAATTTCAATGCACATCATACATATGCATACACATGAAGTAAATAACAAGTTATTACTAGTAGCCATGGTGCAGCGCCTCAGACCTGCTTCTTCCCCTTTTACTGTAAAACCAATCATTCATTTACTCCTCAATAGAATAAGGATGGGGTATAGATTGTCTTTTTCCAGGGACACAACAACTTAGACTGTCCGACAGAGCAGAATCCACAACCCCCTGACTTGACAATCTTCAGATTTTGAGAACTACCCACAAGCCACTCGGCCATGTCGCCCCTTCTCCTCACAACCTCTCAGAAAGAAAAATAAAGACTAAGCGACGAAGTACGGGTAGGCCTCAACATCATCTTAGCCATCAATGTTTTCACAATACTATGCAAAAACAAAACAAAACAAAAAAAAAGACTTTGTCAACAGCAGCAACAACAGCGTAAAAATTAGCTTCAGAAACAACATCAAAAACAGGACCAGGGGCGAAGACTGATCTATGACGAGGTAATCACAAAATGAAGAATGAAGACAAAGCCAGGATTGGGGAAATATAATTTTTTAAAAAAAACAACAAAACAAAACAAAACAATGGCCAACCTTGCACTACGACACAAAACTACTCTTTTCGGTGCCAGATCTTAGCTCATGTAATTCACATACTGACTATCCATCACGCGACGTGTTTTCTAATTAGACATCAAAACCTATGGAAATGTCAATTTCACAAACTTTTACCCACTATCACATCTTAGATGTATATTAAAACTTTTGTTTCGGGTAACGATCAATCGCACTAAGCGATGCCTGCATACCTTACAGTCAAACTGAAGGCCTGTTAACACAGTGCCCTTTGACCTTCAACGAAATCGTCCCTTTCTCTCAGTATGTCACTCCATTTTGTGCTGTAGGGGTATCCGGGTTTTCCTGTATCCCTATTAGGCTAAGCATAGCAATATTTCGACTATGAAGGATATCAGCTACTGGAATTGAGGCGACGTGAGTATAGGTGTGAGTATAGGTATCAAGAGTACAGTCTAACGATGGCCTTTGTATTAGGGTCATATTTCTACCAATGACATTTCAACTGGTAATCAGTGATTATTTTGATTATATAGATCATTCAACCTGACCAGGACAGGTGCACCCGACAGTGATGTCTCGCCTTTCTCAAGCCAACCCTATCCTCCTTAAACTTTATCACTTAGCAATGACGCAAGCCGCGCTTGAAGAAGGTCCACTTCGATTTAAAATCCCACACCACCAGGACCCGCCAACAACAACGGGTGCTTGATGGACAAACAGGCAACATCAGCCAAAATTAGAAGTGCACGTGATAAATCCGGTCGTTTTCTTTGGGGATAAATTCTGGCCGAAAAGGGCGTGAAGGCAGACCGTAAGGGGTAACTTCCCCTTTTATTAGATACAATGACATTTTTAGCGACAAGGACACGAGAGGGCACCGTGTATTGATTCTTTAGAGTAAAGACGATCAGCTCCATTCTCTATCTTTCTCTCTCTCCCATTATTTCTCTTTCTCTCTTTCCCTCTCTCTTTTTCTCTCTCCCCCCTCTCTCTCTCTCTCTCTCTCACTCACACACACACACACACACACACACACACACACACACACACACACACACACACACACACACACACACACATACCCACAAAAAACCTCTTTCTCTCCTCTTCCTCCTCCTCCTCCTCCTATTTTTCTTAGACTCATAGCTAATCTGCCCATTTTCGACTTGTCTTGCTCTTCGCTCTCTGTTTAGACCTTAGTCGTCTTCTCTTTGTCTTTTACCATTATTTTTTTCGTTTCTTTGCAGATGCAATGATGTTTTAGACAATTCACTTCGAATTCACTTAAGAGATCTTTCCATGACAATGCAGTTTTCGAAAGCTCTCAAGAAATGTCCAATCAATTTTCTCATCCTCACTGCTTTATTTTTTGCTTCGTTTGACGTCAATAAATGACCCAATCTGCATCCATGATGTAAACGTTGTTTCACAACTGTTCGAGAGCATTAATGTTCTGATCGCTTGTAATGTTTTGGTCGCTGGTTTATGCAAAAATAATTTCTAAGAAATCTCACACTGCATCTTCTCTTCTGATTGGCCAAAGGAAATAGCATGTCATGTGCAGATACAAACCTCTATTACGTGCATAACAATCCAAACCCAAAAATGCTGTTAAGACGGTCTCCTCTCTTATCAAGTTTAACAAATTTAACAAAGTTAACCCGGTTTAACAAGTTTATTAGGAATAAGCCCAGCCCAAAGACGTGGTACATGGGCAAATTATAGTATGCAATTGGACAGTATATGGACATTTTAAGCACGGCAACTACTAACTTCACACATGTCCACAATGCTTTTTTACATTCACGTGTATTCACAGCGTTCTCGTACATTTTACATTTTACAGTAATATGTGCCACTCACTTTCACTAGTTCTAATTACTTAGTAGCTAGCTATATATATTTTACTGATTGTACTGATTGATTGTAACACAATTTCGATGAATATCCTGTTTCACAATAGCTCCTAAAGCTAACGATTATTCTGTAAAATCACCAAACAGTCTTTGGTAAGACCCCATGATGCCATCATTCATAAAGCTGAAAATCTCTCATACACATTGTAATGATGTGGTACATAGCCTCTTAATTTCTGCATCAAAAATCCACTGACTCATTGGAAGACTCCTCAAACTAAAAATTGTCGACAGATCCCCTTAAACATTCTCCACCATCACACATCACACGTTATTCTTTCTTTCTATCCTACTCTTATCCACACAGACCTTCACCTTGACCCCTTCCTTCCGCCACCCACCGATAGTTTAAGAGGTAATTAAACAAACCCATATTGATCTTAAACCACAGGAGGTAACAACACTCAGTACCCGTTGACTTTGACTTTTTTAGCACGGACCGATGCGTTACTACTTGAAAAATTATTAACTCCCTTCCATGTGAATTGCGTCTCTAATTTCCGGAGAGTATTATAGAATAATTAACTCTTTGGTGCACCTGATCTTGTTACACAGAGAATGCATCGAAAAGTTATTTCTTGCAAACTATTTTTTTTTCTCTTGCCTGTAAAATATGTTTCTGACTTTCATTGAGTATGAATACCAGGTAAACTGCATCTTAAATTTCTGATGAGTATAACAGGAGTTAATATTTTTTCGATGCAGCTGTTTCACTATGGACCGAGGTGCCGCATAAAGCTATACTTTACAAATGATTTATTCTCCCGCCTGTGATATCTTATTTTTTCTTATATCAAACGAGTGGTGAGTAATTCTAAACAGCAGTGGATAACTCTTCAGTGTTTTTGGTCAATGTCGACAACAGCCTCAGCAACTTGCCATCCCAACTCCTTTCCGGTGACTCCCCTTACCTGCCCTCATATCTTTTGATGCTTTTTTCTTTCCATTTTTTTTTGCATAATTATTTTACGAACAGATTCAGTTTTGGAGTAATCGGTCAGTAGTAATAATGACTCCAATAATCCGCCTTCTCTCTCCCTTTCACAAAACGCGTCGTAATATTATCGTAAGGAACAGCGTGGCCGAATGGTTAAGGCGTTGGACTCGAGATCTCAATGTCATGGATTCTATTCCCGACCACGGTCGTCTTGTAAGTGCCTTGGCAAAGCATTCCATTCACATTTTCCTCAATCCACCCGTCAGTAAAATGGGTACCTAACTATAGGCAGTGAAAGATATTGCCAGAATGTTAGTGGTCAGCGTCTGTAAATGGCAGCGGCACTGCATGCTTCCCAGAGAGTAGAGAAAGTCTTAGAGTGATCCGGCCTTCTGGGGTAATAATAGTATGAAGTAGCGTGAGCGGGCACTAACCATGGATACGATGTGAATATACGCATTATTATTATTATTATTATTATTATTATTATTATTATTAGTGATATTATTATTTCTCGTATCACCAGCTGATCATTCTTTCCCTCCCCTCTCCCCCCAATATTTTATCTTCAGCTTGTACAGTTGTCTTCAGTGACCAATATGGAAAGATTCAGTGTAGTGCAGAAAGGTTTTGGACCTTCTTGAACCTTTGAAAGGTCACGATCGTGACAAATCAAATGTCACTCCATGGCTGATGGTCAGTGATGGACTAACAGAAATGTCCATATTAACAACTCCATAGTGAAACATCTTGTAAGCTAGACTTGACTAGACTAGTGTAAATCTGTGTGGATGGAGTCTTAATGCTTTGTTTCTGCGGTTTTTTTTTCTTCGTAAAATGTGGAATACCAGTAGCACCTTGTCATTATGTGCATTGTGGAATATTTGAGAAAGGGGAGAGATTGATAGACTAGATATTATGAAACTCTCCAACTCGGAGAGCGAGGCAATAGAAGATCTACAGAGAAAGATAGCTAGTATAGCAAGGATTTCAGCCCTTTGACTTCCTGACACTCTATAGGGACTGGGCCACACTTCGGCCATGACTCCCAATTGTCCTTTTTTTCTTTTTTTTTTGCCCCCTCCTCGAGAGTGATTTGAACCCGCAACCTCCGGTGTTTTAATATCGTCTTCAAATTGAATTAACTATTCTAAACAAACAGAAAAAAAAACAGAATATAATAGAATTCTCTCATATGACACCCGACATTACAGAATCCAGTTGTAACAGTGGTCAGTCTCTGGACGCTGGGAATCCATAAATTCTCAGTGGCGGATGCTGCAGGAAAACGCCCCTTTCCTGCAAGCACATGCCCCAACAGGCGCGTTCCAACAACAACCTTTAGTGATAGAGTAAGAGAGAAGAGACGAAAGGAGTACACCATCCCACTGAAAATAGTGAGTATACTGTAGAGCCTCAAGTTTTTGAGATCCTCTTCTATTTACCACAAAGCTCTGTATTCATTTACATTTATCAATCCTTCATTTACCAGTCTAGGCATCCTTCGCTTTATTTTGAATACCATGTCAAGCGGCATAACTCTGTCAAAATCACCATAGACGTATTATGTATGTAGCCGGTGCTATTGAGTGATTCAGAGACGGGTAATGGCGGACTTTCCAGGGGAAAAAACAGGTTAAATTTTATCCCACGAGCTCGAATACCTCATAAACTTGAATTCCTGAGCCGTTTCCTGGTTCTACTGCATTGTTATTTATTTTACTCTTTTACCCTTCGTAGCATTTCAGTAATGCTTGGATCCCCCTCTGCCATTCATGATGCCCTACAGCTTTTCTCAATCTCCATATCACCCCTCTAGGCCTATCCTGTTAACTCTGGGGGGTTCATCTCTTAATGCAGCCCTGTCAAGTATATCAATGTCCACGTCATATCTAAGGAAGTCTTCATCACATTAGAGGAGCTCACGGCTATGGGTAAAAGAGGACGCGCACGTCATTTACGCTGCAAAAGTGGCCTATGCCGGATTTCGGCCATTTTTTTTTGTTTTAAATAAGGACACTACCTTGTTTATGAGATCGAAGCCCATGTTGACATAGACTAATTAAAAAAGTAATTATAATGCGTCAATACTTCCCATCCAAATTTCATTTGAAAATATACACGCTAAATCCATTTTGCTTTGCCATGATTTACTCGCGGTCTGTTAGAGGCGTGAACAATAACTTACGCCATTTTCGAATCACAATGATGCACAGCACTTAACCAGAGAGAACCTGGAAATGAAATGAAGCTGGAATTGATCAAGGGATATTGGATATTGGTGGCAGAGGCAGGTTACAAGTCTTTGGGTGAAAGATGAAGAGAAGGAAGGCCCGGCGGTTTAGGAAAGAAGAGGAAAATAAATATGATAGAACCTGTAATTATAAAAAAAAAAAACCTTGACGAGTGGAAAACTGTGCATATTATTTAGATATACATATAAAACTGTAGAATAATAAGGAATCGATATGTATCAAAATCATATTCAATAATAAGGTATACATATTATCTGAGTACTTAATATCGAAGTTTCAGTATATAAAGGATAAATAATTGTACTGTTATTCACTTTTTTTTTTATAAATGAAAACCGTGGAACGTTCGTACAGTATGCTTTGTACTATACTGGGCTATACTGAAAGGGTTAGATAAGAAAGAGAGCATGATTAGGGAATAACCTGGACTCTTTTTTGTGAGCTTTCTCTTCCTTCAGCCCAACCTCACCTCTATTCCTTTTTCCCTACCGATATGCCCTCTAACCCCATGCTCCTAGCCCCATGTCCCTAACCCTATGCCCTTAACCCTATGTCCCTAATCCTATGCCCCCATCCCTATGCCCCTAGTCCTATGCCGCTAACCCAATGCTCTTAACCCTATGCCCCTATCACTATGCCCCTATCACTATGCCTCTATAACTATGCTCCTAAAATTATACTCATAATCCTATGCCACCAACTTTATTCCCTAACCCTGTGCCCCTAGCCCCATGTCCCAACCTTTATGCCCCTAACTCTATGCTCCTAACACTATGCCTCTCACTTTTTGTCCTAACCCTACGCCCCTATGCTCCTAACACTATGTCCCTCATTTTATGCCCATAATCCTGTGCCCGAAATTCTATGCCCCTAACCCTATGTCTCCAAAACCTATGCCCCTAACCCTATGCTCTAACCTTATGCCCCTAACTCTATGCCCGTAACTTTTATGCCCTTAATCCTATGCCCCAAAAACGTATACCCCCTTACTTTATGCTCCTAACCCTATGCCCCGAACCCTACGCTCTTAACCCTATGCTCTAAATGCTTTGCCCCTAACCCTATACCCCTAATCCTAACCCAAGCATACCTAAGGAGAGTTCAGGGAAATTGC
Organism: Ellobium chinense; assembly: GCA_033807755.1. Taxonomy (NCBI): domain Eukaryota; kingdom Metazoa; phylum Mollusca; class Gastropoda; order Ellobiida; family Ellobiidae; genus Ellobium; species Ellobium chinense. The sequence goes on from JAWQUT010000381.1 coordinate 372,245, forward strand.
CAAGTGTTTCATATTATAAGATCATTTTAGGGGAAAAAACAGTGGAGGTAAATGCCCATGAGAATGAGGAGAAGGCTGCAGACGAGAGGTGACGCTTGGGTGGAATTGGAGTCAGGCTGCAGAAAAAAAACTGGGCGTTGACGCAGACTGGAGGATAATTCTCTCTCCAGACGCTCGCTTCCGCCTCCACTAACAACATTGTTATTTCAGGTCGGAGAAGGAAATTTCATGGCCTATTAAACCCATGGGACTCACTACCAGAATTAGACTAGTAGAGTGGACTAAAGGAGTTGGGGAGTGGGGCAAGATGGGGGCAAAAGTCTGTGTCCAATCCACAAACTGAGGCCTAGTTGGTGTATCATGGTTGTTTGAATGTTTCCCTCAGCTAAAATTATTCACCATATTCTCCCTGCCCCGCAGTGTTGGGCAAGTTCACCAAAATCGTCACTTCAGATCAAGTTCAGTTCAGGAAGGCTAAAAAAGTCCTGAGATCAAGTTTAGATCAGTTCCATGATAACTGAGTAGTGTTTCAGATCAGATTGACAAAACCTTAGAAGTGAAGTTTTCAAAAAATAGATAAACCACTCATAATTGTGTAAGCTTTGACTATTCCTTGGCACCTGCACACCACGGAAGAGAAGAATTTCGATTTGCACCCATACCAGGATCAATAATCTCACAAAATAAAATAAACCTATAAACCGAAGTGCAAAAGCAATTGGGAAAATTAAGAAAACAGCCAGGAGAGCCAATAGAGTAACCCAGCATTTTAGAAACAAATACTTGACCAGTGTAAATAAACGGTATTAAGTGATTCCAAAACATTCTTAGGCCTGAAGTAAAACACATCGTCACGGTCATAAGCAGATTGCCTGTCTTATGGGTAGGCAGTTTGCAACTGATTTTTGTGCTACATTCCAATATCTCTTTCAAATATTATAGACAGAGTAAGTCACAAAGTCGTAGGTTAAAATAAAAAAAAGACAGTTCTAAAGCTTGAGATTGGCATTAATTCCTTCCGTTGTCTGATACAATTTCTTTCCTCTTCTGAAAAACTCATTCAAATGAGCTAGACGGATTGCCTATGACTGTGATGGTCTCAACAAACCACCAAACTGAATGACTAAAGAAGTTTAGAAAGACGGTGCAAGCGTACAAGCAAATGTAGGTGCGTCTAAGCTTTAGTTGACCTTACCATTGCGAAAACATATCTAAAAGGAGTCCATAACATTCAAACACCTGGAGTAAGATATACCTATTTCAAAGCGCTAAACTTAATTGCTATATTTAAAAAGTCAATGCTAAACTACTACGAAACAAGTGGACTGCACGTGTTTCTAAGAATCAATTGACCTTGCAAAAACATATCTTAAAGGAAAATCCATAACATCCCAAGGTCTGAAGTAATACCTAATGACTAGGGGAAAATAATTAGATAGTCAGTGCAAAAGTATTAGACAAGTGTAATTGCTTCTAAGCTTCACTTGAACTTAACACTGCAAAAACGTGTCTGAAGAGGGAACATAATCTCCAAAGACTGAAGCAAAATATATTACTTCAAAACACTAAACCTAATGGCTAAGGAAATTTGGAAAGTCAGTATAAAAATACCAAATAGGTGTATGTGCTTCAATGACTTCATTTAAACTTATCTTTGAGAAAAAATATCTAAAATAGGGGATCTATAACATCTCAAGACTTGAAGTAAACACTAAGGGAGAAATTAGACAGTCAGTGCAAAAGGACCGAACAGGTGTGCCTGCTTCTAAAACTTCACTTGACCCTATTATTGCCAAAACATGTCTCTAAAGGGGATTCATAACATCCAAAGACCTGAAGTAAACACATTAACCCTCTTGAAACCGCCGACTTAATTGGCAAGACTAAATAAATTAAGAAAGTCAATGGATTAACCCTGGGCCCTGTGTGCCTCAGTGTAAATTCCAATAAACTGTTTGCTCCATCAGGTCTGTCTACAGATGATTAATTATTCATCCCACTGGCTTCAAACCGTAACCTCTCCTGGAAAGACAGAAAATCATTACCGGCTTAGACAGAGGTCCACTCAGAGACTTGGTTCGGTCAGCAGAAGGTGGCAGGCGCAGGGTCAGAGGCATCCAAAGGAGTCATTAGGGGACATTGGTGTAAAATCACTATGGCTCACAGCAATTGCAAGTTTGAAATATATTATCTTATTCAATTTCATCTTTCTTTATGTCCCTTACACACATTTTTGGCAAAACATATAAAAGCAAATCTGGAAGTCGGGGATTATATTTTAGAGACATTATTGAGTTTGTTTACATATGACACTGTTTTTTTGGCTATATTTTTAGTATTATAAAAATGTCTAATTACAATCACAGAAAATACAGAGCTGATATGATTAGGACACAATGAATTCTTGTTTAGAATAATTGATATGCATCACTGAGCTTAACTGATACATGCCCATTATATGCTCTCGACTAGCATAGCAGTGAAGGATCAAATTCTTGCACCAGATGTTGGGATTTTACACATTTGATTTTTCAGTGGGACGCGGACGAGGGTGGGGTGGCTTTAGTGTCTGTGTCCCTAGAAATGACAACGGTCAAGTTCAGTTCACATTTTCTGGCGTGTGGATATATTCTTTCCATCTCTGACAGTTAAAATCACGTCAGAACCTCGTTGGCGTGTAAATTGTCTTCGTCACGCCATGTTCTTAAAGTATTAAAGTCACCAAATTACCACCAGCTTAGTAGTTAGTCCCTTAGCACAATTCATAAACCCCTAACCTTATGCCCTTAATCCTCTGCCCCCAAATCCTATGGTACTAAAACAATACCCCTAATCCTACACCCCTAATCCGATGCTTCTAACTCTATGCTCTTTATCCTGTGCCATTAATCCTATGCCCCTAATCCTATGCCCCTAATCCTATGCCCCTAATCCTATGCCCCTAATCTATGCCCCTAATCCTATGCTCCTAAATCTATGCCCCTACTCCTGTGCCCCTAATCCTATGCCCCTAATCCTATGCCCTAATCCTGTGCTCCTAATCTATGCCCCTAATCATGTGCCCCTAATCCTATGCCCCTGATGCTTTGCTCCTAACCCTATGTCCCTAATCCTATGCCCCTGATCCTATGTCCCTAATCCTATGCCCCTGACTCTATGCCCCTAACCCTATGCCCCTATTCCTATGCCCCTAACCTTATGATGCTAATCATGTGCCCCTAATCTTATGCTCCTAACTGTATGTCCCTAATGCTGTGCCCCTAATCCTATGCCCCTAATTTTATGCTTCTAACGCTATGCCCTTAATCTATGTCCCTTACCCTATGCCCCTTACCCCATGCCCTAAACTCTATGCCCCTTGACCCTAAACCCCTAACCCAATGCCCCTTGATGAAGCCGAAAAGCGATATACGTCCTTATTTGACCGGCTGCAGGTCAAAACACTGAGAGAGTGAGAGAGATACAAGAAACAATTTCAATGTTCAGTTTACTTATTTGAACCCACGTTACAAACCTGATGACATAGAAGTAATCAAACATCAATACACATTGCAAATACATAGAGACACAAAACGTGAGGAGACAAAACTGCGAGAAATTTCCTCGATATGTGGATCAATAATGTGAGGTCTCAAGTGCATATTTCTTAGGACGAACAAAAAAATTGTGAACATGTGATTTAATATGGCATCAGAAACGTGGCCTAGATCTATATCGTTAAGCCCATTTTTTTCATCTGCCACTATGTCTGTCTGTCTGTCTGTCTGTCTGTCTGTCTGTCTGTCTGTCTGTCTGTCTGCCTGCTTGTCCTTCTTGCCTGTATGTCTGCCTGCCGGCATGCCTCTGTCTGTCCGTCTGCCTATCTATCTGTCTGTCTGTTTGTCTGTCCGTTTGTCTATCTGCATTTTTGCCGGTCTGTCTTTCTGTCTGTCTGTCTGTCTGCCTGCCTGTCCTTCTTGCCTGCCTGTCTGCCTGCCGGTATGCCTCTGTCTGTCTATCTGTCTATATGTCTGTCTGTCTGTCTGTCTGTCTGTCTGTCTGTCTGTCTGTCTGTCTGTCTGTCTGTCTGTCTGTCTGTCTGTCTGTCTGTCTGTCTGTCTGTCTGTCTGAAAATGGATAAACATACCTGAACTCTAAAAAGCGATTCAGCAGACACTTGTGTGCAAACTCCTTTTATCCGAAAGACTTCTGAAGAACATTCAGAAATGCATTTATATTAATTGCACGCTCAGCCTCTTTAATCCCTAACAAATTTCACTCAGCTCCCTTTTAAGCGAAAGATGTTTGTCGTTTCACGGATCTAGCAAAGCAACGCCTGGCATGACGTTCACAGGTAACTTGGCTGCAGCTTGCAACGACTCCCTGGCACAGATGAGCGTAATGAGTGAATGTTTACACATTTATTATGCTAGTGTTAACTGATAGTGTCGTGGTTGGTGCTTTTATGCATTCACGAAATCTGCCGTTAGACTATACACCATGTCCACCTACAAAAAACATTCTTCATTGGCACTTGACATCGAGTGCAGATATCACAGAAGCTGGCTAATAGTTCAGAGGGTCATCAAGATTTACAAAGCATTGGTGTTCTAAACAAGGATCGACGTGTATGTAGGTGCATAGTTTGAAAATCCAGGCACCTCCTGTGATAAATATTATCCGGCTAATTTAATCTAGATTTACACAGGTATGTGAAGAAAGAAACTATATTTTAGAACCTTAGCCACCTCCTTTCTTGTCTCGAAATTTATCGTCTCCAATTTTCAAGTTAGGTTTATTCTTTGAAACAGTTATGGGTAAAGGTATTTGTTTCGGTGTGAGCAAGGTTTAACAAGGTTTACCGGGGAAAAGCCCAAACCACAAAGTGGTATGTGAGCATACATAGGCATCAACCAAAACTTCGTCAAAATCAATCAATCAATCAATCAATCAATCAATCAATCAATCAATCAATCAATCAATCAAATCAATTAGTCAGTAAGTCAGTCTGTCTGTCAGTCAGTCAGTCAGTCAATCAATCAATCAATCAATCAGCACATCATTTAATCGATCGATCAATCAATCAATCATTCCACTCATCAGTAAATTAATCAAGCCAGTTCATCCAGCACTAAAATCCAACATCTACAGGGCACACACAAGCTTGATCTTGGAA
>JAWQUT010000381.1:379899-383190 GCA_033807755.1 Ellobium chinense
ACTTATTTATAATAGAGAGTCTCCAAGACAGACCGAAAAGTGCGAACGAATTCCCAGGGGATAGAATTTCTCTGTCCATCAGACCATCCGATTACTTCTTCCCCTTTGTCAACCTGAGGGCAGAAGACATTTGACTTCCCCTTATAGAAAGTACAGTGTCTTTCGATAAACCGCCACTGCTTGTTCTCGACTTTTGTTCGGGCTTTCTGAACAATACTGAGATTTAAGCGAATAATATGCATAATCGAAATTCATTATATGAGGGATTTCTAGAGTGAACAAGCAGACAGACAGATGCTTTTACGGAATTTCCAAAAACTTTTGATCAATAAGTTACGACATCCAGCAAGATACAGGGTCGTACTCGACTTCTCTCACGCCCCTTGCCTCTCTCCCTCCCCCATCTTCTCACATCCTACTGACTATTCAAAGGTTTATTTCTGGCACGTGCTACTAGAGAATTTGAAGATAAAAGGCTCTCTATTTTCGCCTTAGCCTTCCATCCCTTCCCACTGTAGTGGCCGTATGCATAATCCATGATACGTTATTTAATCTATTGCGTTAACCACAGGGCAGACTTTTAATGTGTTGGAAATTTCCCTTGGTTCTCAAAATGCCTTGACCAACGTAAGGATTATGCACTCCGCCACAAGTGTTATAGGTAGCGTAGACTCACCGGTCCTCGCCTCCTACTTCCTATCTCAGGAGGAAAAAGGAAACATTCTCTGCAATAATAAAGAGCAATTTATTTTGATGTCCAGATCTCTGACGAATCATAACGGCAAAGTTTGATAAATATCCAAAGAACTGCAGACCAGTCAAAATAAGCTTAAATAAAGGGAAATGAATAATAATAAAAATCTCATATAGTGAAGGATCCTATGGACCTTGAAATAATTCACATTACAGTGTATATATACACATATATATATTAAGTCCCTTGAACTGCACTCAAACCCGGTAATAATATGCTAAAGAGGCACTAAAATTTTCGTAAAGGCAGAACTGGGCAAGCACTTATTGGATTTTTCCGTGTTACGATTGCAAAGTCTGTTACCAAAACAGATGTGAATGAAATTCACATCTCGTGTTTTAGTTCATAACGTGCAAGGGGGGCAGATGATGGTCTTTTAATCCGTCTTCTGGATCACATTATAATCCAACTTCTGGAATACAATCAAATTCAAAAATGTCATCTTCTGGATTAAGGTCTAATGATAACCCTACTTTTTCCCATTTATGGAATAAGATATAATGGTAAACACAATAATACCGTAACACCAGGAGATTGTGCCATCATGCACTTGTCAACCTCTGCTATAACGATCCATAAGAGATCAGAACTTGAAAATAACGGCTTTCTAAATTCGTATTCCTGCCTTTACTGTAATGAGAAGGAAACAAGTATCTTCTTTTCGCATCATCTCTTATGCAAAACCCATTTTAAGGACACAATGAGGTGGCTGTCCCATGAGAGTCGTTCAGTGTCCCACACATTGCTTTCATTACTGGCTTCTAGTACTTGTGTGTTTTACGTTCCAAAGAAACAACCAAAGAGTTTAGTCAAAGGTTTGTCTAGACTAGGTCTTTTTTTTTCTGTTGTTGTTGTTGTTGTTGTTGTTGTAGTAGTTGTAGTAGTAGTAGTAGTAGTTGTTGTTGTTGTTGTTGGTGGTGGTGGTGGTGGTGGTGGTAAGAGTGGTGGTGGTGATGGTGTTTTTTGCAAGAATGTCGGACAAAAAGCAGACACGGAATCCGTGAGCAAAGCTTTTATCATCATGAAGAGTCGTAATACCCCATAAAATTGTTACTGTACGTGATTAAATATTTGAGGCTGCACATGAATTCAGATACAGTCATGAAGCCGGACTAAAATCCTGAACAAAAGTATGCCAAAATTTGCATTTGACCTAAATTCTGGAATACAGTCTTTTGTCAAAATGGTCGAAGTATATTATACAGACTGGAGTACTCATGACTCCAACATCATCTTCGTCGATTACAATGCCATGACGTCACATATATTCCACGAATTCAACGATAATTAACGAGTTTATATATCGACATAAAAACTGTTGAGTAAATAATACACAGGTCTACTCAGATGGTTATTGCTAGAATTTCCACTGACAAGAAGTTTGTTTAGAACTGCTCGGTGTTATTTTGGGGGATCAATGCCTTTTGCAAAAATTTTGCGTGTGAAGATGCATTCGTATCCAATGAATATAAAATAAACAAATTAAAATAACAAGTGTGATCGCACTGACAATGTTGACGAATGCAAGTTTGAATCGTAAGGGTCTGGGGTAAATAATAATTATTTCGGTTGAGGCTGTGTTAAAAATTTCGTCTTCTTTGCATTCAAATTGCTACTCTCTATTGCAATGGAGATTAACGTCACATATCATTTCTTGATGGCGCAATGTGCAGTCTGTCAATGTCAGAAAGACAAAGAGAGAGAGAGAGAGAGAGAGAGAGAGAGAGAGAGAGGGAGAGAGAGAGAGAGAGAGAGAGAAATAAATAGACAGACAGACAGACAAACAGACGGACGGACTGACAGACACAGACGCACGGACGGACGGACAGACAGACAGACAGACAGACAGACAGACAGACAGACGGACAGACAGACAGACAGACAGACATTAGATAGATAGATAGATAGATAGATAGATAGATAGATAGATAGATAGATAGATAGATAGATAGATAGATAGATAGATATGCCGCAGATTGAAATGTAGACAACGAAATGACAGTTGAATAGAAAATTACTAATCATGAGATTCAAGCTCTCGAATCTCTGTTGCAGCCGTTTATATTGTCGTAATCGCGACTTTACACTATATCATTCCTGAGGGAGATGCAATAAAGCGAAATGAATTATAATAAGCTCAATCCTGCAGAAATCGTGGCCCATGTTGTTGATAACCCGCATATTGAAAAAAATAAAAAAATATGAGACGGTGTATATCATCAGTCAAAATGAAGGCTATCTTGATGATCAATATCTTTTTAAATTATACATCATTTCATTTCAGCTGGCCTAATAATATTGGCTCGTGCCCAACGGCACGTGTAAGATTTCTAACATTTCATTTAAACCGAAAGGAAAATCCCGCTCATTAATCAGTGTCAGGGAAATCATTTAGATCAATTACATCAAACTGAAGGCCCGTGAGAGCAAGGTTTAGGCAGGAATGAGATACTGGGATGGACAAGGATGGATTGAAAATAGAGAAGGGGGTAACACAGAGTCGGAGCTACGAATTTTCCGTGGACCACGGGGGGGGG
>JAWQUT010000381.1:383196-425738 GCA_033807755.1 Ellobium chinense
GGGGGGGGGGGGGCATTGCTTATTCTTCCCAACTCTGAACTGAACCACACTAATACTAGCTCCGCAATGGAAATGATCATTACATTTGCCGGAGAGTGTGGGCACAAGTAACCCTCCCCCGCCACTCTTTCCTCCTGCCAGATCCGACATTGAAAAGAACAGAGAGTAAAAAAAAAAAATGCCGTGAAAAAAGAGGAATAGGAAGTGTGTTGATAAACAGATGGCTCTCACACGATAGATTAGGGGCTAGCAATGCTACTGTCATGCTCAATCGAGTAAAAAGTAATCGAGTATTATGATTATTGTTAAAAATCTTTAGTTACGGTCTACCATAATATAACCTCTTTACTGACTACGTTTTATTACTCGATTATGCCACATTACTGTATCTCGGTGAAAGATAAATAACGTAGGCTGCAAGAAAAACAGTCTTCTGTTACTTGTTACTTGTTGCTGGTAACATCCTCACAGAACTCCGGACATGTCCATAGATGCTCCTCAGATCTCCACGCCAAATGAAACCTCAGAGAAAACAAACGAATTGCACCAGTAGGCATCTGGTTGGGTAAGGACAGTTCTATTCCTTCCAACGGCTGTGCAGCTTCTACCATTTCCTTTTAGAATATATTAATCTACTTTCTAAAAACACATTCTTTCCTCCATTATCCTGGCCTTTCTTTCTCAGGGTCACTCACCCTAGCATCTAGGTCAGCTGTTACTGATCACCTCTTGATTATCTGTGGCTAGAGTGGTGAGTAATCGCGATTACAACCAGCACTGAGGTTAAGTGTGCTGAAAAGACAAAAGCAGAGAGAGGTCAAGAGAAAGAGAGAAACGGGATAGAATCAAAGTCCCTGTGCATTCTGATAATCCGTCTTTCCTTCTTTACCAAGACTGTCTTCCTGAAGCCTCATCAGTTAGGAGACATGTGCATCTTGCTTCTATCTATCTATCTATCTATCTATCTATGTCCCTCTCCTTCTCCATCTCTCTTTCTCTCTCTGTGCCTATCTCTCTGCCTATTTCTCTGTCTGTCTCTGTCCCTTTCTTTCTCTCTCTCTCTCTCTATCTCTCTCGTTCTCTCCCCCCCCCCCCCCCCCCCCCCCNTCTACCTCTCTCCCTCCCTCTCCTGACATCACTAGTTCTTAGTGAAACAGACAGCGCACAAGCTCAACCCGGTTTTTATGATGGCAAAATAATGACCTTTCACCGGGCGTCTTCCCTTGTGTATAGAACTATTTCCGGAGACACTTGCAAGACCCGCACACAGCGAAAACATTCATTTGCTTTTCTAATGTTAGCGGGCTGGAAAATATGTTGAGCTTCGATTTTTTTTTTTTAAACAATAGACTATTCTCAATTTGTCAGCTGCAACAAAGCTTATTTCCGTTATCAGCAAAATGTAAATGTAGGTGTTGGTGTGAATACACCATCAAATTTCGCTTCCGAACGTGAAAGATGCAACAGCCAATAAAAGCCAACGTAACAGACGAACAAGTCAGACTCAACAAATCATAGGTATGTAGTTTAGTGTTGGTGTGAATACATCATCAAATCTCCCTTCAAAACGTGAAAGATATAGCAGCCAATAAAAGCCAACATAACAGACCAACAAGTCAGACTCAGTAAACCATACAATATGTAAGTGTTGGTGTGAATACATCATCAAATCTCCCTTCAGAACGTGAAAGATATAGCAGCCAATAAAAGCCAAAGTAACAAACAAACACGTCAGACTCAGCCAATCATATTCCTCTGAAAATGGAAACGTAAAAACATGGAAGTAATGAGTGCTGGAGTTATGGCTAGCGATGCCCGTATGATGTACAAACAATATCTGAGAGGGGTCTACGGGTTCACAGTTCACACGTGGATCATAGTAGTGCAACAGATAAAATGGCGACCTGGGCGGAATGTGTGGGCACTATCCCTCTTTCCCTCCCACATCACACATCACATAATAGTTCATTTTTTTTTCCGGCTGCCTCAATCCACTCACCAAGGTATTCAGCAAAAAAGGTCAACCGGAAAAAAAGGTCATTGGCCTTTTCCTCCGAAGATCAAAAGTCAACCGAATAAAAAATGAAGTCAACTGGCTAAATGAACACAAAGTCGAAAAGACTATTAAAAATGAAATAGTGGTTGGAAACACAAGCGTAAACAAATGTAGGGTGGGCCGATAACTCAATTTTCAAATATGGCGACACTCAGACTATCGGTTCTATTTCGGTTCTGATACTTAGTGCCGGGATACTTTTGATACTTCTGAGACTTTCGATACTTTCGCAATTCTAAAAAATTTGCGATACTGTGGATACTCTGATACTTGTGATACTTTAAATACCGGTAGACTCTGCACCGGGAGACAGGTAGCTAATTTGAGACTCTGGATCTGAAGAGGGTCGAAATCAATTCCGAACCGCTATTTTCGATCCCTTCCGTTTCGATACATTTTGATATTTTTAGGCTTTGCAGTGAGGAGACAGAGGGCCACTTTGATACGGAGGATAGGAAAATGACTGAATTCGATTTGATAGTTAGATACGTTGACTTATGTCACCTTTCGCTACTTCTGATTCTTCTGATACTTACTCCCGATGACAGACAGACAGACAGACAGACAGACAGACAGACAGATAGATAGATAGATAGATAGATAGATAGATAGATAGATAGATAGATAGATAGATAGATAGATAGATAGATATTCTTAAGAGTCAAAAGTATGGAAACTCATAAGCGAGTCTATCCACCACTAGTAGACAGTGTGTATGAACTTGCAGGTCAAAATAAATAGTGTCGGCAATACATAACCGTATATTTTACCTGGTAGAGGTCTGGTTATTGTGACGGTTTAGTTATTGAATTAGGAGGGGGAGGGAGGTGGTGGTCTGGTTATTGTGACGCTTTAGTTATTGAATGGGAAGGGGGGAGATGGTCTGGTTATTGTGACGGTTTAGTTATTGAATGGGAGAGGGGAGATGGTCTGGTTATTGTGACGGTTTAGTTATTGAATGGGAAGGGGGGAGATGGTCTGGTTATTGTGACGGTTTAGTTATTGAATGGGAGAGGGGAGATGGTCTGGTTATTGTAGCGGTTTAGTTATTGAATGGGAGAGGGGAGGTGGTCTGGTTATTGTAGCGGTTTAGTTATTGAATGGGAGAGCGGAGATGGTCTGGTTATTGTGACGGTTTAGTTATTGAATTAGGAGGGGGAGGGAGGTGGTGGTCTGGTTATTGTGACGCTTTAGTTATTGAATGGGAAGGGGGGAGATGGTCTGGTTATTGTGACGGTTTAGTTATTGAATGGGAGAGGGGAGATGGTCTGGTTATCGTAGCGGTTTAGTTATTGAATGGGAGAGGGGAGATGGTCTGGTTATTGTGACGGTTTAGTTATTAAATGGGAGAGGGGAGATGGTCTGGTTATTGTAGCGGTTTAGTTATTAAATGGGAGAGGGGAGATGGTCTGGTTATTGTGGAGTCTGGTCATTGTGGGGATCTCGTCTTTGTAGGGATCTGGTTATTGTAGGAGTCTGGTTACTGTTTCATGATATCTGACTTAAAAAGCTGGAAACCACAGGCTGACTATTTCATCCCCTGCAGGTTGTAAAGCCTGAGAAATTAATTACATTAAAAGAAGCAATGTATTCTAAACAGCCGGTCGCCACATAAATTGATACTCTTGAAAGTTATCTCTTTAGACCCTTGAGAGACGAAATGTAAAAAACGCAGCAGGAGTTACTGCGCAGTCTGGAGATACACTGTGGCAAATGGGTGCGGTCACTGAGCGACAGGCGGTAGTTTCAGTCCTGGCGTAGCAGATGTGTGTCGCCCACATTCTGGTACGCCGCGACACTCACCATGACCAAAGCCACCCTGACTCTCCGATCGTCCATGTTGAACGTAGCTGTAGCGTTAAATGTCGCCCGTCACAAAAGTAAGCGACACTTTCTGCGCAGAATTTACTGCGTGACAATTGTAGCTCGTCTGCCAAGGCACTTATTCTTATAGAGCAGACTTTTTCCCGGTTGTTTTTTTTTTACCGGGTTTCAGATCAGTAGTCTACCCTCCACTGGTAAACAACATAATTAGGTATTTTCAGTTCCATCACGTGACCTAGGAATTCTTGCTCACACGTTGGTTAGTTTACCTGCTCTGCTCATGCATGATTGCTCGTCATTTATCAAAATATCCTAGCAATCCCTAGTCTAGATCACGTGGCGTAACTGAAAATACCTCATTGCGTGAGTGCACCCCTCCCTTCTCACCCATTCCACCAACAAAGCTCGAGTGGAAGTCTGATATAAGTATCCCTTCACTTATTCAACACCAGCACCCTGAGCCACTCACACCTTTTGTCCTGGCCTAAAGGTCATCCGAAATAAAACATAGGCCAAGATCTATCTATTATGCAGATATATGTCAATCTGGCTATTCAGTGAACCATGAGCCGATGCATATGCTCTGCTCAACAGTAACACATGAGATGACTGGATTACGGCTAGAGTAGAGGTATAACCTGATATAAGCTTCACATGGTTTTTAGGTATGAAGATGCCAATAATTTTAATTAGTCCGTATAAAATCAGAAAACTGGTCATGGGGAGGAGGAAAAGGGTTGGACTTTATTTCAAAGGTTTAGATAGGTGCAAATACATCTGTAGACTCAGAATAGGTGAGGTCTCAAGTATAAAATTTGTGGTTGTTGCTAGGTGGGTAAGGTTACCCTGTTTACTGAGTGAAAAGACCTAAAATATTAGATAGCCTGCTTCACTGCCTAAGTTTTCAAAATCCAACTAGTTTAGGGGCATTTTTCCTTCTGTCAGAATTTGGAGGAAAAGCTAAACAACATGTTTGGAAAGTATTCTGGCTTGGGACCCTGGATAAACTACTGAGAGGATAAACTACTGAAAGCTTATATAGTCAACAGTGAAACAAACATTGGCATCTTCATATCTTTAGCTACTAACGAGCACTGTGATCGTAACAATAGTGCGAATAGATAATGCTATATAAGCGCATGCCTGTTTCAGCCATAACGGTGCATAAAATATCCGAACTTGAAGATAAAAGTTCTCGTGCATCTCGTCCAACATTATTTACAGATCTTTTATTATTGATTCAGCCTGAAGGCCAGTTATAATGAATCTAAATACTGACCTCTCATACAGCCTTACGGCGAAAATGAAATAGATTTCGTTTCAGCTTTGTATCATGTTTGGAGAATAGTGGGATGAGTGGGATGTGGGTAAGGTTGAGCAGTTTCCTTGCCAAATTAATGAGGAAGGCATGTTATGATTTTGGAAAATGTCTCCATCTTTGAGATGCCTGAATTTGAGGGTTTTGGAATTTTGGATCCTGCCAAAGCATGGAGCTCAGAGCATGAGATGTCCGCACTTGATGAGGAAAGTGTTTTAAATGATTCACTTTTTAAACTCTAGGATGACGCTCCGTGCATGGTGATCTCCGCTGCAAATTAAAGACAGAAACATTGAAAGAAAGGAAAAAGAAATCTCATTACAAATAAGTAAGTCTAATTAGTATTAAAGTAAAAAAACAAACAAACTCAGTCGATTTTTGAAGAAGCATAGCTCGGCTCTTTCTGCCTAGAATTGCGTGAAATTTCGTAAGCATGTTACTTTTGCCCGAGAGACGGTCCTTCTTAAGTTCAATTCAGTTTCAATTCAAAGTCTTCATTAGGCTCTGGGCCAGTAACACAACATCAGACCAATACAAAATACTTCTATCAAAGAGAAGACCAAGCAGGGAAGTGAGAACATAAAAAGAGAGAAAGGGAAAAAAAAAACTTGAAAAAACAACAAAAAAGCAGAAAGAAAGAAAGAAGGAAGAAACATGATTTTGTTACCCTGGCTGATCTTTTTTTTTTTTCTGAAACTGGGCTGTGTCGTAAACTCAGCATTGTGAAACCTCCCACCAATACGTTCCAAATTTGTATTTTTGTCGCTTGCTGCTGCTGTCACTTCCTACCTAGATAAATATGTCGAGGGTAGGGAAGCAAACTATCGTATCTCGAGATACGGCCATGTTTAGATACGATAGTTTGCTTCCCTACCCTCGATGTCAACTTTGCAGACAGGAGTTGCCAATTTGGCAATGTAGGACCAAATTTCTGCCTCTCGCGTGTTTTGAGTGACCCAATAACGGTTTAGGAACGCAAAAATAATAAGAAATGATCTCTTCCTTTAATACCTCCGAACGCCATCGCTTGCGTCATTCGACAGGTAACGCTAGCCGTGTCGAATGACCACGTTCTCTCATTGGCTGACCCAGGTGCAGTGTGTGTGGATAGGCACACAACAGCGTGTTTACTTCTAAATATGCATCACGATGATATTTATGGCGCGACGGCCACAATGGAGGTCTATCAATATTTCTGTGATGTCTCTAGACCTATAAGTTGCAAAACTCTCCTACCCGTCTGATCACATTGCTTTTGCTATAGGTATAGAAGTATATATGTGCGTAGCTATAATTTGAGTTTCGTTGCCCCCTTCCATTCCCCTGTACATCTCAGCTAGTATATAAATTAATTAATTAAAGCTATTAATTAATTAATTAATTAACTGCTACGTGCTCAAATTCATGATATTGAGAACGCTGCCAAAAAGCCACAAATTCAGCCAAGAATTTTAAAAAATGAATGTAGCTCCGTTTGGCTTTTCCTGTCTTTGAAGAGTGAATCACGACTTAGACGTAAATGTGCTTTCAAAGGGCAACGGTTATTTTTATCGATCAGTCTCCATTATGTAGCCCTTGAGAGCCATAGAAATCTAGTTAGCACCGATTCCACTGGGGAAAATGCAAGAGAAAAGTATCGTTTTGGCCACTGTATTTTCCTAGTCATCCCTGTAAGAAGGTGTGCTCGGCAGACCACTGTCAGATATTTTTGCTTTTACAATCATTCGGGCTTCGCAAGGAATGAACTTCCGCATTCCACTTTTCCACTGTCTGATGAATATGATTAGTTGATATGGTCTCTTACGTTTGCTTTTACTGATTGATGCATCTTTTATTTTCGGAGGAGAGATTTGATGAAACAGTGACACTACTATTTTGCTTAAACCGGAAGTTAACCTTGTTAGAGTTCATCAATTAAAAACGATTTATCCTTTCAAAAGATTGACCACTGTGTTTTTTAATTATCCTGTATGGGCCATATCTCAGAAAATGTGAGTGGATATTGAATTATAATGCATTACACTGAGAAATATAGCATTTCATAGAGTACAGATCACAGTCATCCTATGAGGGCCGTGTCTTGAAAATGCCATAGCAATATAGCACTTCATAGATCATAGTAACACTGTGGGCCATGTCCCATACACTTGACGGGTCATTATTTGGCCGGTGGGCCAGAGGTTGGACACCCCTTTTCTCTAGAGTCATGAGCGGTTATATATTTACCAATTGGCTTAGTTTAGCTCGGTCATCTCATTATTTAGGCCCTCTATCGGCCTCGATAATAATAGTAGCTCGTATCATTCTTCCTCTTTCTGCAGAATACATTTCACTGCTAGTGCCATTACTGAAAGAAAGAAAGATAGAAAGAAAGAAAAAGAAAGAAAGAAAGAAAGAAAGAAACAAACAAACAAACAAACAAACAAACAAACAAACAAAATAAAGAAAGAAATAGCCCTCAGATTCGGACGGCAAAAGCTAGCCAGCTAGCCACCCATCGAATCAGCCAAACACTCAGTTATAGTAATAAACTAAACGAAGATAAACAGACTTTAAAAAAAAAAAAGAGGCGAAGGGCACACCAGTGCTACATAATCAGAGATCATATCCCTTAATATGAGAGCACGCCAGTAATCAATGCACCTCATTAAGACACAGGGACTGAGACTAATTACCGTAGGCTACTATGAGGAGCAGACAATGAACCTCATTAGAGCTAAAAATTTCACAGCGCTTTGCCTGGTATCAGTATCACTTGCACGACAAAAATCAGTGCTGGGAGGCTTGTGGGGTGGGAGGTATTTATGTGTGTGTGTGTGGAAGGGGGAGTGGGGGTACATGTGTCTGCGCGTGTGTGTGTGTGTGTGTGTGTGTGTGTGTGTGTGTGTGTGTGTGTGTGTGTGTGTGTGTGTGTGTGTGTGTTTGCGTATGTATGGGTGTGTGCGTGTGTTTGTGAATGTTTTTGTTTGATGTGTATGTGTGTGTGTGTGTGTGTGTGTGTGTGTGTGTGTGTGTTTGTTTGCGTATGTAAGCGTGTGTGCTTTTGTTTGCGTATGTATGCGTGTCTGCGTGTGTTTGTGAATGTTTTTGCTTGAGTGTGTGTGTGTGTGTGTATGTATATATGTGCCCACGGGTGCGTACATGCGTTTATGTTTATGCATCCTGGCGTGAGTGCGAATTTGTGTGGTGGGTGCGTCTGTGTATGTATTATGTGTGTGTGCGTGCGTGTGTGCAAGTGCGTGTGTGCAAGTGTGTATGTGTGTGTGTGTGTGTGTGTGTGTGTGTGTGTGTGTGCGAGCGCGCGCGCGCGCGCGCCCGCGCACGTGTGCATGTGCGTGGTTGGGCAGCAGCTTCTTCTTACCCTCAGGGCAATCACTCAGTACATGAAGGTTATTCCCGGATGGGCTTCACACCATTGTTTCAAGGGTGTCCAGGCCGATGAGACTGGCTCATTAATTAACAAAGGTGAAGCTTATTACCCTCCTATTAGACAGAGCCTCGGGTGTCGCACAAGCTGATGAAACAGTTCTTAAGGTAAAATATATCATTATACCATTATTTACTCACCAGATATGTAGGTATTCTCTTGCACATTTACACTGACTTTTTCACATAAGTGTATGCATACGAACATTTGCATGTGTACATTTATTGTCAGCATAAAAATATACATTCAGTGAGGTCATAGCAGCGGTTTAAAATGGTCATGTAACAACAGAACTACAGCAACATAATTAATGGACAATGTCGCCCTCTAGCTTGCAAAATGTCTGATGTCAAATCCAAAGACAGCAGCCAAGAAACAACAAAAGCCAAAGAGTTGCACGCATAGACATACCACATGCAAAGTGACCCAAAATTTTAGGATTTTAGATCTGCCTATCTTAAGCATATTTTGGTGTGCATTTCTGGTGTAATTCGCTTTGGATCTGACATGAAAGATTGCACATTAAAGTGCAAAAGGGTGCATTTTATGGTGATAAAATTATATTTCCTCCATAATATGATCTATCAGCCGGAAATCCCGAAACGCTGCACAGACCTCATTGCTCAAAAACAAAAAAAAACCTTGTCTGGACTCCCAGTTTCCTGTTGATCTTTCTGCCCACACGAAAGGCCTCCAAAGAAGACACCAATACTGTTTTGTTTTTTTCAGCTACACATTGTTGATGTTACGGAGTTTGATTTTGATTTTTCCAAATTCTAAAGAATGTCCCCTTCGTCTGCTTCATGAAACATTCCCTTTGCCCCTCAGTCCTTCTCGTTTCCTGCTTCCCTCCACACCTTCAACACACCAGATTTATAAAATGAGTTTTAACATGTCAGTGTGGTTAATGAGTCGTACTCAGGAACTGAAGACTGTCAAGTCTAAGGTTTGTGTGTTTGACTCTCTGGCCGGGCGATTCATGATATGATGTCCTTAAGAAAGGCACTTCACTTCAATTTCCCAACTCGACTCAATGTAAATGAGTACTTGGCTTTAGAGATAATGGGACCAGCACGCTGCATCGCGGACGACCAGCGATGACTTTGCTATGCATTTCACTTGTAATATTATGCATTTCCAGAATGCTATGTATTGTTTTATTTGTTTTATGTTATGAATGAAGTATATAACATTGTATGGCATTGTAAATCACTTTTCCTACGGCGTAGACAAAAGTCACATTTTTTTTTCTTTTTCATTTTTATTATGATTGTTATTACTTAAGAATAAAACAAAACAAAACAAAACAAAACAAACAAACAACTGGGAGAACGGTCAAAGTCATGATTACTAAGGACAGCAAAATCTGCCTGGCCAGTAGTATGGCTGTGGGACATCACACCTCGAGCCTCATTAATCTTGGAATCCGCATATTCGTTGCATTGCTCTGGCCTAGAGGCTCCTATTTTCTATCATATTAACAAACGTGAACATCACAAACACTGGGATTAATGGGACTTGTTCCCAGTACTGGATTTGCATACGAATGAGCTGAATAAGCTACAGCTCAGACCACATTGATTCCAGATTTCCCATTTCTCTAAATTTAATAATTCTTTGTATGTAATCATATCAACCTATTCAGTCAATTAGAAGAGCTATACCCGCCAAAACGGAAATTCCCGATTGTGTATATAGACTGGCTTATGTAACCGCCAACAGATGTAACCTTTTCTGATGTAGACACATCTGCTTGAAAGGAACCACTAGCAAATTTGACATGAACAGTTTCGAAATCAAAAGTTAAATCTTGTGATGTAACTTTTTTGAAAAGGGACCTCCAAATTCTGCACAGCCTAAAGCCTCAGTGCGTCTAAATCCAGATAATGTTTATTTCATGATGTCCTAGTTCGTGATGTAGACAAAATAAAAAATAATAAGAATGGAAAATGAGATCGCATGTCAGTGATGTGCTCACGGAAAGCCGTGTTTTCAAAATAATGAATAATTTTAAGGATAGTGGCGGATCAATACCTGTATTTTTTTTAATATCGCGATACTCAGCCTTTAAGCTCTAAGTATAGGGAGTATCCAGACTATTTCGAGGCTAATATTTAATACTTTGTGGGCGTTTGGATAGTTTCGAAACTTTTCGATATTTTTAACATTTCCTACCCAGATGGACTTTGTGTTGTGACAGCTTTGGGAATGAGGATCGGAAGATAAGGGAAAATAATTTCAGTATCATTCTTCCGATACTTTCTATACCTTGTTGATATCACGAAGCTTAGCACACGGACGTCCGTAGCAGAACAACAGAATAGGATAAAACTACTGATTTTAATCAGTTCGATACTTTTGATAATGCTGGGTTTTACAGTAAGGAGACCGGAGAAGCTAGGCTGGTACTGAGGATCAGAAAATGATTGAAATTAGTTTTGATATTTTCAATACTGAATCGAAATGACAACGTATTAAAATATCGATATCGATATCTAGAATTGATACCGCCCGTCTCTAATTAAGGACATCCGGCACCGGTTTGCAGAGGAAGATAATGAAAGGAACATTTTCCTCGTCAGTGAATAATATAATGAGTTATGTTCGTGACAGATTGCATCATGTTTTCATTCCCCTCTCCTATCTTGCATTCCAACAATGTGGGCGATAATACGAGTTTTTGTTGTTTTTTTTTAAATCGCGATTACCTCACCCATGATTACTTGATTAATAATTGAATAACCACAGCGATTACTTAACGTCGTACTAGATATGCCGTTCCAACTGTCTAAAGGGCACAGAGGAATTAGAGTTTAGAGTGAGTTAGATGTAACTGTAAACTCAAGAGGTATCAAGAAAGGGAGGAAAGTCATCTCTCCTTGCTTTTTTAAGAATCAAGATTTGGTGCAAACCGTTTGCATGTTTTGCAGGCAATGATTTTTTGTCCATTTGTTTAGTACTCGGGCAAAAAATTGATGACTCTGAATTACTCCTCCAATGACTGATTATAGAATTTGTGCAAAAGTTCAGCATGTATCGAATAACTGCTAAAGTAAACGATATCAAATTACTCGAAAAAATATACGATTGTCCAGTTATTATACTGCAATCATAACGAATTAATATCGATTACTACAAAAGTAAACGATTCCATCAAATTACCCTAGAACTAAACCATCATACACACATTTCGGTTACTTTCACTCCATCACGACCACTGTTACCGGTCACCCGTCTGATCAGACCGCTTGGCTAAGTTCCCTGTTCAGCTTGTTTTCCATTTCCTTCTTTTGTAGCATACCACGTACGAGATCATTTTCTTCGTTACATAGCATCTCTTCCCGTCCTTCTTGATGTTTATTATGTGATTTATGGTCGAGGTATGAGTGAGTGAGTGAGTGAGTGAGTGAGTGAGTGAGTGAGTGAGTGAGTGAGTGAGTGAGTGAGCGAGTGAGTGGGTGAGTGAGAGAGTAAGTGAGTGAGTGAGTGAGTGAGTGATAGAGTTAGTAGTTTTTATAGTTTTATCGATTAGAAGAATACCAGCGAGAATGCGTGCCTGCCTGCCTGCCTGCCTGTCTGCCTGCCTGCCTGCCTGCCTGCCTGCCTCTATTTTAGCTTCACGTACGCATACAAATCTCCAATTCCATTGTAACAATCGTTACAATACATACATATATACAGAAAAATGGCGAGACAATCAGACAGACTGACAGACATATCAACATCCCAACTGGGATTATACTTAAGCTTTACGTCCAAAAAAAATAATGTTGATGATAATGGTTTGAGACATTCTTGTAAGAATTCATGTAAAATGTCAACATAATTTGTTTACTGGACAGGGGGTATTTCATGGAGAATGTATGGGTCTGACAAAGTTTACACTGTTCTTGCATTGTTTTGGGACATATTTAAATAAACGCTTTCCCTACTGTTGCTCTCTCTCCAAATAAAGACTCTAATGTCATTGATGACACTTCAGCTTCGTGACTTCATTCCATTTCTAGGACGGAACTGTGGAGATGGGTCCCTAAGTGCTATGGCTAAGTTATGATGGCGACTTTACTCAAATCATTACATCCTACACATTACTCTATTACGTGGTTTCGTGTCACACGGAGGGTTTTCAAAACGACGTACATTGGGTCCATTTTCATTCTGGTACGACAGAACTGGAGGCTCTCATTAAATCTGTCGTGTCGTCATCTTTTTATTATGTCTGTGATCTCTGGCAAGGAAATTATGTTTTTAGCCTGCGTTTCATCTTTGCTAATTTGTTTCCAAATGTGGATTGTTTATTGGTTTGATTGTATTTGTTTGTTTTCTCTTGTTTGTGTGTTTGTTTATCTATGGCTATTTGTTTTTCTTTTGCCTGTTTGTCTGCTGGCTTAGTTGTTGGTTGTTTGCTTTTAAGATATCTTAGCTGACTATATTAGTAATGAAATGTCTATTGCACTTTTTATCTCGCTGTGTATATATTCTATATTGTGACCATCCTCGGGAGTGCTCGTACCAAATATTCATAATTATCTCTTGGACCGTATAGTGAAAACCACACGACTCAGGCTAGAAGAAAAGTTCATATCGACATAAAGTAAATGCTATACAAAATACTGAATCTGTGTGCTGTCATGTAATCATATATCTTTAGGTTCCCATAACCAATATTTTCATTTTCACCTCTGAACAAATTGTGATGTCGTGTTCTTCGGTGTGACAATGCTACGAAAACAACAACAGCAACAATAACAACAACAACAACAACAACCACAACTGGCACTTGTGCTCTAAGCCAGGAGTTTTGTTACATCTTGTTGGAGAGCTTGGTATGCTAACTATGATATCTATGAATACTCGTTGGGTAGCCAGTTGAAGTAGATCGTTTAAATTTAGTATGATATACCATACAACTGACTTCTACACTCTGAATCCAACAAACCTAAGCCACGATGATAAAAGTAATCTCTCATCTCTGGCAGGACAGTCATGACTCAACCCCCACCCTCACNTTTCCATGAGGGAAAATAAAATAGATATTATTATGTCCATTTTTCACGAGAGAGCTGGGCTTCCTGATCCCCTAGAGACGGGAGGTGTTGACGGTCCTGAAATCCGCTAGCGTGACCCTCCTCTGTAATCCCGGAGTCCATATTGGAATACTGACTTCCCTTACTTAAGATGCCTATTACCCGGAACTAGAGCATAGCGTCACCGGAAAAACATTAAAAGTTCTCGGAAATCCGCGTAGACTGTGGCCTGTTGGGAAATGCGATGATGGGTGGACACTTTGCTATGATGGAGTCACGGAAAGAGAAGTTGATGGGTGATGGTGATGGGGCAGTATAGTGTGAAAAGTAGATGAGACTGCCGGTTTGATGAACAGACAGACAGGCGGACAAACAGTGTTATCACGCTAGCATGCAGGCAGTAGCAGAGGAAGGGAGAGATGAGGAGAGACACAAGACAAGGAAGTAAGCAGGGATACAGATCTCGGACTAAATGGCTTTCGGCCAATCAAAATGCGGCTTATGTCGCCAGACCAGGAAGTGCGAGATTAGGCTCTAAAGGTGACAGGGTTATACAATACAGAATTTATATAACATGAGAGTAAAATCATTTCTGTAAACAAAACAATTAATTTTATAAATGAATGGTGAATGGAAACGAAATGTAGGTAGTTTGCTTAAAGAATAATATATAACTTGAATACTGAAAATTTGTTTTTCATTGTCCTTTTTCAGGATATTTTCCAACATATAGGGATGACCATTTCGACTTCCAAAAACTATAACTCGGATCATCATAATATGGGGTTAAAGCTTGTTTCATTTATTAGATGTACACACATCGAACTTTCATTTCTTATACCAAATAATTTCATTTTGTAAAAAAGCGACTTACAACGTATTTCAAGAAGCTGCAAAACAAATGAAAGACGGATGAGCTAACATGAAAGGAGACAGACCAGACAACCAACGAGTGAATTCAGACTGACGGGTTGTAGTCTAACAAATATAAATACCAAAACAGAACAGTCTGGAAAAAAATGAAGGCAGGCAAAAGAACGGCAGATAGGGGAGAACATGACCGGAAATCGCTGGAAGGAAAATTGTTCAGACAGATAACGAATACATGGTGAGTGAGTGAGTGAGTGAGTGAGTGAGTGAGTGAGTGAGTGAGTGAGTGAGTGAGAGTGAGTGAGTGAGTGAGTGAGTGAGTGAGTGAGTAGGTGAGTGAGTGATCTATCAAGCAAGCGAGAAAATAAATAGAATAGAAGAACGGACTGTATCATAGACTGTCTAACATGAAATACATTTACTCAGTAAATTCAATCAACGACAAACGTATTAGTCGACAAAGGCAACAACCTAGAATATATCACCAACCAGTGGCCGCATGAATATTCCATTCGTTAATTAACGAACTGTGGTAACAATAATATACACAATTAATGTCTTGGGAGATTCCCGCGGTTACCGCAGTGCGTCAACTAACGTAAGATTATGTATGCGGCCACAGAATACAATCTCCTGCCTAATTCTTGTTTAAGCCCCTTTGTGACTCTCTTATTACATATAATCCATTGTTTGCTCGAAGTAATCGTAGGTAATGCTATGCTAATCCCTGTCTGCGACCTTTAGTTTCAGTACAAACAAGACATCAGCCTCTTCGGTGTTAGATGAAAACATCGTAAAGTGAGTGAGTCCTTTCTCAGAATATTTCCCAAGAAGCCTAATTCGATTCCCTCTGTGAACCAATAAACTTTTTCTTCTACTGTCGCTTACAAGAAATTCCACAATCTCTAAGTCTTCTTTAATAGTTTGCATAATTCAGTGAGCCTTTTAAAAATGAACTGAATTATGCAAACTATTCGTCTTGGAGCTACGAACCGATACACCGAAATGAATGACTCAAACTTCAGGTTTAGATTACAAAATCAGGAGTGAATGAAAACTAATTCGCAGATAGGTTCACAAATCTAGGGCCCATTCTCCATAATCTTGCTGTCTTCCAAAGGCATATGAGAACATGCCGTTTTCATCCAGTAAGAAGTCTGTAACCTAAAGTCAATGCTAAACCAAGTACATGATATACAGTGAAAATTTCAAAAGCTCTTAACACACATCTCTTTATTTTAGAACAACTTGACCTGCGAACATCAGAGTGTTCCATGATAGATTTATAGTAGTTATTTTCTCAAATTAGTTTATGGACGAATTTTTATATAAAAAAGAAAAATCAAATGAGCTTCATTATGTTTATGTTGAATATTGTGTAGATATGGATTGTGTGTGTTAAATTATATTTAGGCCTATGAGTGTGTGTGTAAGTGTGCCATATTTGTTAGACGCTCAGAATCTTGTTATGGGAAGTGGAGGCTATATAAATACTATAATCATTATCAAATTTAGTAGTAGTAGTTGTTGTTGTTGTTGTTGTTGCTGTAGTAGTAGTAGAGGTGGTGATGATAGTAGCAGTAGTAGTATTACTATTAGTAGTAGTAGTTGTAGTGATGATGGTAGTAATAGTAGTAGTAGTAGTAGTAGTAGTAATAGTAGTAATAGTGGGATTATAATGTGAAAATCCGTAATGGACCACCTTATCGTAGAGTGGCTTTATAGCAACGACACGTTTTTCAAGATGAGAACTTCAATCTTAACTATGAGATAACTATATCAAGTCCTTTATCTTTGGACGCTCATATTCTCATAAAATGGTTATCAAGTCCTTCCTGTCATTTAACAAGAACAACCATGATAGTAACCATCTTAGCCTGGGTCATAATATGGCAATATTTTGCTTTGAAGCTTTTCTTGAGATATCGTGGGTTTGTTTGAAATCTAGCGGGTGATATAAAGGAAACAGCTGTCTTGGAGCGATAATATGCAATACAATAATTCCCACCAAATTGCAAGATCATACGAAGACGAGCAATTGCCTGCTCTAAGACCCTGGGTCATGCTGGTGTTCCGTATTATGTATATAATGATTTTGCAAAAAGGGGGACAGACGATGTAAGCCCTGATAAAATTATTTTCCTCAATCCAACATTTCGGGATCTTTGATTTGCAGATTTTTGTATGATACATCGAGCAGTCTGTTCGTACAGTTTCATCATTATCGATTCATTTCTTTGAATATGTTGTGACAAAAAAAATTCGAAGTGGTGACTAGACTACCTGATAGTTATATTTGACGGGCATTTATTGTTCTCTGATCATTAGACCATCGACCCCACGAGGTGAATGAGGATCTGGACATGTCTTAATGAACATGATTGTATAGTTCCGTGAGTTAATCTCTACATAACTGTTCTTTCTTTCTTTCTTTCTTTCTTTCTTTCTTTCTTTCTTTCTTTCTTTCTTTTTATTCTTTCTCTCTTTTTTCTTTCTTTCTCTCTTTTTTCTGTTCTCTCTCTGTCTCTCTGTTTCTCTCTCTCTCTTTCTCTCTCTCTCTCTCTCTCTCTCTCTCTCTCTCTCTCTCTCTCTCTCTCTCCTTCTATCGTATCTCTATTCCCACCGGAAAGAGAAGGAGAATTCGATACGAGGCTCAGATTTGGGTCATCTGTCACAAATTAGGTCCTCGGGGAAGGAGAGAGAAAGGGAGGAAAGAAGGAAGGAATGAGAGGAGAAACAAGGACAGAAAAAGGAAGTCACTACAAGTAAATTTCTGAGGCCGGTAAAAATGCCAGTGTGATTGGGGAGGTGAGAAGGGGAAGAGTATCTCATCAATGAAATCCAGCTTCAGATTCAGAAAATATCGTGATACATTCCGGGGTCTAAGAAATAGTAGTAAGTATATAGCCTGCAGACAAGACTGGAGAATGTGTGTGTGTGTGTGTGTGTGTGTGTGAGGAGAGAAGTGAAGAGGGCTGATTGGAGAGGAACTGAAATGACAAAGATTGATTGCAAAATGAGATCGGCTGTCTCAAACAGAAGCAAGGGATACTGAGAAATGAAAGAAGAATAAACCCGTTAATTAGAAAGGAAGTTATACCGTAAAGAACTGAAAGACGTGAGGTGAGGATTATGTGTATGTTATACAAGTTTATTCCGGTGTTACCCGGAAGTGCGGCGAGAAGAGGGGCAACTTCCTGATAAACAAATATTCATAAAAAATTATTCTTACGAGTCTATAGATGAGATTGTGAAAACAAATGTGAGCGCAAGAGGATCCCACTTGCCGGTGGAAAAGATGGAGATATCTTTTTTTCCTCACCTCCTACCTAATTCGGCAGATTTGAATCTTTTGAACATATATAGATTAGAACCCGCTGGTCAGCAACCGAAACAAAGCACACTGCTACGAAGCACACTTAAACTCAACAGCTTGTGCACTGGTTGCACAACTTCCCTTGGGCCCGCCATATCGCATTGCTGCATATTTACCGCAGCGTTCTTCTTGAACACAAGGGATTCGAGTGATGAAGTGCTATAGATAACCACATTTCCCAAAACAACGCACAGAAGGATCTCAATGGCTTATCTGGGGGCGATGCCATATCTCTTACGGACTCCACCTGCCGATTTTAGGATATGTCGCCAAATTCGGGAGCTATACGTGAAATAATGTGGATTTTTATACTGGACAAACAAACACATACCTCATAATAATGTTTCCCTTTATTTATTGGATTTCACCGTGAATATGTGTTTGAAATAGGAACTTCAGATTTCGAATCGCATAAAGTAACACCAGAAAATGACATTTACGGCAGCGTATCTGTGCCATAACTGTCTTTAATGATTCCAACTCGAACATAAAAGCTCTCTCTTCATTCCTTCCTAAATTTACTTGCATACATACAGGCCCCCAACCCATACATAAACATAATTAAAAACAACACGAGAGGCAATACAAAATGCCTACATCATGCACGACGTCGCAACAACAACTGATATCCATTAATATGTTACTGGATTCTTTCGTTCATAAACACAGCATCGGCAGTCATTTTTCCCTTAGAGACCTATCTTTTACATCAAAAGCACTGTCAGTATAACGTATAAAGCTGTATCACAAGCTTGATTATAGGTCTTGATTTCCCGGAGGTATCTGGAACAAATTGACCGCCGACTAATGAGAAATGTCGAGCAAAATGTCCGAAGTGAGTTTGGTTTTTTTTATAGCTTCTAGATGTCTTTTACTTCTTTTTACTATGAAAGTGTGGATACACTATCGTTGAATAATTTACGTTATTTTTATGGTTTCTAGATGTCTTACTTTCCTTTAAGATGAAAGTGTAGCTATACAATCGATGAGTAATTTATTTTATTTTTTTGGCTTCAAAATGTCTTACTGTGCTTTAAAATGAAACTTTAGCCACTTAGTTTGAGTAATTTAGAACGAAAATGTGCTATTAACTTTTTGTGTCACATAAGAAGGAAAGAATAATGCACTATTAAAATATCTTTTTTGATAGTGTGATATCGAAACGAACCGGCAATAGCGTCGAGACGTTTTATTTTGTTTTACTTCATAAGGTGAAATCGATTTGTATCTGTAAGAATAATATTATGCAGTGCCGAAAATAAGGAAAGTTTGTTTCGTACTCACAGGGCTGATAATTTTCCGAACCACACTTTGAAATACGCCGCGTGCACTCGGCTTGCTGAAATTAAGGATTTCATTTTTTTTTTTTTATTTTCCCATTTATTATTTTACGAACTATATTACATAATGGAAGCTTCCTGTGCAAGGCGAAATTATTTAAAGAAAAAAAAAAGAGAGCAGATTCATCATGATCAAAGACAAGCAATCTAATGAAGCGATTATTTGTCGCTGTGCCAGATAAAATCAGGCCAAGATTGTTCTCCAGCGAGGCATACTGGCATGTCTTACAATGGGGCTCTGAACTGATAGACAATAAAAGACTCACGAAGCTTCAAATAGATATGAGCAAAGACATGCAGAGGCGTTTCCACAGAATATGTGCCATTGATTTTTGTGAAACTAAAGCTACAATTTATTAATTTCAACTTCTTCTTTGCATTACTTGGCCACTGAAATCTTCTTTCCGAAAAATTTTCAAAGACGTATTTCCAAGTCGCTGAATTGAGCCAGTTGAGACTTCCACATGGCTAAAAAGGGCAAAGCCCTACATAATTTTGATTTACTTCGTAGAGTTTTTTTCCAATCACAGCGCCTGTAAATCAACAACAATAAACATTACTCTTCTTATTTCTATTTCAGAGCTTCACTCTGAGGCAATGGCAAACACAGCATTGTTTGTCATGGTTATGATTTGGAAAGGTGAACTCGTTTCCCATTTCATTTCCTCACTCCCACTTCGTTCATTCTGTGGATGTACACATAACATTCATGATCTTCTTCTCCAGGCTTCCAACATGCCCCAGTGAGTTTTCATTAGACCTAGAGAAAATGAGTTTTTTTCTAATCTAGCAAAAATGAAATGTTAAAAATTAGAAAATCTAGTAAAAAGTTGAGAGCTCAAAAAAAGTTTTATGTTACTAGTTTGTTATGGCATTTTGGCTCACGTTTTCGGCAAATTATGATATTGTCAACCGATTTACACAATTAAATTTGAATAAAAGAAAAAGAACAATCAGTTTTTAGCCTATAGTCAGCCAAACCATTACCCGGAGCACAATCAGCAGACCTTCATAAGACATTCTAAGCATTCATCAAAAAAACTCTTCTAAAATTGTATGTTCCTCACACGTGTTGATTCAGAATGTCTTATTTTGCTTTAAGGTGAAAATGTAGCTACACTATCGGTGAATAATTTAGAACGAAAAAGTGCTATTAATTTTTTTTTTGTGTCATATAATAAGAAAAGAATACTGTATTATTAAAATCTCTTTTGATAGCGTGAATATCGAAGCGAACCGACAATAGCTTCGAGAAGTTTTATTTTCTTTTACTTCGTGAGATGAACTCAATTTCTTTCTATGACATTTTAGAGCTTCAGGTGGAGCCTTTTGTAGTCTCTGCGAGATGCCACTGAATGAAGAACTTCGGATTTCTTTCTTAGTTATTATGTGTTTATTTCATACTTCTAGTAATTTATCTGTCCTGGTATAATTGAAGTGTGCATTTAAACAATATGTGTAATGAATCAGATATAGTTTCAGGTTGCAGGAGCCTAATTAGTAAAAAAAAATTGGACTATCCGAGTCGATAGTAGCAGAGTATAAAATCTATAATTCTATAATTGTGAAGAAATAATCATATAACATGAAGCCACACCGCACAAGTGGTGAAATTCAGTTCTGAATTTGTACAAAAATAATTGTTGCAGGCAGTGTTTCCCAATGGCTTCAGCGGATTTCATTTGTGCGGACCTGTGATCTGCAAAAGAAGGCCAAATTTGTAACCCCTTTTCATGTAATTTAAAACTGTGAAAAATTTAACCAAAGGCCCCCAGCGTAAACAATATATAATTTGACCACAGTGGTGGCACCAGACCTGCAGACTAGTCTTGGCCATCTCGGAACGTTCCTGTGGCTCCAGGAGAAATTTTTATTAGATGGCTCAAAGAAGCATTTACAATTTGGCTCCTGTAACCTGTTCAGAGGCTTGTAAAAGAGTGTCTAGTGCAATATAATTTAGTGAAGATTGGGCTTGCAATGTAGTGAAATGGCAAAACTCATATGTGGCAATCACCTTTACTATGCTACTCCTGTTATAGACACGTTATGACAGAGATGATAGTATGAGCATCATACTACTATTGGAAGAAATTGGTAAGACTGTCTGCGCTATAGAATATAATCTGCCTCTAAGTATGGAGTATTTACAGACTCTGCCCAACGATATAATCGATAGCCGAGATGCTGTAGGCATATTTGCTCCACGGGTAAAAGACCTTTCATATTTTGATTGCATCCTCAGACAGCTTTTTGACTTTCTCGATAAGTCTAGTCATGAAAATGTTGAGCCAGTTTTTTTTTTTTCCTAAAGACGTTTGGATCACTTTGTGACAAGGGGTAAGCGGTCAAGTGATTTTTGAAATTTAGTCAACATAATGACGTAAGGCTTCCACCACAAGTAAGATGCTTTCTTTAAGCAAATATGTGAATATGAGGATAAAATGAAACGTTAGCCTGCCTTCATGAGTTCAAGCAAGTGTCGTCTTTGTTCACGGAAAATTCTAAAACAGTGAACTTTTCGCATGAATAAGTTCGAAATCATAGCAAAATAGCGAACATGAAAAAAGAGCAATTTCTTTTTTTGACGGCAGCATTTTCAGTACCTAAACTTTGTAGTCGACACCTCTTCATTCTACTAAATTATTATTAATAATAATAATAATAATAATACATAGTATTTATATAGCCCTCATTCCTGTAGATACAGGCTCTGAGCGCGTTACATAGAGAAGTAAATAAGATTATATTATATTTAGCTCATACACCCAAGCATACTACAAATTAATTTGTTGAAAACCAGAAACAGACAATTTGTAGGTAATTCTGAACTAGTTATTTGTTGTCCTCCAGTCGACCAATTCCTGCATCAGTTACATAGTTCGCTGTTTTGTTTAGGGCATTATAAAGTAAAAGCATTCTCTGTTTTGCTGTGCACCCTTTGTTTAAGTGTTTGTAACCCACGCGCATATTCTGGGGTATATTATAGTAAAGCCTCCATTGCTGGGCATTTATACTGGTGCATAGTACACGTGAAGAAGGCCGACATTTTGATCTATGTAAAGTTAAAAAGTTTAAATCAAAGAGCAACCAGAAGGATAGGCTAAAGTAGCCCGGTGAAGATGTTGCGGCTGCTGTTACTGCTGACGATAATTTTAATAGCAAACATGATGTAGACGATGATAATAAAAGAGAAAGGTGGTTGTGACGTAATGACAGTGGTAGTGTTGGCGCTCGTAATGATGTTGCTGCTGCTGCTGCTGCTTATAATGATAATGATAATCACGGTAGCAAAAATGATGAGGGCTACGATAATAAAGAGGATAGATAGGGCGATGACGGCAGTTGTGTCGATACTCATAACACAGTCTATTCCGCATTTATCTGACACGGCTATCCAGAAGTCGACTTAGTTACAAAGTAGTACCATCTCAACCCCATGGCAAAGTCTGTGATTGAAGGGAATTGCTATTATTCTGTAACCGTGCATAGCCGCTCATGTGAGTCTGAGGCTTTAGGGCCCGGCCACTGAGTTGTACGGTTTTCGCTATAGTGTCCTTAAAAAAGATACCCTTGTGACGCTACGACAGAACCAGCTCTCACCTTCCCTCCACTACACCAGGCGCGACTGTAGAATAAATTCGCATGCCAACGACAACGGTATAACTCGGCGGTAAAATTTTGCAATTTGGTATCAACCAATGGGCAAGCAGACAACACGCGGAGCGATTATTATTCGTAACACTGGTCACTCAGCCAGCAGGAGGCTGGCCCCGTGGCGTCTCGCGCTACCAGAGAGTGTGAATGAGCTTGAGAAAGGGGGGNGGGGGGGGGGGGAGAGGAGGGGGAAGGAGAGACCAGCGCTCTGCATCGCGGCGACTAACAAGGCTTTGTTATAGATTTCATCAGTAATTTTGTTTATTTACTCTTACATGTAGGCTTTTTTTGTTTGTTTGTTTAGGCCCACTGTTCATTGGATGCATAACATTTCATGACACTGTATGACAGTTTCCCTTCGATGTAAATGAAAATCCTGTTGTTGTTTTTTTTATACAAGCAATATTTAACACATTATTGTGTTGGCTGACAAAAATATTGCGATTACGCGGAAGCTGCGATTGATTGTTTTGCTGTTATGCTGTGTAGTCTAGACTGTATAAATCAGGTGTAGTGTGAAGAATGCCGGGAATTATTTTCAGCATTTCGTGTTTGATTACACAGAGATTGTCTCTCGCGGAAGAGATCGTTTATCACTCTGGAAGGTGATTTAGTACAGTCGAACCTGATACGGCAACCACTTGTATATCTCGATCACCCGCTGAAAAGACGGAGTTTTAGGGATGATATGTTACTGTATACTTAACCTCCATATGAAGACTACCTGTGTAACACGACCATCCCCACCCCCCCCTCCCACACACACACACTTTTCCCATCTCAAGGAGTGTAAAACCAAAAACACCACTGTATAAGGCGGCTGTCACTTGGCTAACGTGAAACCTCTTGGGAGCTGTACAGTAGTTTTGCAGCCTAAGGACAAATCATAACGTTGAAAAAAAACGAAGTTTCCTTCTTGATTGAATGTAAGATTTGTCTTTTTTTAACAGCAGTATAGTAGCCCTGAGCTTATCACTAAGAACTTGTAAACTAGAGGAGACTTCTTAAGAACATAGCAAAACAAAACATCCACCTGTCAATAGTGACAACCTATTCAAGACAACCACCTTTCTGAGGAACTGCAAGGGCTCGCCATATATTGGCGCCACTGAATTTTAAAGTATGTTACGTTGTGTGTTATGCAAACAGCAAATCTGATCAGGAAGGAGTTGCTTGAAGTTTGACGTGCAGAGGGAAGAGAACGAGGACGAAGGATATAAATTTCTGATGAGGAACAATAAATATCTATTGATATCTGCATCGTGTGCCGTCCCGTTGCCGATGTTATTGCTCTGTTGTTCGCCCAGATACCACAGTTGTGGTCTGGGTTTCAGTTCAATACAAACAGTATAGTATTGAGATGGTAGCAGTGGTGGTAGTGATAGCAGTAGCAAATGTGGTATATGGTGTGGTGATGATGGCATTGGGGGCAATAGAAAAGCTAGCACAGTAGACTAGTCAAAATAGTTATACAAGTGGGAGAAGGTGAGATAAAACTAGTTGTTTTAAAAGAAATAGTTGTAGTAGTAGTAGTAGAAGTAGTAGTTGTAAAAGGATTAACAGTAGTTGTAGTAACATAAACAGTAATAGTAGTAGTAGTATATACGTAGTAGTAGTAACAGTAGTAAAAATAGTAATAGTAGTGGTTCTAATAACAGAGTTAGTGATCGTTGTAATAATAGTATATATAGTGGTAGTATTAGTAGTTGTTGTGGTAGTATTAGTAGTTATGGTAGTAGTTGAAATAGTAGTAGTAGATATAGTGGTAATAATCATGGCAATAGTATAAGTAATATAAATATGTAGTAGTAATAATAGTAGTAGTAGTAGTGGTAGTAATAGTAGTAATTATAGTAGTAGCACAAGTAGTAATAGTAGTAGCGATAATAGTAGTAGTTGTAATTGTAGTAGTGATGATAATAGTAATAACAGAAGTAGTAGTAATAGTAGTAGTAGTATTAGATATAGTAATAGTAGTAATAATAGCAGTAGTAATATTAGTAATACTAGTAATAGTAATAATAGTAGTAGTAGTAACAGTAGTAATAGTACTAGTAATAGTAGTAGTTGGAATATAGTAGTGGTGGTAGTAGATGAAGATGGAGGCTATATATAGCCATACTGTAGCCCAAATTGTGACAGCAGCAGAAGTAGTGGTGTTAGTGGTAATGGAAGTGGTCGCAGTGGTAGCAAAAGTAGAAATAGTAACATTGTGGTGGTAAAGTGTTCGGGTTAGATGCTGCTATTATTGCTGCTGTTATTAGCGTTACTGGTGTTATTTTTGCTGTTAAAATTGGAGGTAACTGGAAGCAATATTAGTAGTTTGGGGGNGGGGGGGGGGAATTCTAGGCAGATTTCTTCTTTATCGACATGTACATTTTTGAGGGGGGCTAGATTTGTGACCCCATTACAACAGGCGAGCGTCCGCAAACTGCTGTATTGAGGTCACAAATCGAATGTGGAAGATGTTGGTAAAACAAAAGCTGTCCTAAAATGAATTCCTTCTTTCAAAGTATTAGCATGTACGAGATAAATATACAAACAAATTAAACAATAAGGCAACGTGCTGATTTCCAGTATAAATAGTTTTACAATCAAGAACAATGGATGGGCCTACGTGACAGTGCTTCTTAATGGCAGCCGTTGTTACCCTGAAATTTGCTATAATTCAAGTGGTTTCTTTTGTGCAAAGGGCATTGAGGATTATGGCCTTTGGTAAAGATACGGTGTTTTCCAATGACTTCAAGAAGTAGTTTCAGAGAATTTACTGTGCTTAACCCTGGACAAAATCACATGTCTCGTCACGTGGTCTCGTAGCTAGTCTGTCGGGTCACATGGTCAAGTAGCAATAGAATATGGAGGTTCTCCATTTAAGCGGGTGATCTCCATTAAAAAATAGTATTACTGTGGTGAAAAAAGTAGTAATAGCAGTGGAACCGCAGTGGAAACAAACAAACAAACAAACAAAAAAAACTAACTACCGAAAGAAAGACAGCAATGTTAGAAGTTACCATTTAAATAGTGGTAGCTAATCTGACTCTTGCCATTAATCCATGTTCTCACGCTCATTCTTTAATTGCCTAAGTCATATTTTGAGGTTTTGAAAACTACAGCGCTCTTATCCTGTTGCTCAAAGCAAATCAACGAGGCAGGTGTGACTTAGCTTGTAAAACTGGGATATAATAACAAGTCAAAACTCTCTCTACATTGCCTAAATAGGAAAAAGAAGACACATAGTAGATCAACGTAATATAAACAATTCAAATCATCAAACAAAAAAAACAAAAAAAAACGCGCACGCAAATGTGGAATGAGCGTGACCATCTTCATTAACTCTACTGTCTCCAAGGTTTACCACCGTAAAATTTTAGACAAGGATGATGTACAAGAAAATAATAAACAAACACAATAGCAACGAACCTGCTCCAGACGGTGTGGTGTTTTATCACAGATAGAGTGCACTCGATTTCTCTGGCTCGCAAAATTTTCACCATGGAAAACAATATTTCCTCAGTAAGTAGCTCTTTGTGTGTATAGTTTTGGACCGTAAAACTTAACATGTCGAGTATGCATAATGGCGTAGATCTCGCTTATTTGGTTAAATCCCCCTGTTTTTCCGATAACCGAAAGCTGAACTCTCTAGGAAGTAGTTCTTTAAACGCAATTTTTATTTTGTTCACTTGGAGCTGTTCGTTGCTTGAATACTAATATACAAAAAGAAATGGTTTCTCCACGGCTATGCAGTCGCAGTGTAATACAACAGCGCATATCAAAGTGCAATAAACAGGAAGTGCCAATTTCAGACATTTCCAAGACTACGAGATCTGTCTAGGCACAATGTATGCTGTAAAGCACAGTATTGTCGGCCTCTTTTAATCGCAGAATGATTATAGCAACTTTCGCTTAATCTAAACAGATATTCAACTGTCATAAATCTACAACTAAAATCTGATACAGTTTAACAGTATACTTCGTATAGGTCAGTGGCCAAAAGTACAACATATCAGTTTATTAATAAACAAATTGTCAATTGAATAATCGCAATTTCATTTAACTGCAAATTTATTCATACTACCGAGGGATCGCGATTAAACAGAGTTAACTGTTTAACCACAGTTTGCATTCAGCCGTAATTTTTGTTGTTGTTGTTGTTGTTTTTGTCGTTGTTTTTTGTTGTTGTTGTTGTTGTTGTTGTTGTTGTAGCTGTTGTTGTTGTTGTTGTTGTTGTTGTTGTTGTTGTTGTTGTTGTTGTTGTTGCTATTTTACGTTTTTAAACGCAAGTAATCCATCGAGTAAGAGGAAACTTCAGTAGTGAGACACCTGAACAGTGATAAAACAGTAACACACAGCTCTGCCTTTACAAGAAGTTCAAACTTCATCCACAATGATAATGATTATTCACCAGTCCGAATCAGTCAGTTAGTACAAACAATCCGGCATTTGCCATAGCCTAAGAGTGAAACACGAACGTATGAAAGACTGGGCAATGTCTACAGTACTGGTAAACAAGCATTTTGGTTAGAAAACAGAGATACAAAGTAAATAAGAAATGGACGTCGGGTGGAGTAATACAGTCATGAGGAAAGCTTTTTTTGTTGGGAAGAAAGGTCACTTTTTTTGAAAAATCGCAGGTGCACTAATGGTATCTCACTACATAGGCAAAAACAGACAGTTACTGAAAGATAGGTGTGAAAAGGATGAAAACTTTTTGAAAACGCAGTAGCATAATTATCACGGTAATTACATAATCATGACCCCGTACTCGTACCAAGGCAATTTTCAAAAAAATCTGCTGAAGAAGAAAAGATGTATACATAGACGCTCTAACCNATGATAATGATTATTCACCAGTCCGAATCAGTCAGTTAGTACAAACAATCCGGCATTTGCCGTAGCCTAAAAGTGAAACACGAACGTATGAAAGACTGAGCAATGTCTACAGTTACTGGTAATAAGCGTTTTGGTAAGAAAACAGAGATAGAAAATAAACAAGAAATGGACGTAGAGTGGCCTAATTTAGTCATAAAGAGAGCTTTATTTGTTCGGAGTAAAGGTCAATTTCTTTCAAAAAATCACAGGTGCACTAATGGCATCTCTACATAGGCAATGACAGACAGATACTGAAAGATAGGTGTGAAAACAACGAATTTTTGTTTGAAACACAGTAGCATATCACGGTATTTACATAATCATGACCCTGTACAGCGTACCAAGGCAATTTTCAAAAAAATCTGCTAAAGAAAAAAAGGTTTATACATAGACCCTCTCCCCCCGCTTTACACACACACACACACACACACACACACACACACACACACACACACACACACACACACACACACACACACACACACACACACACACACACACACACATGCAGAAATAGACTTATCATAAGCATGTACATTCTTGCCAACACATAGAGCATGATAACTTTGTCGAAAATCAAAATAATTTTAAATCCTCTAATTTTTGTTTCGCATAAACATCTCTTAATTGAAAAAAAAAGGACGTAAGTGACAAATGCAAAACACAAATAAAATAAATACACAGACTTTTAACAGATTTCACAAGTCTGTTTCTATTGAGCAATGTTACAACATTATGGACATACAGCTATTATTAGTTGGTACATAAGCAAACAAATAGACAATAACAACCAAACAAATGAACAGACAAAAAAAAAAAGGTTTACAGATAGTCAGACAAAGATAGACTTATTAACACAATCAGACAGACAGACATATTAACATCCAAATAGTAGGATATAGTTATATACAATCTACACAGACAAAAGACTTATATAAACGGGTAAAGATATCTACGTTCACTCACCGTCCGCGCGCGCTCCTGTCTTGTCGTGACTGCTCGCTCTGGCCGTGCGTCATTCGACTCGTGAACGGAATCGAATCTCGCGCTCACTCATTCACTCACATCAGATTAAAAGCGAAGGACGCAAGTGACGAGGGCTTGGGAAGGCGAAGGAAGAAAAAAAAAAAGTACTCACTCTCAAATCCTAGGGGTCGGCGCTGGAATCAATTGATGGGGCGGACAGCCGAGGAAGGAGAGGTCGAGAGAACGGATGGTTTCATGAATGAGCTAGAGTAGGTGACCAAGGAATAAAAATTAACTAAATCTAAGAAGAAGAGGTAAGAAATGTGAATAGGTATACAATAGCAAAATATTGTAATCCTCCCACGATGTTCTACGGTTAGCTTTAGATACAGGGTTATGGATAAGATTAACGTTAGGAAAGAAAATCAGCGTTCAAAGAGTCCTTAGACAATATCTAGGGACTGCTGTTTAGTCTACTAAAGACTCCTTTCTGTTTACCAATCCAGTCTTCAAAGCATTGACTGGGGCATACCCCGGGAGAGTCCTAGATTATTTTTTACTTACACCGGGTGCTCTCCCCGCACCCCCCCCCCTCCTAAAAAATAAAACGTAAAAAATATATATTTATTTCAAACTTCCATAACTTGAAGAGTAAACACAAAAAAAACAACTACGGAGTAATTTTAAGCACATCATCCGACATATAATCTGCAATTACTATAACTTTTCTTTTAGTGAGGAGCTCTACTAGTGCCATAGCAAAACAAAACAAACAGAAGTCACAATGTAAACCATGGGAACCATGGGATAGTTAGATATGATTGGTTAGCTGATCATTTGACCGATTAATTGATTGATTGATTGATTGATTGGTCGCTTGACTGATTAGTTTGTTGATTGACTAATTTACTGTTTATTCATTTAAGCATNGATTGATTGATTGATTGATTGATTGATTGATTGATTGATTGATTGATTGATTGGTCGCTTGACTGATTAGTTTCTTGATTGACTAATTTACTGTTTATTCATTTAAGCATTTTTTACATTATTTTTCTTTGTGGGTGGGGGGGGGGAGGGAGCGGGGATTTGTCCAATGATCTACGCGTGCTGACGGTGAGTAAACGTAGATCACTGGTCGTTTGTTAATTAATGTATTCTCTGATCTGTGTATCTTTATAATAAAACTTAGTTTTTCATATAGCCTATGTTTAAGCATTCAATGAACTTAAAAACATTTTATTTAAATGTAGGCTATAATTTCCTTCCCCAGCAAATACACACTAATAAAAAAAGGAATTTACAAAAAAGGAAGTGCTCACAACAACAGGAAAGGAAGCCAGCGTATGGTTCTCAAACCCAGTGGTCGAATGCATAGTTCTTGCGTTAAGTAACGCATTGCGTTAACCACACTAACAGTGAACACTTCTAATGTTTTGAGAGTTTCCAGTGGTTACTGCAGCGTGTTAACTAAGGTTAGGATTATGCACACGGCCACTGGCCTCATACTGCTCAATATTTCCGAAGGACAGAGACTGTTACTGTAGCCCTAAACGAGGTGGACAATCAGCATTTATTGTCCAATTAATACCAAGCAGCTTTGAGCGTAGTACTAACGCTGGTCCAGGGAATGAACAAGCACTCACCCCAGTTCGCAATTGTCGTATGCAGGGGCGTAGCAAGAGTGATTTTGGCGAATTTTTTTTTAGGGGGGGTGGGGGTAATCTAGCCCTTGCATCCAACCAGCTGGCTGTCTAAAACCCCTATTGCTTATGAGTATATATGTAAACAAAAAAAAAGGCCCTATGTGTCTACCGAAACCATCATTTCACGGTGCATAATATAATACTGTAAAAGTGTCAATCTATAAATCGTATGTCAATGCATGTAAATGGCTCACAGGTGAAAGGGGTATGAAGGTGCTGTTTAAAAATTTTAAAATACATTCCAGATTAGTTAAACTGCTTTAGATAAATATGATAATGTTTAGGAAATATCAGAATTCGTAAATTACATGGACCTATCAATTTGGCATAATTCTTGGACTCTCTCATAATATGCTTGGCTTAGTTTTAAAAGACGGAACTAGTCAACCCGTTTTACAAACTGATTTATGTCAGTTTTGTAAAACCCTTGGACTGATTTAAGATGCATTTAGGATAATTTTAAAGGCAGACATAAAGGTGGGGAGCGAAGTTAGGGAAGAGAGAACGTCGCTAAGTATAGCCCATGGACACTTTCAAGAGCGCTTTGCTCTCTAAAACCATTATGAATTAATTCTTGTCTGACTTTTGGAAAAGTGTAGCCAGGCCTGTCGTGTTTTGCTTTGTTCTGTTTTGTTTTCAAATACGGGCTAGATTTTAAATAGAATGGTCCCGGCTAACTGATGTGTCTTTTAGGAGTAGACAATATCATATATAAGTAACTTTACACATTGCCAGGAGCTTGAACTCCCTTCCCCTCATCTCCTCCCATACACTATTTTCAATCATACATAATCACGTGGATCCCATGATAATAGAACGTCTGTGCATGAAAGTACCTCTTTCTAGCTTGAGCTTTCAGGTTACATTTCTTGGAGTATAATGGAACGCAGTTCAGACGGGCCACACTCAGACAAAAAGAGATAGACAGACAGCCTTGATAAGTTAGATAAGATAGGCATTTTAATGGCTTCCCCTCG
The DNA here is from genome assembly GCA_033807755.1 of Ellobium chinense. NCBI lineage: Eukaryota > Metazoa > Mollusca > Gastropoda > Ellobiida > Ellobiidae > Ellobium > Ellobium chinense. Next base: position 414,607 of record JAWQUT010000381.1, read on the forward strand.
TTCTCTCTCTCTCTCTCTCTCTCTCTCTCTCTCTCTCTCTCTCTCTTTTGCTCTTTCTCTCTCCTTCTGGGCACAGTGACCTTAAAATAATACCTTAATAAAAGATAAGTTGAAATGGAATCTGATGGATCATATTATGTTATTAGAGATGATGAAAATAATATCAGATTGTTGCTGAGAGAGGATTTGAGGAGATAGTCGGCTTCATAAAATACAGAATAAGATATGCAAGAGAAATCATAAAATGGAATATAAATGATTTTGTCTATTCATTTATTTATTTAGTTAGTTAGTTAGTTAGTTAGTTAGTCAGTCAGTCAGTCAGTCAGTCAGTCAGTCAGTCAGTCAGTCAGTCAGTCAGCTAGTCAGCCAGCCAGCCAGCCAGCCAGTCAGTCAGTCAGTGAGTCAGTGAGTCAGTCAGTGAGTCAGTCAGTGAGTCAGTCAGTCAGTCAGTCAGTCAGTTAGTTAGTTAGTTAGTTAGTTAGTTAGTTAGTTAGTTAGTTAGTTAGTTATTCATTCATTTTTTTTTTAAATATAAAAAATAAGTAGTAGCAGTAGTAGTTGTAGCATTTATAGTACTAGTAGTAGTGGTTTTTCTAGAAGTAGTTGTAGTAGTTATAGTACTAGTAGTAGTGGTATTTCTAGAAGTAGTTGTAGCAGTTATAGTACTAGTAGTAGTGGTATTTCTAGAAGTAGTTGTAGCAGTTATAGNAGTTAGTTAGTTAGTTAGTTAGTTAGTTAGTTAGTTAGTTAGTTAGTTAGTTAGTTAGTTAGTTAGTTAGTTAGTTAGTTAGAAAGATTGTAAGTTATTTATTCATTTATTTATTTTAAAAAAACTATAAAAATTAGTAGCAGTGGTAGCAGTAATAGTACTAGTAGTAGTGGTATTTCTAGTAGTAGTGGAGTAGTAGTAGTAGTTATAGTTTAGTATTTTATCTTTGTCATCTATGTTTTTTTTTTAAATTGGCGTGGAATTATGCAGCAGCTCCGTGTTTTCTTTTTCGACCCATTTCTCTCAGATTTGTTCAGTGAGTCACAAATATACTGTCGAGTTCATCCTCTGGTCGACATAGTGTACTCCCTTTCTCCGAAGGTATATATTATGAAACATACCTTTCTACATTTGATCCACCTATGGCGTTCATATTTTTAATGACTGCGGCTCTCCGGCACGCACTGGCCAAGTACGTGGCAACACCTCGTCTACTTGCATACCAGGTTTATCAAGCTGGCTTTAGGTTGCTGGAGTCTAATTGGTCACAATAAATTGGACTGTCAGAGTCAATGATAGCAGAGTATAAAATCTGTATAGACAGATTGAGTAGAAATACTCGCATAACATGCGACCACACCGCAAAAGTGGTGAAATTCTGTTCTGAATTTGTACAAAACATACGTAATTGTTGCAGGCAGTGTTTACCAATTGCTTCAGCTGATTTCATTTGTGCGGGCCTGTGGTCAGCAAAAGAAGGCCAGATTTTTAACCCCTTTTCATCTAAATTAAAATTGTGAAAAATCTAGATAAAGGATTCACCTGTAAACAGTTTATAATTTGAGTACAGTGATGGCAACAGACCTGCGGACTAGCCATCTCAGAATGTTCCAGTGGTTCAAGGAGAAAATTTTACCAGATGGCTCAAATAGGCTCTTACAGTTTGGCTCCTACAACCTTGATGAGGCCACATTCCCAGAATTTGTGTATTATTTTTAAACAGCATCTAGAGTCACGATATAATAAATAATATATGCTTTTGCATTTTATCTTGTCACTGTCTTAAAAACCAATGTGGGATTGTCGATCTGGCCACAATAATTACTGTAAATTCATATTTTATCGTTTTCTTGCCTTTACATGTTATGTTTACCTACTCTTTAAATACGTGAATAACCGCTCAAAAGAATGTTCCCCCGCAAATATGTGGAACTCTTTATTATTTATAAAACAATTATAACGATAATTACAGAAAAATTCATAATAATTATACGCTAGAAAAACTAGCACGGTTATGATATAAAATAGGGTGATCTAGAACAGCATCTGTACAAGAGAAAAACAAGTGAATTTAAAATATGTAAAATGTATCATCTGATGCTGAGGATATAATACCATTCTACAACTTGCCGAAATTTACCTAATAATCAGTGCGCCCCAGACATTACTATGCTTTTACTCCTTTATAGAAGGCTTCAATAGGGGCACTTGTGAAATATCAGGGGCACACCAAAATGCCAGTGGGTTCTCATTGGAATTTCCTCACTCTGAACGTTGTCCTTGACCTCTTACAAAGCCAGGGCATTTCCTCTTGACTGTTCTGTCGCTTCGGGGCATAAATGAGCCATGGGTGATCTTTAGAGACAACCTTGGAACACTCGCGGCGTTTGCACCAGAGCAAAAAGAAAAGATTCAATAGGGCATAGAACAGATAATAACTTTCCTTTCGTCTTGACCCCTAACTTTACAGCCCATTTCTTGAACAAAGAGTCTTTCCCAAGAATGATGAAGTCATCTCTAGGCTCTATTTAATAGTGATCCTTTTAATCGCTACATCATTCGCGGCAGAATTTTTCAGATGACAATATTTTATCGTCTATACGAAGATCATTGGATACTCCAAGTAATTTAAATCGACATTTGTCGTTGCACTCAAGAAATTGCAATTTAGCAGAGTCGACTGCATCGTCTTTTGCAGGGAACGCATTCAGGTAACGCCTATGCAGTTTATATAAATGTCATTTACACCCCTGAAATCCAAGGTGTCACAGCTTTTGTTAATCCAGAGTTCGTGACGGTCTTAGTTTTCCTATGTAGACAGGATTTATAATTTGTTTACCAAAACTGGTGAAACTTTGTGGATTCGTCAGTTATTCTGAACTGGCTGGAACAAGCTTTGTCCCTTGAACAGAGTTCACGCGTCTGCGGTCAGGACATGCTTTGCGGTGGTTTTACGGCATGTCAATCCCATTTGAAGAATTGGTGCTTTTGCAAGTAGCGATAATTGTTGGGTTTTGTTTTTTTTGGAAACACAGATGGACCTCAATAATTCAAAGTCCAGGAAATCAGTCCACAATTTAGAATTTGTGAGGCTTTGAACTTTTGGAATAAAAGTTTACTGTGAAAGCATAGAATTCGAGAACCGAATAATACATAAAAATATGTCTGCAAAATTAATGTGATAATTTTTTTACAAATTTAGATTTCAGGGTCGCAGCTGTTTGCTGATTGAACAATAATCATTTCCTAAACCATTTCTAGCTCATTGCGTTAATATCAGCACATTATTTTTTTTAAATTCCTTACATTATCTCGTATGAATCAGCGCGGTCAAAATGGTTACGGCGACGGACGTAAGCTCTAAAGACTGTGATTTTGATTCTTTCCAGGATCATGTTGTAAATGCCTAAAGACAACATTTCATTCTTACTTTCTACTGTTAAACGGGTGTCTGGCTAAGGGCAGTTTGAGACATTGTTAAATTTCTGCGAGCCAGTGTGTGGATATGGCAGTGACAGTATATTCTTTACATGAAGTTTAGAAAGTCTTCAAAGGATCTGGCCTGTTGAACTGGTGTGATCGGCATTAGTCTGATTACAAGACTCACAGACTCCATTATGCTTATTATGAATATGAATAGAGACACATAGGCCTTACATACTTCAATCAGTAGCAATTTATCACTAATTTAGCGGCACACCCTGTAAAAATAGTCTTCTCTATAAACTCACTCATCGACATCTCCTTGCCTGAGTTAAGTTCGAACATACAAGAAAGTCATTCAAACAGAATCTACTTTTTTCACAGCTAATTAGATCCACTCGGCACAAAAATATGCTAAAAAGAAGTATAAAGCTTAATCCATGGCTAGTACATGTACATCTACTTTACACGGTGTTCACAAGATCAGCGCTGAAGTTTAGAGCCATATTTAGGAAGGATCGATAAAGAAATTAATGACGACGGGGCCTCTGAGCGTTAACGACATGCTAGTATCACGTATGGAAGATTCCTGAGGATCATTTTTCTATCCATCTTCTTTAGCTCTTCCATACTGTCATATTCGTGGCTGTCAACCGAAGCAGCGTTGCCAGATTTTTTTTTCCAGCTAGAGCCAAATCGATCGTGAAACAGAACTAAAAAAAAAACAAACTAAAATTTATTGGGAATCGATATTTTAAATTAGACAAGAAATGTACTGAAAACTGTCTGTGCACTGTATATACGTGGGCATTATAATTTTCATCAACCCTTCTACATATGTTAGAGTATGCTGGTAATTTCATACAGTTTGGGGATTGTTCTTTGACTGGTGATCATCAGTCCTACCATAAAAAAGAAACGATCACTTGAAACACCTTACGTTTGAGAGAAGTTGAGTATTAATACTTTTTGTACAGGAAATCAATCAACTTTGACCTGAAGTCCACTGGAGCCAAGAAAAGAGTGAACGAGTCTGTTTGTTCTTTGGGAACCAAAGGTTTCAAAAAGATGCCAAATTCTGGTATTTGGCTCTGAAGGAGCTCTGACTTGGCTCTGACAGAGCCAAATCTGGCAACCCTGAAGAGTAACAACCGAGCAAACTTTGCATTTCCCCTGTGTCGACCTATAAGGCCGTATTCCACGAACTTGGTATTAATTCTTTTTTCTACTTCACTACAGTGCGCTTTTCAGTTCTGTAGTTTTGCGAATGTTTTATTTCTGGATAATCGGCGGGGGTCACCGAGCTAGCTAAAAGCTGGTTCATCCCCTTTAAGAGGAATATTATTGGCTGACATGGTCTGCTACATTCGGTTTTATTGGCTGGGTTTATTTTTTATTTTTACGTTTGGAAGCCAGATTTGATGAGGCAATTAAACAATTACTTCCGTTTATATTTTGTTGAAACCGGAAGTGAGCTTGGTTGGAGCTGACTAATTAACAAAGCAAGTAAAAATGTAAAAATTGGTATCAGTTTGCCCAGAATTTAAAGCAAGTATAATATTGATGCGAGGGATAGAAGTCCGATGTTTAAACCTTTCACGCAAAATGGGCTCTCCCATAATGTTAGCAAAATAATCATTTCTGCAATGGCAATTTTCTCCAAACTTAGTATCCTTGAAATACGACTTTGTTCTTCAACAATGAGGATTTTTTTCTAAGGGGTGCTGGGGAAGGGTGTCGAGTTGGAAGAGAAGGGAAGGATACCGTGTACTTGGATATGCATTTCTGTACTGCATGAACTTTCAAATGAGGATGATTGTCTTCGAATCCATTAAAACGTCGTAACTACCCTATTTTCTTAGCACATTCCTCCCCACCTCACCACACCTAGATCAGCCCAGTCGGAAAAGATACAAACAATTCTTTCCCCTCCCTTCCACCTTGTGGTAAAGAGACACTATATTTGTCCAGGCTGTGCGCTTCCAAGTGTCATTATTTGGTAATTATTACTTCCCCTTTCTGTCTCAAGCATCCGATGAGAATGCGGGAAAGTGTATTTGCCTCCTCCTCCGAGTGCATCGAGAATTTGAAAGTCATTAATTCTCTCCCATGTCCCTTACTTGTGCTGGATGGGGAGGCAGGGGAAGTTACATTTTTCTTATGCGACGGTTAGTACCCTCTAACACTACCATCTGTCATAAGCGACTTTGCTTTTCTGCATAACGGTCAGTAACGCCACAAACAGGTTTCGAAACCTGGAAATGAACATTTGCTTGTCTTAACATCTCAGCATCTTCCTGTAACAGGATTAAGATGAGAGGGGGAAAATGATAGATCTTTTTTTTTTTTTTTCATATTATCATGAAATGTGGAAACGAAATGGACAAGAGTTCAAAATAGAATAATTTTCATCCCTTTTGAATTTTTCATAAGCAGATTATTTACACAGTTGTATTATTCATGGTGTCACATGTCAAGCAGAAAATTTATCTCATTTCTTCCACGTTTCTGGAACATGTTTTCATATCTTCGCAATCCACTGCGTCCGCTGTCGACCTCAACACTGATTAACACAACAAACAAAGGCTGTAGCGAGTGTTAAAAATAGATGGATAATTGCTGTTAAAAACAGTGTTTGGTTCTTCTCTTTTGTTGTCTAAATCGTTTCTGTTGTTGTTGTTGTTGTTGTTGTTCTTGCTGTTGTTATTGTTGCTGTTGCTGCTACTGTTGTCGTTGTCTTTGTTGTTGTTGTTGTTGCTGTTGTTGATGATGATGATGTTGTTGTTGTTGTTGTTGTTGTTGTTGTGTTGTTGTTGTTGTTGTTGCTGCCGTTGTTGTTGACATATAATTGATGATGATGATGATGATGGTGTTGCTGATGATGATGATGACTGATGGAGGTTTTGTAATTGTTATTGTTGTTGTTGTTGTTGTAGTTGTTGTTGTTGTTGTTGTTGTTGATGCTGTTGCTCTCATGGTAAGTTCCTCGAAGCATACACTTAATGCAGTCACTTTAAGGGTTGGGAGAGGAAAAGTTCGTGTTGCAGGTTTCATATCTCTCTCCTTCTCCACATATAGCTGGTTCGTTTAAACGCAATTCCTTGTGCGCGTGGAAACAGTCTTGGTATTCAAGGGAGGTTTGAAAGTTCAGTGACTTTTACATGGAAAATATAATATTCTGTCTCCGTAGAAATGTTATCAGTGAGTATCAGATCCTACTGTCAACGAGAGCTTTCCTCTGCTTGCTTTCAAAATGATTAATAAAAAGTCTACAAAGCATGCGTGTTTGTAGATAATATTACATGCACGCATAGCCTGTTGATTAAATGCACTTATTCGTTCTCGCGAAAGGACACACGAACTAAGATTTCTTCCGTTGCTCTTTATCCCCTCTACCACTTAATATTCCTACTTTTTTATTCTGTGCTAATGTTGCATTGATTAACCTTTAATGTTAGCTCGTTTTCCATTTTTTAAAACCTCTAACCCTTTTAGCCCAGCGGCTAAGGCGGTTTCTCAACATAAGATATTTATGCTCATCTTTTTTGTTGTGAATTAAGGGGGAGGCACTACCCTTTTCCAAAGATTATAACGCACATGATATGGTGTGCAACTTATCATCATGAATGCAGTGGATTCCTGTGCAAACTTGCACACCAAAGTGCTGAATGGTGCATTTTTCTCCTCCAAGGGTGATGGTCTTAGAGCAACTGTCGAATGCACGGCACCAGTTTTGTTTTTTTTTATCACTGATTTTAACCACGTCTCTTAGACACATTTGCTTGATCCTATGGATCCTTTCCCTGATTTTGTGGCTGGATATAAAATTACTTCATTTATCATCAGAGGGTGTTGCTAGTTTCTGATAATTCTGCGTCAAAACAGAAAATAATTTTAAAAAACCTCCATAGGATCATAAATAAAGATTTCTAAGAGACATGGGTGAAATCTGATGTTAAACAACTGATGCCATCGCTAAAGACACTTGCTCTAAGATCATCACCCTTGAGGAACAAGACTGCACTATTCAGCATTTTGGCGTGTAATTTTGCATAGAAATGAAATGCACTCATGGGGATAAGTTGCACACCATGTTATGTGCATTACAATCATTATCAATCAGTGTTGAGGTCGACAGCGGACGCAGTGGATTGCGAAGATATGAAAACATGTTCCAGAAACATGGGTAGTGACTCCCTTTAAGGCCAATGCCAGGAAAATAATATGTCAGCTATACTAATTTCTGAAAAATTTAGACTTCATATCAACCAGTTTGAGTTTTGTATCTAAAGAATAAATTAGTTCGTTTCAGAAACGACCTGCAGTTATTGCTGTAGAGTCAAAGCTTTTCAGAAATGGCGTCATTAACGGGAAATTTTTTTGGGATTGCCTTTTGTTTAATCGACTACCTGTGACATAGAAGGAAAGCAGGAGCGAGAATTGTATCGATCATCTCCCCAAAATCCACTTCTACTGATGTATATTAAGCACTTCTCCTCATCTCTGGATCTAATCTTTATTAAACCTAATCATTAAAAGATCCATTAAATTTTGTTAGTGACCAAGTGACAGAGGTCAGATAACCGAACTGTTGGCAGGCAATAAAGCCATTGCTCTTAAGGGACACGACCCTGAACCTTACTTAAAGTTTGCGTGCAGAATTGCTCCCGCTTTGATGTGGGATATTGAGCCTATCTGTCATTTTAATCTGTGTCATTCCCAATTCTAACAAATTAAGGAATGTCTTGCCTCGCACCAGCCGATAATCTCCCAAATCCCTGAATCTTAGAGACACGTCAACCCTCTCTCTATCACCCTGATAACCACCTACCTTTACCATGACACTTAAGAGGGCAGAATCGAATCTCCGGAATCGGCGTCTTTGAGTCCCACCAAGACATATCTTGGTATTTAAAATTTGATATTTTTTCATCTGCTAGAACCAAGAGGACGGGAGATTAGTTTTCAGTTTGGTAGGTTAACTTGAAATACCAAACTAAACATGCTATTTGGATCACAGTATAGCGAGGCTGGTCAAGGCTGAGAGGTGGTATTATGTTAATGCGTAATGATTCGATTCTAGGCAGGGGGCATTATCCATGGTTAAATTATATCAAAAGTTTATTACAACAACGGGTTTTAACAATGCATGGCATCATCAAGGAAATTTGGAAATAAACAATATTACTCAAATTAAAAGAAGAATACAGGATATGTTCATTCAATCCTGTCGCACAAACTGTGAGGCAAATAATAAGAGAAAAAAAACTACTTAATACTAAAGGATGAATGGAAAATGGAAGAATATATTAAAATATTGGGACCATTCAACACTTACATCTTCATTAAATTTAGGACCTCCAATCATAAATTACTAGTTGAGACAGAACGATACCATAACATTGATTACCAGAGCAGAACCTGCTATTTTTGTAACAGACATTTAGGTAGTGAATTCCGTTATTTATTGTGCTGTCCAAAATTCTCTAATGAAAGAAATAAATTGTTGCCAGTAAAATAATATAAAAATCCAAATATGCCCAAGTTTCTACAATTTATGAAAACAAGAGACGAACAGTTGTTGGAAGCAGTCAGTAAAGTAACATTAAATTTATTATCATGAAAAACGTTAATTAACTTCAGATATATCCACTAGTAGTGCCCTCTGTATTATTTTGTGTGTTATTTTCACATCCGCGAGAGTCGGAAATGATAATATTATGTTGATTTTAAATTGTATTTTCTAAATATTATGGATGCTCATGTGTTATAATATAACTTAAGCAATCAAGATTCTTGTATTCTTGATATCTGTGGAATCCTTTAGGAAGGCTAGCACTCTACATTTGGCAGCTATACAAACGACACATTCATACTACTTCTCTACCTAAGTATATCAGTAGAACTAAATATGATTCTGCCCAGGTACGACACAAAACACATATTATATCACTAGCTATGTACATTATATTATACTGTGTTATATCAAACTATGCTTCTCCGAACAAAAGAACAAAAGTATCCTTAACCTTCATCACCATACAGCGCAAAATATTAACAGTGTAATTGGAGGTGGGGGTGGTGAAGGGGNGAGGGGGGCAGCATGTTCAGACGAGTGAAGTTGCATACTTTTGTATAAATTTCGACTTTTTGACATAGCCAGGTACACTGGTTCATTGTGTGGTTTATTCCACGCCCACCGAGTCTGCCAAGCTCACTCCCCCCCCCCCCCCCCCNAGGGGTGGGAGCTCCAGAGTTGCAACATTGGTATAAATAGACTCCTATGGGGCTGGACGAGTGGTAATTCTCAGGAAAGAAATTTTTTAACATAGCCAGAGGTCATTATTTCTTGAAGTCAGGGAGATAGTCTAGAATTGAAAGACTAGCATACTGCAGCGTACTTTTGCATAAGCACACATCGTAATATGAATATTACTCTAATGATTCTGGACAAAATGGTATATTAAATAAACGGCTAAGCAATCTATGTTTGTAAACAAAACATGCCTCTCAGAATGATAATGAACCTATCCTTAACTTTCATCACCACACAGCGCAAAATTTAATCAGTGTAACTTCAGAATGGAAATATAGTATATTTTACATGTGGAAAGATGCATACTATAAATTATCCGTGCAAATTTTTTTCGCACAGATCAACTCAGAAGCTGTGGTTTCTTCAAATCAGAGATCCAAGGTTGCACATCTCAACTAAAAAAAAACTTTGCGTCACAGTCTCATGTGCTTGGAAGATCCCTGCAATCTTGGCGTCGTTGATGGATGAAACGGAAGTTCTCCATCTTCAAACACTGCCAGCTTCCGGTAGGCTTGTGTCGAAGGATGCTTAGTCGGATTTCGTTTAATGGCTGACGATTAATTGATGCCTCCTGCTTTGTAACTCCGATTAGATGCTACCGCGGCGTTCCACTGTAAAGTGGGCATCTTTTGGGTCTCTCATGCTAAAAGTAGGAGAAATTTCCACTCTGCAGAAGATTAGCTTGTCAGGGATTCCAGTGACCATCTACAAAGTCCTGAGATAACTTACTATCGTCATCTCCCACTTGGTAGTATTCTGAGATTGGTTAGTTGGCTGACTGATTGGTTGATAGATAGATAGATAGATAGATAGATAGATAGATAGATAGATAGATAGATAGATAGATAGATAGATAGATAGATAGATAGATAGAGACGGACGGACGGGCGGACGGACGGACTGACTGACTGACTGACTGACTGACTGACTGACTGATTGATTGATTGATTGATTGATTGATTGATTGATTGATTGATTGATTGATCTGTCCCGTCACATATCACGAGTAAACGCGTTCTCACATTCTGTGCTGGGCGCATTTCCAAAGAACTTTGTTAAACCGTATTTTTAAACCTGAGATTCTCCCAAAGTGTACTTAGGTTAATGCTTGAGGCAGGGTTGAGGGAAGAGAAAGTAGGCTTGGGAGAGTCTTTGAACAATATTTAAGCACTAAATCCATTTTCTCACCTGGGCTGTGCTTGTTTGGTCTCAGCAATTTGACCAGCTGGCAGGCCACACCCCTTCTTTAGCAAGGGGGAGAATCAGGACACAGGATAGTTTCAGAATTATTCCAGCTGGACACTTGTCAATTGAGATGACGATATACCGTTGTTTTTGTTGTTGTTGTTGTTGTTGTTGTTGTTGTTGGTTTTTGTTTGTTTTTTTTGTTTTTTTTTGGGG